>JAJKFI010000096.1:1727354-1799679 GCA_029204185.1 Lerista edwardsae
TCTATCTATCTATCTATCTATCTATCTATCTATCTATCTATCTATCTATCTATCTATCTATCTATCTATCTATCAAAACCTTTTAGCACTGGGATCCACTTCGTATAATGACACTCTATTGTAACCCACCTTGCTTTTACACCTTGACATTTACACAAGGAGACTTGGGGGAAAATATTATTTACTTTTTACAATAATATGTTTATTTGAAAAAAATCTTGATCCATTTCTCATAATGAAGCAGCCCTAGTGAATAGCTTCAAGTCTTGAGGGGCTTAGTTATATGACCCTGTCTTCACCTGCGTCCACTACCTATCATCAGTGGCGCACCTGAGGGGAGGCAAGGTGTGCAAATGCCCTGGGTGTTGGGCTGGGGGAGGGCGGAACAACGGCCTGCCTCCTCTCGGAGGGACGAGCAGGGCTTCATAGCCACATCTGGTTGCTCCAAGAAGCGACCCAACACAGCTAAACCCCTGGAGGGGTGCCCCCCGGCGCCACCCTGCCCCCAGGATTGCCCCTGTCTGACATTGACGGAAAAACACACACCAGAAAAAAGATGCTCAAACGTATATCTCCCTATATTTACACAAGTGTGCCTAACTTAGTGCTGGATTCTGGCTATTCTGTGTGTCAGTGTACAGCTGATATTAAACCAACTTGTGGGTTTACATGAAAGGTCACACTGGGGTGGACAGGAATAATCCTTTTCTTATGAGCCATAATGTAGTTAGAACACTGGAGGTCCATCTACATGGGTAGAAAGCCAGATTTCCTATCTGGGGCCTTACATAGCTACTGAATAAAGATATAACTCACATTTCTTCCAATAGTCTTGCTACTTTTTTTTCTATTTCTAAATAAAATAGAAAATTAGAGAGAATCTCTAGACAGATCTACAAGAGATTTCCGAAGGATAAAACAGCTAAATTATGATCAATTTCTAAGGCAGGCTGAATTACGTATTTGGTATTTGATGGTTTTCACTTGCCAAGTATTTTTCTCCAGAATGGATCCATTTGCTTTGCACATGCGCGCGCGCACACACACACAAACACAGAAAGAGAGGGAGGGAGGGAGGGGGAGAGAGAGAGAGAGAGAGAGAGAGAGAGAGAGAGAGAGGATGACATTGAAACTGTCTTGGATTATCGGCTACTGTGTTGAATTTTGGATGCAATGGTGAAAGGCAACTTAGCTGGTCAAAGCAAGAGTCTTCAGTTGCATAAAAGCTTCAGGATAGCTTGAGAGATACAGATAGATAAAAGGAGGCAGCAGAACTGGAACGTTGCAACATATGGCTTATCTCAGTAGTTGCAATGGCTGCCTAGGGCCGCAACAAGCTAGGGATAATGTGGAGCAGCCTTTAAACTTTGATCAATGAACATACCAGTCTTTGAATATGCGCTTGTTCTTTTTTCCCTGCTTTCGCTCAGCTCGGCACCAATCACTGAGCAGCAGTTCCAGGCAATCCGTGTCTCCTGTGCTACAAAGGTCTTGGGGCTGGTCACAGGTTTTCCAACGTTGAAGGCTACTTAATGTCAATGAGATGTGAAGTCAATGCGACTCAACAGCTCACAGGGTCAGTTGGTTGCTTCCCTGCAATAATTAAAAAAAAATCCACTGGTTTCTGGGAAGGAAGACTGTCGTTAGGAGTTTCACAGCAGAATGTAACTAGTCCTGACAGCTGTCAAGTCTTTAGCTCTCTTCAGACCTGATCTAGTGCCCATTGAGCTCAGTGGAAAGACAACCACTGAACAAACCCCTTGTGATTACATTGAACCATGCTCACCTCTCCCAGAGACACACAGCAGCAGCATAGGAATGTGTCTGAATGCCCTTCCTTTGAACAGAAGTTTGGTTATACTCCTTTAACTGTGTATCTGCTTCTCTTTGGATTATAGGCTAATTCTTTCTTTCCATCTGCCTTTCACCCAATGGGAGAGCTCAAATTAGCATGTTTAGGAATATTACAAAAGATAGTGAACAAAGGGGGTGCATGCTGTCAGGCAGAGGTGAGTTTGATGTGTCTTTACCCTGCATCCATTCTTGAAGAATATGTTTTGAACCCTGGATCCTCAGCAGAGAGCACTCCTCTCTTGGCCAAGTGTTCTCATTTGGCTTAATTTATAAGATGAAGTTACCTGTTTCATAGGGAAAGGTCATTGTTCATTGTCATTGTTTTTACTGGCCTTGCTCCTATGCATTTTTGCAACAGCCCAATGCATATAATTTGAATAAGTGACATTTTTCCTACCATGCGCATAGTATGTTGGGAAGTAAAAGTTTCAGTTTCTGTGCTGAATTGTCAGCTGGTGAAAGAACATTAGCAGGAGCCATTTAAAAGGTGGCAAGGCTAGAAAAAGGGCTCTCAATTTATTTTTAAGTGGAAGTCATTGTAACTATGGAGCTAATCTACAGTATATACTGTCGTGTTCCAAGTCTTTATTTGTCAGACTGTATTGCAAATATTAATTTGTGGGACCCACCAGTGGGTCGCGAACCAATTTCAGGTGGATTGCAAAGCACCTGGAGCAGCCATATTGAAAATATGGAAAGATGGGATGCTGGAAAGGGGGAGAGCTGTTTGTTTGTTTTGCTTTTGTCAAGGTTTTTTGTCAATAGGCTTTTGTCCTTCCTGATTCACTTTGCTATTGGACAAATGGCTGAGAAATAACTTATTGCTGCATTCTCAGGAAAGCAGCAGGCTCTGGCATCACAATGATGACACTTCCGGCCATGACATCACTTCTGGTGTGTCCCAGCCAGATTTGCATTCTAAAAAGTGGGTCCCGTGCTGAAACATTTGAGAACCACCGTGTTAGATTATCTGAAAGCCATCGTAAGAAGCTAGACTTTGGACATGTGAGTGATATGGCTGCTTATGCGTCTCCTTAGAATCATGCCAGCTTGGCATCAGTCCAAGTAGAGGAAAGGGGGAGGGGTCTGGAAAATAATGGATAGAATCTGGAGCATGATTTTGTAACTGAGATCCACGCCCTCTCTGCCGCCTGCCTTCTTCCCTCCCCACCTCAAACTTCCCCAGTTGGGCTATCGGCACATGTGAACTGCCAGTTCTTGCCACTTGCGACCACTTGGCAGCAGTGCGTCATTTATTACAGCACAACGCTGTTTACGAAGTGGAGGGTGACTTCCATTGACATTGCTGAACGATAGGATTGGTTCAAAAGAAATCTACATTGCTCTGTTGTTTGGAAAGGTGGTGCTTAAACCTACTGGTCAACCTAAAAACAAAGCAGTGTGACACCATTATTTATCTGCATTTCAGAGCATGGAATGCTCTGGATGAAAGCAAGTATTAAAAAAATCACTGTTGTTTTACTTTGATCAGGGACTGGGGACAGCAATTGGGAGTTTTAGGGCTGCTACTTTATTTTCCTTGACAGGGGCTTTATGCCTTCCACAGTTGACTCACAGATGAAAATGAAAATTCAACAGGTGCAACTTTCACCCACTATCATGGTGTCGTGATAAGAAATGATGCACATATTGAGTTTCTGCCATGTAGCTGTTAAAGGCACAAGCACATCTGTCAAGAGGAGAAAAAAACACATTCAGAAGCCTTCTAAATTGTTGGGAAAGGAATGGCTAACTCTCTCTTTTTAAAAAGTGTTCAGAATTTGACACACATCCAGAAAGGTGCTGCAGTTGAGACAAATACAAAATGAACTTTTGTGCTGTATTTACAGTTGTTCCACCCCAATAAAGACATCACAGCAAAATAGTGCAATGCACCCTGTAACTTCTCGCCTTAGCACTGAAAGGAATCAAATGATCATAATAAATGGCCATTTTATATAGGCTCACAGAGGATTCATATATTAGCTAAAAGAGCTACGTAATTTCAGCCCAGAAGTCTTTAACTGATATGAGATTACATCTGATGTATGGAATTCTGGCTATTTCCTCTTGGATGTCGCAATAGGCATATGAAATGAGACGTCTAAATCATAACTTCACATGAAATCATTTCTTCTTTTTCATGGTAATATATTAGAAGAAAGTCATGTGTGGAGTTTTGCAGTAACGCATGCTAAAAGAAACGCATGCCTTCTTTTCAACTACAGTGTTATAGAGCTAAGACAATACTGGCCATTTACCACTACACTGAGAATGCATGGACGAAATATACACATGAACATGTGTTCTAAAAGCATGTAGTGGGCTGTTACTTTCTTAGAGTCAAGCATATCTTACTAGGACAGCTAGTCTTTGCCTTCTTTGCCCCCCCCCTTTCATACTGTGGTGCTAATGGCCATAGTGTCTAAAAAAGGCTATTTTCACTTGCTGGTGTCTCCAATTGAGCTGCTGTTAAAAGCACAGATGCAGTGGCTGATTGAAAAATTGGCAACCAGTTTAGCACTTCTCAAAGGAAGAGAGACTATAAATTAAGAAATAAGTATCAGAAAAGAAAGCTTGACATAGAATAATAGCCTTGGAAATACCCTATAAGGTCATCTAGTCCAACCCCCTTTCTGTAGCAGGAAATCCTAGAGCAGGGGTCAGGGAACTTTTTTACCTTTTACCCCAAAATATATTTAGATATGCCGACGTTACCCCCGCCAGAACAAAAGAAAAAAATTACATATTGGAACTCATTGCTTTTTATTTGATTAATTAATGAGCTTAATTAATGCTATGTAAATATGAAGTTGTAAAGGGTTTGGGAGAGTTAGGAAAGTTCTTTAAATATTTTTTAATCTTACTCTTATTGTAAATATCTAACCTGCTTAGTTATATTTGATTTTGTCAACGGAGGGGGTGGGAAGACGCGTGCCCCGGCAGGGCAATGGAGGCGGGGATGGGGGAAAGACGCGTGCCTTCCCTCACCTCCGATGCCCGGCCGTCCCTGGCTTGCCTCTTCACTGCCGCTCTGCTCCGCTGCTGCTCAGGTCCAATGCGCCGCCACTCTGCCGCTCTCCTCGCTGCTCTAAACTGCTATGGTGTGAAAAGCAGAGCAGGCGCAGAGCAGTCTGGGGCATGTTTTGCCGGCCAGTGAAAGTGGGCGGGGCAAAACAAAACAAAACGGAGCCAGCCAGCCAGCAACAGAACCGGAACGGGAGTAATGGACGGTTGTGCTGCCAAGACACAGCCGGGTATGCATATAGATTCATATGCATGCCCGGCTGTGTCTCGGCAGCACGACTGTCTATTACCCCCAGGAATTCCATTTTTACCCCATTTGGGGTAATTTACCCCTGTTCCCAGACCACTGTCCTAGAGAATCTGATAAGTCGTACCTGAAGTTTTATGGAAAGGCTTGGCTACATAGTTCTAAATGTGTGGGGAGCAGTGGTGCTCCTATAGCGGGGGACAAAATACTCAGTGTTGCAGGAGCCTGAGCTCCTGTGTAATGTGGCCCCTTCCCCTCACCTTCAGAGGCAGTCGCGGCTCAGAGAGCAAAGCCTCTGAGCTGGGTCTCCAAGCCACGGATGGCCCTGGCAGAGAGGGGGCAGGATTGTATTATACAGGAGCTCGGACACCTGCAACACAGCTTTCTGCATCCCCCCCCCATATAATAGGAATGTCACTGATGGGGAGATTTGTTGAAGTTACACTGTAATGAAGGTAAGGAACTCTGCATATGTTCAAAGCCACTCTCTTATAATTCCAATGTGGCAGGCCTCAGTTCTGATACTGAAAACTGGTTATGGAGGAACTAAATCCAGTTGAGCCACTGATCAAAATGAGCTCTGTTCAAACTGCAGGTGCAAATTACAACATTATGGGGTTTCAGACAGTGTTTCACTTCACAGCTCTTTGGAATATATCCTCTCAAGTCCATCGAACCTATGTATTTTCTTCAAAGCCTCTAAAATCCTGTCTTTGAACTTCTTGGTTGGGTTTCTGTGTTCTTTTTCTACCGCTGAAGTTGCCTGGCTTCCTAATTACTGTTATATCAGTATGTAGGATCAGTGAACTAAATGCCCTATCAATTACTTCTTCCTATTTACTGTTTAATATAGAGATGGTTGTTCTTAATTTGATGTTGTTCTTTGTTCCAAAAGTCAACTGGAATTTTCTGTTCAGTTCCTGTGGGAAAGAAAAAAGCATGTTGCCCTTTTATATAAATGCAGAACATTCCCGGGAGATGCAGTCCCCTCGTGATTAACGTATTACATTTCATCATTTTAGGATGAAAGACACTCGCTTTTGCCTTCCTGTTTCTAGACTCAGAAAATGGCTCAAATTCTTTAAAAGAAAGACACAGCCTTTTTGTTGCCATGAAGATTGATGCAGCAGAGGTCTAAAATGTACACATCCGCAAAGCATCTCAGTGGGCAGGGAGGAGGAAGGGAGAGGTATGCAGCCAGAATACATGGAAGTTTCAACTGGAACCAAGTTCCCTGACCCTTTTTGATGGTTAAAAAAAGGGGGGAGGCACACAAGCCTGGCAAAAGACTCCCAGCTGCTATTTGCCATAAAACAGTGGTTCCCAACTTTTGTTGCAGCAGTACCTCCTTATGTAAAACAACCTGTCAACATCTCCTAAGATCTGGGTCCGGAAGTGATGCAATTAAGCAGGCAGTGAAGTCATTGTTTTGTTTTTAAAATCATACTTTTTGAAAGTTGAAAGAACTCCACATCCTTTGTTCTGTGTTCTGAATGCTTCGTCTCTCAGTGACATTTGAGTTTTCCGAGCAGCAGCGAATAGCTGCATGCTCGCCCATTGGCTTGCCCCCCCTTGCCTCGGGAGGCAGATGCTGCCCTGATTGGGCATTTTGGCCTTGCGGGGCATCACCAGGAACTCTCCTGGTGGCGAGGTAGCTTCCTGGAAGCCAGTCCGCCTTGGATCCCAAGGGAAACGGACCTTGCATGCTTCTGCTGCTGGATGCCTCCTTACCTGAGCTCAAGGACATGGATCTCCTGCCGGTGGCTTTGGTAAAGTATGGGGTGGTGGTGAAGCTGTTCCCTGGATGGGATCCTAGCTCAAGGCTGCTGCACGACGTAGTAGAGTTCCATGGGCTTGCTGCTCATTTGGAAATCCCTGTGTTGCTTTAAGGCATCTGGTGGCTGCATTTGCAGCCATGTCTGTTTCCCTTCCATGGTAAGTGCTAATGGTAGCTGACCCCCTGCTTTGAGTTGCCTGGGTGAGGGCTCTGTTTGTAGCTCCCTGGGTTCCTTATGGAGCTGTTGCCACGTGGTTGCCGCCATTTCACAGCTCCCACGGTGTTTTTGTTTGCTGGAGAAACTCAGGCGCATGTGCCTGGCCTTCCTGCTGCTGTGGTGCGAGACTCCCTTCTTGCTGGGCTCGCCTGCCTCGTGGAGTGCTTGTGTGGGGGCTGGGCAGCACAGGTGGAGGGGGATTTTTGGCTGCACGTCCATTAGGAGCTTGTCTGAGGTTGCCCTCCTTGCAGCAGGAACAATGCTAGCAAGCTTTCCTTTTGCAGCTGCTGAGGCTTGCTCCTCGCCCCCCTTGCTCAGGATTGCAGCCTTTCTCCATCCAGAGCGCCCCCCCACTGTAGCAAAGCGCAAATGAGAGGGGAGGAGGGGGTCCTTCCTTGGGGAAGAAAGTACAGATATTCACACTGCCTAGGAAGCACTCTCTTTAAGCACTTTTCTTATACCTTCTCTTTAAGCATTTTACTTTCCAATTGTTTTTCGGCTGCTTAAACCTGTTTACTGCTGTGCGGTGCGGCAAGGAGGGCACCATGTATGTGGCATCGGGCATGGACTCTTACCTGCTCACTACTGCATTGTGCAGGAAGGAGTACGCCACGTGTGTGGCTTCGGGCATGGTGCCCTTACCTGCTTACTGCTGCATTGTGCGGCAAAGAGTACGCCACATTTGTGGCATCGGGCATGCGCCCTTACCTGCTTACTGTGTTGTGCAGCGGCATGGGGAGTTCCCCCCTTTAGTTTGATGGCCACATGGTGTGGCATATAGGCTGTGGGCCTTCAGTTATGCGAATCGCCACATTGTGTGGCAAGGGGTGTTCTGCCCCAATTGGGGTTGCGGTGCTGGCTATGCTGTTGTGTGCCCAGGCCTGTGGCCTGATTCCCCCCATGGCCTTAACAACAGCTTGGCTGGCCAGGCTGGGTGCCCGGCATTCACGCTCCTGTTTGCTTTCAGGTTGTTTCAAGAACCCAACCTGAGTGCTGATCTGCGGTCATTCCATCGTTTTTAGGGGCCCGCAAGAGGGCAGCGGAATGCAGCTTTGGGACCCAGCTGTGGCTAGGCAGCAGGGCCAGGGTGCACTGGGCCGCCAGACGAGGCATGCAATGGGGGCAGTTGTTCCCTGCGGTCTCAGAATTGTTAAGGGCAGATCTGCCCACCCCAGGTAATAGGATCCATTTGGGCGAAAACGACCTGATCCTGAGGACTGGGCTGTCCTTAAGGAGGCAAGTCTGTAACGTCTTTAGTGGCGTTAAACCCGGGGACGGATTCCCGGTTTGGTAGTGGTTGGTCCGAGCTGTTACAGCGCAGGGCCTGGAGGGGGGCAGCCTCCATGCCGCATATCGAGCGTGCTCGGAGAAATGTAAATTGGGAAGTGGGCAATTTTGTGCGTCAGGCTGGCGGCCTGGTCATTCGGCACCCAGCAATCGTGCATTCTTCGGATGGAGCAGATATTTTCCTCGGGGATCTGCAGCGGAGCCTCCATGGCCTTTTGTTCCTTTGTGGGAGGGGTGGGTGTCAAGCTCTAGGCTGACCCCCCCCCAGTGGCAGATTACATGGGCACAAAGGCTGGAAGGAGGCTTTTGGTGTGCATCCGGAGGTCAGTTAAGGCACTGAGTGACCCATCGGCAGGCCCACAGTTGCTGACCGGCGCGTGGGGCTGGCAGGGAATCTCTTAGCCTCCAGCCTTGGCCCCACCCCAGATGCTTCCCGGCCGGGGCGGGGCCTGCGGGCCTGCTGCCTCCGCCCCCGTGGGGGTTGGGCAATGAAGGGTCACGCCCAGTGGCGGCATTCAGCCGGTAGGCTGGGTGGGAGGAACGGGTGAGCAGCAGCTCGCCCGTAGCTTTCCACTCCATTTCGCCGTTTTCCCCTCCCAATTGAGTTTAGTGATTGATTCAGCATTGAGAACAACATCGCACAGAACGTACTGTAGCTTTTCTATGCAGTTGCTGATCAAGGTGGTGAAGCCAAATTTTAGTATTAACATTCCTCGTCCTTGTGTGCTGAGATTCACCTAGGCATGCACATGAAAGGTGTGGCATGCCTGCTCGGAAAGAGAGAGTGCTTATTCCAGTGCTCATTTCTGATCATGACCTGCTTAACGACATCACTTCCTGAAAAGATCCATTTACAGTTTCCATACTTGACAGCCCTGAGGTAAGGGAACAACCATTCCAATACCTTGAGGAGGCCTCCTTGATGCCCCCTACCCTGCAGGATGCAGCCCACGCCCCATTGGCATGGCTGCATCAGTGCTGGACAATTGGATAGGATTTTGCCCCCAGGTTGCTATCCTTTTCTTTCCCTTTCCCTAAGGGCCATCATGCCGCTTACCTAAATAATCCCAAAAGGGCTGCAGACAACAATTTCTTGAGTAGAATAAATGACAGTTTAATCTTTATAAATCTGAAAAAAACAACTATTTCTAAGCCACAGATGTCCAAGCAGGAGTAGCTTTCTGTGTGATGGTGCAACAGACTAAATTGTTTCTCTTTTGAAATGAAGTGCGTATTGTAACTGTTCTTTCCTCTTATCTCTTGGCTGTCCTTGCAAAATTATATGCAGAATGTTTATGCATTCTTCAGAGATTAAAAAGAAATTATTGTTAGCTACCAGTTACTCTAAGCTATCTGTTGGTTTAACAGTGATGCAAGTTCCCTTCAGGCATCCTGTTCAAAACAGGACCTTATTTAAAGATGTAACTCTAGTTTTGCTATCCAACAAAGAAGGTGGATCTCTCTACACTGAATAACCACGTTCCTTGTTTTCTTAACATACCTGCAAGGATGGAAAACATATTTGCACAATCCAGCAAAGTTTAGCAGTTTTAAGTTCCATTCAATTTAATGGTCTCGTTAAGCATGTGCTTAAGTTCCTCCCGTTCAGATCACTGGGCTTTACAAGTATTTAAGATTGACTGGATCATGTCATATAGACAAAGCAACTCTTGCTCTTTCCTTTGAAGAGCAAAGAGGAACTGTTTCTGCAGCTTCTGTGGAACATGTTCACACGTGCAGTTTAAGGTGCCAAAATATTACAGTCTGTCCATTTTGTAATGCTTTCTAAAACGTGAAGGAAGGATATTTGTATTGCAACTAGACGATTCTAGTCAGTGCACATTTCAGATCTGCAGAACAAATCCGAATGAAGCAGGAGAAGCTTTAAGTCTCTCGTTATAGTGGGGCGTGCATGCAATGCGTATTACTTATTCCATTTAAAAAGGTTTTTTACTTACCTCTTGCTGGCCCTCTGATCACCCCCCTTAACATGCAACATGTGCTCCATTGGTATGACTGCATGCTATAGAGTGGCAAGAAATGGGATTAGGCTGTTAACCACAATGCATCATTAACTGTTTTGTTTCATGTGATGACTACCATTATCATGGTCCTATATGCCATTCAAAACTACCCTATCCACTAGAAGATTTGAGGAATGTGCAGTGGCTTTTACATGTACGAAATGTATTGGTTTCTTCCAAAATATGAGTAGTACAAGACATTAGAGTGGAACCTTTAGTGAAACCTAGGTCTGACAATATCAGATTCGGATACTTCTCTGCTTGAGTGAGGGTATTGTCCTGTGGAAGTAGCAGATGCTAGGGAAAGCTTCAGGAGTCATCTCAGTTCAGTCTCTGAAGAACAGCTCTGTAGCATCCAGAGAAGGCCATCTGAAGACAGTGGGGGGTAGTTTTCCAGTGGCTGGTTGTTTCCATCCAGTCAGTGTAAGCAGGTTCCTATAGCTTCTTTCCAAAGAAAGGCAGAAGATTGAAAATTGATTATCTGATTATCCCCCCTCACTCTACTGGGTATCAGCATCTTCCCACCTGCTCCACCGAGGCAGCTGACCAGCCACCTTCTTGTCTCATCTGCAAAATCTTTCTGGCTCTTCTCAGTCTTGACTAATCAAGCAAGACGTGTTCTCCCCTGCCCTCTCCTCAGTCAGATAAATATAGACTCAACGGTTCACTCCCATGAGGGATTTAATTGATTGCCTTGTTTAGTTTAAAGTATTTATATGTTTGTTCAGTTATTGTAGCTACTGTTTTTTAAAATGAGTGCCTCTTTCTCTGCCCCCTTCGTATTTCTAGGTGTACGGCTTTTGGAACATCTGGTGTGAGGAACCATGGAATCTACGCTAGGGTAAGTGATCCATAGCATTTGTATTCTGAAGAAGTGGGAGGGGGCAGCTACAACTCACACCTGTTGTTCTTGTTTATCAAAATCGATTCATGCCATCTGTGGAAAAGTGAAAGCCAGGACCTCTAACTCCACTCATTGCCATGGTGATTCCCGCTCCTTGATCTTCTACTATTCCTTCCTTCTCCCCACCTGCCTGCTGAGATTTCTGCCACCTGTGATTCCCTACTCTGCTCACCTCACCACACCCACAGCGATCAGCTATTAATTCTTCCTTCCTGTTATCCACTCCTTCCTTACACTGAACAACACAATTCCTTCCTCTCACTGTCATTATTTCCTGCCCTGCCTGCTTGTGCAATTTCATCACTGCTGTTCCCACTAGGATGGCGGCGGCTGCCACACCAGAGGCAGGCGAGCTGACCTGTGCTTTCCTTTTAGACTTTGCTGTGCTGCCCTATGTTGTAAAAGAAAGTGGGTGTACCTGGACATAGTGAACACGCTGCTTTGGCAAAATGCCATTCCTCTTCATACTTTGTGGCAGTGGTTCCCAACCTGTGAGCTGTGACTGCCTGGAGAGCAGGGGAAACCATTCAGGGGAGCCACAGAATCCTCCCAAAAAACCCACCGCCCTATAGGTAGGCTTGCCAGGTCCAAACTGGGACAGAGCGCCTGTACCCTTAACCATTGTATAGAAGAGGGAATGTGGGCAGGTGAAGCTCATCCTGGAAGGGTTTCAAAAGCTGCACCTGCCAAAATTCCCTCTTCTGTACCATGGTTAAAGGTACAGGCACTCTGTCCCAGCTTGAATCTGGCTAGCCTACTTATAGGTCAAGGGAGCCGTCATTTGAAAATGTTTGGAAACCACTGCTTTATGGCGTTTGCAGTTGAAACCACAGGTGTCCACATGGTAAACACAGATGCCATATGAAGTGTGGCTTGCCCTCTCTGTTCAAACATGAACCTTCTAACTTGTATATCTGAACTTGAGCCAATTACACTGTTAAGATACAAGGGGTATATGTGTCTTTGCTAATTCTTCTTCTGCTTCCTCCATGTAAGTTGGGTTTACACAAATGATGATAATGACCACATTTAGTTCATCATTTTAGGGGACCAGTTTTGTTATGCATCCTTCCATTGCTTTCCATGTATAGAGGGACTTCCTTGGTCACCAATTCCTAACAACACGGTGCCAGAATCGTATATTTTTCTCCTTTAATATGTAGCTCTTCCTAGGTCTATGTCTGTATGTTATAAATTAGGTATTAAAACAACAGACAAGGTGGTATTCAGGGAGGCTCTTGATTTTTAGAGGAAACACCCCTTCCCTGCCCTTGCTGCTGTCTTGCGTGCTCCGACAGGTGTAGGCAGCTCTGACAACAGACTGGGAGTGCTGTCGCCTCACGTGGCATTGGTCCAGCATTGTCATCCGCAAATGAACTCCCGGAACACTGGGAGGGACTTACGTGGGGCTTTGCCGTGATTGGCTGCCCGCCCATTTCGTTCCGCGGCTGCCCTGGCCTCGAGGGGTGCCTGCTCACCAGGGGCGACAGGTGGGGGGCGTGCCGGGTGCCTGGGCAAGCAGCAGGGGGCCGCACCAACCGGGGGCAGCCCCCCCTCAAGGCCAGGGCAGCCGCGGAACGAAACGGGCGGGCTGCTAATCACGCAAAAGTCCCGCCCACGTCCCTCCCAGCGTTCCGGGAGTTCATTTGCGGATGACGACGCTGCATTGGTCCCAAAATGGCCACCGATGGAGCGCTGTGTGCTCCCAATCCTCAATAGTTTCAGGCCGGAACAAGTCTCTTGTGCTAACCCAGGAGTGTTGCAAACACACCCTAAAGTGCTTTGGACCACTCTTGGAGTCAGGAAGGATAACACACATCTGGGTGATGGCCTCCCTAATTCCAAGAGTGGTGCAAATGTGCTTTACAATGCATCTGCAACACTCCTAGGTCGCCGCATGGGACTTGTGCCAGCCTAACTCCAGGTTAGGGTTGTGCCCTTAATAGGTCTGGATGCAAAGAATGAATGGAAATGTACAGAGGTGAACAATAATCAACTATCTGGAATGACAACTGAATAACAGCACAGAAGTTGAGGGGTCTCAAGGGACAGAACGAGGAAGAAGCAAAGGAAAGAGGACAGCCAGCTGGGAAGAGAAGTCTGATTGGTTCTGAAAAACAACAACAGGATTATTCTGAGTGGGCCGAACAAGGCAAGTTGATGTGTCGTTTGCCCATAGCTGCAGCCAAGCAGCATACAGTAGAGAGGAACATCTTCGTTTTATGTCTGCCAGTCTAAACAGGTGGATTATTTGAATGCCAGCATCATGTAGCCCCAGGAAAGAGAGCAGCTTGCGCAAGGCCACCCACAGTGTTCCTGCCTATGCTGAACTGAGGACTTCCAAAATGAATGCCCTGAACCGGTGTGCTGTGCCACTTCTCCCCACATTACACTGGCTTTCCTATATGATACGTGGTGTTATTCTTTATTCATCCATGTGACTCTTAGTCATACCTAATTCCTTCTCCACCCGTTCGAAAACTATAATCCCAGCATATTCATTTTAGGTTTGAGAGACGAAGGGCAGCCAAATTTATTGTAATGTGGTTTTTCTTGTTTTGTTTGGTCAGATCTGCAAATGTAAAAAACAACAACCCAACAAACCAAAAACCAAACAACAGTGAAATGTTCTGTGAAAATTTGCACTCCCAACACCATCAACCAGAGATTTCTGTTGACTTAGAAATACTTCAAACCAGTTTGGGACAGAAAGCTCCTCCAACGATCTGCTTTTCCACCTTCCTAGACCTTCAGAATAAATTTTTTGTCTGTTCTTGTGGTCTGTGGAGAGCCACTGTCATATGCAATTATGCTAGCTGGTAAAACAAGATACAATAATAAAACCCGATGGTACTGCCACAGAGATAAAACATAGGATAACTTATTATTTTAGTAGATCAGCAGGGTGGCCCACTGCAATGAGCTCCTTTCCCACAGCTTGGATTCTGTTCATCTCCTGGATGTTGAAAGACACAACAAAGGAAGGAGAAAACAATAAGGCTCAGAAACCAAGGCTGCTTATCATGTAGCTGGAGTGAGCATGAAAGCAGCAATATCAGCAGCAAGCATGATGGGGCCTTACCTGGATTCCATATCAAGCTCTTTGTCCCACATAGAGATTTACTTCTTGTAAACAACATACGGATTGCTCTGGGGATGCTTACCCGCATTAAATTATTAATTCCAGGCTTGAAAGAATGGCTGTGTGTGTCCCAAAGAAACAGCCGACTTTCCTTTTGAACACTGCTTAGCTGCTCTAATTTGAGCCCTGATCCTACACTGGTTTGCTCGCACATTTTGACTTTGTTGTCCTGCGCTGTGAATAGTCCCATTACATTGATTTCTGCGGGAATGCTCAGAGGATCAAGCGTCAATGAAGCACATGTGCCAAATCTTATAGAAACAGAACCATAGGGGTGGCTCAGCTTCACGACAGGTTGCTAATTCCATTTATACACAGTGCGTAATATGCAATCCAAGATCTCATGCACTTAAGCCACAGCAATGTCCACAGTCCCTGAGGCGCCTGCAATTGGATTACAGCAGTGGTTTCCAAATGGTGAGCCGTGGCTCCCTGAGATGCTGCGGAAACAAACCAGAGTAGCTGTGAAATCCTCACAAATCCCTGCCCCCCCCCCATACAATGTAGAGAATTGTAGCCCTAATGGGGAACCGCAACCAATGGCCGGGTAGGTCAAGGGAGCTGCCAGTCAAAAACATTTGAGAGCCACTGGATTACAAGGTATTGAAATATAATTAAACTACCTGTAATAGTTGTGTAGAAGAGATAATTTCCATAGATGCAGCTTTCTCTGTTTGTGCAAGACAAGTTGAATCAATTGCACTTCTCATATGTACAAGTTAAGACCTGTTTCATCATTGAACAGGTCTGGTCTGAGCAACATGTGACAGGCAGCCCAATCCTATCGGGGGATTGCAGTGACAGACCTCGCAACCTGACACAGCAAGTCCTGGACTGAGGGACCAAAAGCTGTGCTGCTAGCACACATGCCAGGGCCACCAGTGCAAATGGCCAGAGGCCCTGCATGTGCGACAGTGGCTCACATATACCACACCGGCAGTCCAGTCCTAAGCAGTGCCAGCACAGCAAGGCTGGCGCAGCAGGGCTATATCCTAAGTCCAGCAGGAGGCAGTGAAGTGCAGCACAGGGCAAGGGGAAGTTTTCCCTTTGCACTCGGTAAACCCCAGCCAGCCCTATGGGGCTGCTTGGATCTGCGGCTGCTGATCTGCAGGCACAGGTGAATGTGCATAGCAGCAAGCTGAATCGGGGCCACCTCAGCCAGGGACGGAGCTTAGGATTCGACACTATGGTCATTGACCATCGCTGCCCCTGTCACTGCCAACTGCGACACCCCATTATACCTGCGGCACGCCTCTGGAATGTACTTGGCGATGTCCTGCGCCAACCAAGTGCTGCTGATGCTCAACCGGTGCACTACCAGTGCAGCCATCAGGCACAGCAGTGCCCGAGCACTGGCACTGCTGCTTGCGCTGGTCCTTCGCCCGACTCACTGGCACAGACGCACCTGACAGCGTGTTTGCAACAGCAGTGGGTCGGCACAAGAGTACAGCACCGGCGCAACGCCAGTATAAGATTGTGCTCTGGAGCACGTAAGGATCAGGATGGTTTGGGCATGGGGCAGGCTGGGCAGGGGCAGGAGTTGTGCATGCCAGATCCTATTCCCCTTGCCCTACCTCAGACTCCCCTCTCAGTCTCCTTGGACTTATGCCAGCTAAATAGGTGATGTAGATATGAGGAGATCCATTTGTGGTCAAGATGCCTAAAGGTAAAGGTAAACGTCTCCCCACGACCGAATGGTCTAGTCGTGACCGACTGGAGGGGGTGGTGCTCATCTCCGTTTCAAAGCCTGTAGAGCCGGCGTTTTGTCCGAGGACAAGCTTCCGTGGTCATGTGGCCGGCATGACTCTACGCCGTAGCACATGGAACGCCTTTACTTTCCCACCGAAGTGGTCCCTATTTATCTACTCGCATTTAGTTGCTTTTGAACTGCTAGGTTGGCAGGAGCTGGGACAAGCAACGGGAGCTCACTCAGTCGCGCAGTCTTGAATTCCCAACCTTCCGGTTGGAAAGCCCAGTAACAGCGAATTAACCCGCTGCGGCACCATGTCCCTAGATGCCTACTGTGAAGTAAATAAAAAAAGATACCTACTTACTTTTCCCTGGGCAGTCTGGTTCTCCCCTCCTCCCCCCAGCATGTTCTCCATCAGCTGTGCAGTGTAGTCTGGGCTGGTGGGGAATAGAATTGGGCCTCTACTTAGCCAATTGCAGCCCACAACAGCCTTGATAAATCTTTCATTTTTGCTGCATGTCTGGAATTGGAAAGGAAGAAAACATAGGAAGTGCATAGCAGATACATGGCTGGTGAACTGCATTTAGCTTGGTGGGTCAGAAGGTACGCAGGCTGATCTTTTGGTTTCTACATCATATTTGTCATAAGATAGGATGCTTCTAAGGAGGAGGCAAAGTATATCTGAAACAGCTGTTAAGATGGAGTGACATGTGGCATATTCATATACAATGGTTGCTACCGTCAAGAGATTACTCAAGTGAAGTGGTCATTACTGGCTTCAAACCTCATAAAGAAAAGAGCTTTCATGTCACCTGACAATCATTTCTCACAGAGGAGACACTTCAGTTCACACACTCGGAGTTGATTTCATGTATGCATGCAGATGTGAAACAGATGCATGCGCACTGCAATACAGTTCAAATCTTCAGGGCCTTGAATGACCCTATCTCCAGTAAGACTTATGTTGATATGCCAGTTTATTATGATCCTGTATTCCTGGGGTGTCTATATAAGTATAGTCTTCGTAAGAACACAGTGAAAAAGTACGAACAATCTGGCACACTCATTCTATAGAGAAAGGCAAACAGACGCTGGAATCTTCCAACCAGATCTCAGTCAGCTGCATTTTTAAATGGACACAGCTGGATTTTTATGGTGATTAAGATTTCTGTTAAACAACGGAGTACTTTAATTTTGCTTGGACTTAAATAAAATGGGAACGTAAACTTATCAATGGCCTAACAGGTGGCTCCAAACTGCTTCCTTCCTTCCTTCCTTCCTTCAGTGAAACAAATTCAATGCTATACAGGCAAGTACAATCAGTGCAGTTTTCAAGAAGTAATTCTAGATGTCCCAGCACCAAGCACTTTGGGTGCTTTCCCACATAGCAGCAGCAGCAGCACATGGATGATTAGTGTGCTGTATTTTGTCATGCCCAGGCCTGATCTAGGGTTGCTACTCAGCCATTTCTTATCTCTGGGCCAGGGCCTCTGAGATGAATTTTATCAGGGGATACAAAGCTCCTTTTTGGGCCCCTTTCCAAAAGTGGAGGCGAGGGGTGATACAGAGTGGGTGGAGGGTGACAATGGGAGCAGGTAGAACAGGGGCAGGGAGGGGGTGGGTGGCAACAGCCAGAATTGTCTTTTGCACCCAGGTCTATCAGGCTTCCCAATGTGGAGCCCAAGTCCACCTGCCTGCGTAGCATTGGCAACTAGATACGGTAATCTGGAAAACCAAACACATCCTAAGTCTTTCTAAAAACTTTTAAATATAGAAAAGCATTGCAGAAAATTAATATCATATTTAGGCTCACACTAGAATGGAGAGTGTCCACTGCATGCCAAAACCTACTTCTGCAGCAGCTGAAGTCCCCCAGCTGTGTCCCTGAGCTCCTACATATACTCCTTCCTGGTAAGTGGATGCACAAGCCAAAGAACTATGGCAGCAGGCCAGTTTCCTCCCAGGTTTGACACAGTAATAGGGAGTGTTATGCCTTGGCCCTGAGCATGTGACTTATGGCAGCAGCAGCCATGTGCTGGGGATGCTGATGGTGGCACCTCCAGCATCCCATGTAAGATTCCAGGAGATTTCTGGGCTTCCTCCTTTAGCTCTGGCTTCCCTTTTTGATCCTGGACTCAGGTACAAATTCCCCCCATACCCCCCAGCTTTTCATTTTCTGAAAAATTTAACTGTTAACCTCTGAGCAGTTTAGAATTTGAACACATGTCAAAGAATTTGACAATCAACAGTTGACAGTCAATTTGCTTTCATTCCTACTCTCTTACGGTAGAATCCTAACCTGGAGTGAGGCTGGCACAGCCTAGGAATGTTACAAACTCACTGTAAAGTTTGCACCACTGTCAGAGTCAGGGAGGCCAGTGCACAGATGTGCGCAGTCCTCCCTGACTCTGACGGTGGTCCAAACATGCTTTACAGTTCATTTGCAACACTCCTGGGCCAGCACAAGGGACTTGTCTCAGCGTAACTCCTAATTCCAGGTTAGGATTGTGTCCTTAGTTTTCCTCCTAACAATCGTAACTACAGCATGTTAGCTGCTGAAATGAGTAGAATACACTTCGAGAATACACTTGTATACAAACAACCCACGTCTGTTTTGGTTGAGTTGCAAGAGAGGATCATATGGACTGAAAGTGGGACTATACCTAAAAAATCTGAGGGCTGCCCTCAAAGCAACAGGCTCAAGTTGAGTTCTTGCCTTTCTCCTCCGTGACAAGTCCTAGAACTTTCACGTTTAATTGTCGGTGTCGGTGTTTTTCCCGACTCTGCTGATAACAGCCAACGATGGGAAGTGCAAGCAGAGAATGCACAACATGGTGATCTGAGTAACAACATCAACTGTTCTAGTGTTACAGGTGGGAAGGAGGGAACTTGAGTCTGCCATTTTTATCAGCTTTCCATTTACATACAGCTGTTCCCACAAACATCTACCAGACATACAGAAACAATATCTTTAGTTTGTGAAGCAAAGTTATTTGCGGCTCTGGATGCAGTGAAAATATCTGTCTTCATAATCAGTTGTTTGGGGATAACATCCCTAATCTTGCTTCAATTTTGAGTTTGTTTTTGAATTGAAGGTGGAAGTGGGTGGAACACATCAACAAAACGTTGCAAGATGTGATGTTTTTCACTTACCTCTCTTTCTTCTGAGGCTGGATAATTATATAAACATGGTGGGAAGCATTAACATCTCTGCAGAGAAACACAATAACCTGTGATTGACCCAAGGTGGTCAGAAAAGGTGTGTGACTGAAACATCCTGGAATTACTTATTGCTGTAGACAGAAGTTGTTCTCTCTCTCTTGCCTTTCAACTTTGAGGTAAAATACTCTAACTTGATTCAACAAGGTACATGTGGGCCATACATTTTTGGCATTTCAAAAGCATGATGCTGCGCAAAGCAGTATTCAAAGCATGGCCCTAGAGTCACATATGTTGGCTTTCTGCTTTTGCCCTCTCACCACTTATCTATTGTAGTCTTCTTTCCTCCAGTTCATTCGTTTGACTTCGTTTTCCCGCAAAGCTGATTAGAATCAGTCTTGCAGAGTGTTTTGGGACAACTTAACAGTGAATTGGATGCGTATCTCATGTGTGTGTGTCAGTGTGGGTGAGTGAAAGTGAGGGGCAGGAAGAGGAGATGGTAGTATTAGAGGTCACTAACAGACATTAGCATTGGCAGTAAAGAGATTTCAGTGTGGTAGTGTGTGTGAATGCACGAGAGAGAAGATGGAGGGGTTTGCATACCTCTGGTTTTTCTGTACAGTGACCTCAGGCAGAACTGCATTTTGGTGTAAACAGTTTCTGTGTTGAAATGTGCCTTTAAGAATTTTCTGCTGAGCACCATCCACATTAATAGCGCAATGCTGTA
Source organism: Lerista edwardsae (assembly GCA_029204185.1). Taxonomy (NCBI): domain Eukaryota; kingdom Metazoa; phylum Chordata; class Lepidosauria; order Squamata; family Scincidae; genus Lerista; species Lerista edwardsae. The sequence goes on from JAJKFI010000096.1 coordinate 1,747,410, forward strand.
ACCCCCGCAGCGTCGACACAACAGTGTTGCGTTGACACTGTGCACTTAACACTGATGCTAGAGTGCCAATCAGCACCCCCGCGTCGGCGTGTGTCAAAGGAGACACACCAGAACATTTAGGGTGACACACAAACATTCACCAACACCTGACAACAGCTAAGGCTGCAATCCTATACACACTTTCCTGGGAGTATTAGTGTCTTGAGTCTTTTGCAGATGTGCATTCCTCCCCCCCCCCAATAAGAACAAGAGACAACTGTAACAGCCTTTAAATGCAATGGGAGAACAACATTATTGCTTCATTTATGTAGTGATGATTCCAAAGCATTTGCACTTAAAAGGCACAATAAGGAGGTGTCAGAACAATCACAAGGCTGTGCATTTTTTAAAAAAAAACTGCAGAAAAGACGTTTTGTGCCACGCAAGACAAGTTGCTGGCAAGAGAGCTATGTTCTATCGCAGCCTATGCTAATTCTCATTGCTTTGTACTGATTGCTCATTTGCCTTCAAAGCCTTCTGGGGGTAAAAGATGGAGGGGAAAAAAATTTGAAATCAAAATTGCAATGACTAGTTAAAACTCAACAGGTATGTCAAAGCTTGCTCATATGCTTTTGCATTTCATCTGTGTTGTTGGTAATAAGAAAAATATCAAAGGATGAACTGGAGTCAGATTCAAGGTGGAAGAACTTTTATTTAATTTCCATGAACGGTCAGCTAAAAGAAGTATTGGCTCCCAGAGATTTCTTTGGGGTTTTTTTAAGCAGTAAAAAAGCCAAAGGCCCATCTAGTCCAGCTTCCTGTATCTCACAGTGGCCTACCAAATGCCCCAGGGACAACCAGATATCTGTATCTTGCTGCCACTCCCCTGCACCTGGCACTCTAAGGCAGCCTATTACCCCTGCACCACCTCCAAGGATGAAATTGGGTTTTAACTTTATTAAACACGTGTAAATCATGAAACCTACTGAGCACCCGTCTCTCCCTCCCCAGTCTGGGGTAGGCAAAAAAATGGCCAATTTGGATGACAGAAACTAATTCCTACCTGGCCCTCATGATGTGCGACCCGCTAATCTCAGACTGGAATACCCATCATAACATGAAACCTGTGATGGAGGTTTCCTCCATAAATCTGTCTAATCCCCTTTTAAAGGCATCCTGGCCAAACATCATCACTACATCTTGTGGCAAGAAGTTCCACAGACTAATTACACACTGGGTATGGCTTCTCTTGTTCCACTTTCAGAATTAGTGATCATCCTTTCCCACTCACCTTAAGGATTCCAGCTCTTTACGTTCCAATATATAGAGACCAGGCTCCTAGAATGCTCAGGTTTACATTTAGAAAGTCCGCACGCTTCTGAGACGCGACAGGACTCTTGAGGAATCAGGAAATATCTGCAGCTTTATGTGTGGGAAATGACTTGCCCTGGAAAAAGCCTAACAAATGTACAACTGGTATAGCACAATGGGGAAGGACCATAACTCTGTGATCGAGCACCTGCTTTGCATGTGGAAGGCTGCAGGTTCAATTCCTAGTATTGCTAGGTTCGACTGGAAAATATAAAGAAGGAATGGAGTGGAAAAGAATATACTGTAGGTCTGGAGATCTCCTCCACTCTTGCTTGTCTGCTCCATCCTCCTCTTCCAGTCTGGGAGTAGGAAAAGCAGAGGCTTGTACTTCACCAGGTAAGAGGAGCAGCGTTTGGCATCCTGCCTCAGGTGCCAGGATGTCTCCAGTTGGGTCTGGCATTCTCCATTTCATCCCAAATTCGTCTTGCTTAGGCCACAGTGGGAACTTCCCACTAGGGGATATGGTTTCCTAACGGTCCTTTTCAGGTAAACTCTGCTGGTCCAAGTATTCCCCTTCTGTGCTTCTTAGAACTGACCTGTACCTTACAATAAGGAGGAAAATAATTCATTGACTACTGTGTACAAAGTGGAAGCCAAAGTGACGTGTAAAAATCTGTAAGACTTCACTTCTAGCATTCTATGACTTCCAATGGGTGCTGGGGTAGAGTACATTAATAAGTAGAACATCTGGCAAGTTGATGCCTTTCTGGTTCTTTCTAGCTGCTGAACGTAGCTGGCAAAATACTGCTCAGTTCTGTCATATAGCCCAGCATTTCTTATACAGTTCAACTGAACAGCAATCGGGAAAGAGAGATAATAGGAGCTGGCTGGGTCATCTACTGTTGCTTGGGACTAATTGGCAAGGAACACCTCACATAGGTTGCTGACACCATTAGCCCTTGCTCGTATCACATCTCTGCCATTCACCACTAGTACTGTTTCAGAATGTAGATCTGCAACTATGCAAAAGGGTATTACCTGGCCTACTTGGAAAAAATCCTCAGAATAGCCTTATCTCTGATATACTTTTTTATTAAATGGGGAATAATTCAAATGCATGCAGCCAGGGGCATAGCTAATAGAAGTGTAGCCCAGTACAGATGGCAAAATGTTGCCCCGGAAGTGACATCACAACAGGAAGTGATGTCACAATTGTATTTTTGTTTTTTGGCCTTAACTTTTAATCAAATGAAGCTATTACTCTCCAGTTTGTTTCATTGCATTCTGCATGAAATTCCACATCGAGTGATATCTAACATGACAGTATTATTCCTAATAAACATTATTTTAACAAATTCCAATTTTTACATGACAGTTGAATATTTGTTTTCAGGTCTTTTGGCCATAGGTTTTGATAGAGTAAAGATATTACACTCTGGTTTGTTCCATTGCATTCTGCATTAAATTTGTAATTATCAAGGTTTTCACAACGTTGGCCACTAGTGTCAAGCTCAGCTTGTTTCCCCCCTAAAGCTTGATGCCCGGTGCGATTGCACGCCCCCCGTACTTTAGTTACGCCTCTGCATACAGCCCATTTAAAGATATATCTCATTCTCAGCCCATAGTTCTTCTCTAAGCATGCACTGTCTAGATATTTCATCTGCTTCTGGACCCTTTGCCTCTTTGCTTCCTCTTTCTTGGTTCCACATAGTATCAGATAATCCTTTCTCCTTTGTTTTTCACCTGCAGCTGCAACACTGGTCTCAAGGATGTGTTTTCCTCCCCAGTACTTTTCCCAATGCAGGCATGCTCCAGTATCCACTGATTCAATATCCACACTTTCAGTTATCCGCGGATATTCTGGATACTGGTACTCCTGTTAAAAAGATAGGGGAACATTAAACAAATCTCTTTTTTTTTTACCTTGTTGCAGCAAAACCATGGATGTTCCCCTATCTTTAAAAAGGCATCCCCAATATCCGTGTGTGTGTGTGTGTGTGTGTGTGTGTGTGTGTGTGTGTAACAGAACCCCAGCAGATATTAGGGTGTGCCTGTAGTCACATGACTTTTGGAAATTTGAAGCTATTTGTATTACCACACCTCCACTGTATTCACCAGTTGAATTTCTACCTGACATTCAGTTGTTAGAGATGCTCCCAGATTCTGTAATGCAGAGGATGGTGTCTGCTGTAGGCAGCCATGGGCCTTTGTGACAATGTTTGGCCTTCAGGCCTTACTAGGTGATTGCTAGCAAGTGGCTAGCAGTTGCACAGTCTGCTGAAAAATCATGTTCCTCTTTTGACAAAAAAACCCCCTATGATATCCCAAAGTGTCATGTATCAACAAAGCCTATGTGGTGTAGGCAATTCTTATTATTTTTTTTCTTAATCCATATGCTTTGTTTCATTGTGGCTTGCTTCATCTTGAATAGCTCCCAGAATGCTAAAGAGAACTCAAAGCTGCCTCCTATCTTTAAAAATCAACAGCAAGCAACTGATTAACTAAGAATACCCGCCTTGCAGCTAGCCTCCTGTTAAAAAGAACAATGGGCTGTGATTGTGAGCTCCATTATCTGTGTGAGTGTTGCTACTTAGCAGCTGCAAATGTGAAAGCTGGGGCTGTCTAGCAGAAACAAGGAAACAGCAGCATTTAGGACTGTTGTACCACAATGAACTGTGAAACCCAAGTGTCCTAATGCTGATAGATGTCAGAAACTGAACAATTCTGAAAAGGGAAATCCAACGATATCGCTGGAGAAAAAAAGGAAAACAGAAACATTGTATTTGTGCATAGATAAACAAGAAAAATAATTTATGAATGAGAGTTTAGTAAATGCAACCGCATGTTAGATTGTGAGCCCTTTGGGACAGGGATCCATTCAACTTTATTATTACTATTTGCCTGTAAGCCGCTTTGTGAACTTTGTGTTGAAAAGCGGTATATAAATACTATTGATTGATGATTGATTAGCAGTTTCTAAAGAAAGTCAGACCTGTGGGAGCATAAGTATTGACAGGCGATCCTGTTTTTTCGATCTCTAGCAGAGGTACTAGTGGAAGCCACTGCAGCTACTTCAGCACAGTGAAAGCTGGACTTCTCACATTACATGTTTATTATGCATGTACAGAGGCAGTCTAAAACAGCTTTATTTTTTCATGGTTGGCGGTGTTGTTGTTTTTTTAAAAAAATGGGCTGAAAATGGTCTGATGTGTTTTTATTCCAAATTAAAATTTTGATCAGTTTTAAAGCATTTTTATCAAGTGTAATCAATCAGTCAATCATTTATATACCGCTTTTCAACACAATGTTCACAAAGCAGTTTACAGGCTAATATTATTTATTTATTTATTTATTTATTTATTTAAATGGTTCCCTGTCCCAAAAGGGCTCACAGTCTAAATCAATGCAGTCATAAACCAAAAAAATCACTGTCACAAAAGTTGTATATTTGTGTTTTACACCTGTGGCTGTTAGCAGACATAGCCACTGGCATAAAACAGGTTTTACCTTTTTTTTTTTTACCTTTTTCTATGCAGGGGTGAGCGGGCATGCCTTCTGCAGCTTTTGTTAAGCCCATGTTGAGAGCCATGCTCTTTGGATCAGGATCATTCTGATGGCTTTGTGTTCCCTTTTTCCTGCCTCTGATTGGAGCCAAGGCATATTTGCTTACTCATGAATAAATGCAACCACATAGCTCAGTTTGGCTTTCCATGGGGCTCAATGAATTTGTTGGTTTGAAGGTGGAGGACTTACTTCTCTAGTGTCTTTTGGAGTCTGTGTTCATGGGATTGGAACCATTCTGATGGCCTCCCCTTCAAAATGGAATGAGCCAAGTTCACCTACTTGCGAGTAAATGCACAATGCAGCTCAGTTTCATTTTCCATAGTGCTTTGAGCATTTTCCTTGGCAGCTTCTGGACATGTTTAGAAGACTCTGCAGCCAGTTAGGAGAAAGCAGCAGAGCTGCGTGTGGAGTTAGGTGCTTAGAAACATAGAAGCACTCAGAATGGTTCACAGATAAGCCACTTCCATAAGTCAATGTTGGCGTTAATTGAGCAGGATATTGCACTTTAGCATTTTATAAGCCCCATATCGGTGTTATTTCGCGTTATTTTGACTGCCCCTATGCATGTATCAATTCTCCAACAGAAATAGATGTTAAAAATGCTTAATTTTTGGCTCAGTCATGATCAGTGCTGTGTGAGACATGATCACTGTTTCAGAATTATTTTAAGACTCTTGCAACCGTTTTCGGAGCCAAGCTGTGATGCCTATGGGAATTTCTAAAGGTTGCTGGAGACCTGATATCATGCGCCAACAAACTGCCAATAGAAGAGAGATCCTGGATGTAATTTCATTCACAGCTCTCAGTTTCAGGGAGATGGGAAGTGCTGCTGAATTGTGCCCAACACCATGAAAATGGATAGGTAATAAGTTCTATTACTCTTGACCACTTATTGTCAGTTACTGTGGTGGATATGGCTATAAAAAGTCAAAGGCTGTAGGGTAATACTCATGGCTGGGCACAAATTTGTGAGATATGGCTCGTGCATTATGCTGGTAAACCATGCAAGGAGCTGGAGTGGCAGCGCGCTCTGCCATTCTGCAGAACGCTTCTATTGGCACAAAATCCAAAAGGTCATGCACCATTGACAGCAGCCCACAGATTGGCCATTGATGCACCAATGCATTTACAGTATAAGGTTTGACAAGAAAGACAATGGGTTGTAGCCAAAGAAAGTTGTCATGATTAAGTCCCATTGCAATTAATGGAACTTATTAGTCACGGTTAATTTGTCTCATTGATTTCAATGCTGTTGAGTCCTTACTCACTTTTCTTTTGACAAAACCTATTGGGGGGGGGAGTGACAGCTAGCAGCAGCAGAGCTAGCTAGGTGCAAATGTTAGAAAATAAAGTGATATTGTTTAGACCCCATTGCAATCAGAGATGTAAAATGAAGGATTACGGAAAATATTTGCTGAAGCCTTTTACATTCCTCTTTTGGATACAGTGATATTCTTGTGTATTCTTGTGTACACAAGTAAGAATACTTGTGTATTCTTAAGGAGGAAGGACCTGGTAATCTGAGAACATCTTTGTGTGTGTGTTTTTCTCCTGCTTTTTGCCATTCTTTAAAAAACTCAGTGATGTGTTGTTATGCAAGGCAGAACATGCCATAAATGCTGTAATGTCAAAGGCAATTGTGTCAAGCTGTAAACGCAAATGAACTTGCCGAGTCATGCACTAGCTCAATTTGGGAAAGGAAGAAACCTGACTTTGGAGGCATCTGTATCAATCCTCAGTTCAAATTAAATTTGGAATATCCTGTGAAGCTTCAGTACATAGCTCCATTTGCAACTTGCACTTAAAGTCCAGGAAAACGTTTCATTTAAGAGAAATGGAAAGAGAATTACAAACCACAGAACATCTTCAGGGCTATTTTTTTGGTCATTAAAGTTGATTTACAGATCTCTTGTCTTAATCTTGTTTGGCTGGGGTGGTTCTGACTAGGAAAATAAAAGAGTAGTGATGTCACCATCTATTCCTCAGCTTTTTTGCAACACTCCAGCTTACAGCCTTTCCCATGTGGCTACAGCTCCCAAACTCTTACACCAGTGGACAGTGAAAAAACACCATGTCCGTTCCATCATCAGTCAGTGGATGTCAGGAATTGTGCCATTCGTCCAAGGTAGTCCAATGAATTTCCCTCCTCCTCCTTTCAAGAAGGTTATTGATTGGCTGGGCAAAACCATGTGATAGATTCTGTTTATGTGGTTGCAGTATTCACACAGCATGTACCATTGGGCATGACATGATACTATAAGAATGCAGGTCTCATTTGGCGGGGGGGGGTCAGAGCTGAGCTAATTTTGAATTAATTTCTTTTTGTTCTGATTTTTTGCTTTTAGGCCAGTTGCCAGAAAAACAAAGGGTCTGCTCATGGGCGTTCTTTTTCCTCATCAGCGTTTTTTTCCCCCCTTAAGCTTGCAGGCTCATCAATGAACAGACTGTTTGTGTAGCACTCATAGCCCTCTGACCCAAAGCCACTAATTTCTGCCTCTGGCTCTTCTCCCAAATGCCAGACAGGTACCAAAACATTGTTGACAACCTCCTGCTTTCTGTGTGTAAATGCAGCCTAACCAATTTAATCCAAGCAGCCCTTAAAACTGGGAAGAACATGTAGCAGCAGCAGCAGCCCAGAAAGGCACCTTCTTAACACCCTTTAAAGCTATTTTGCTACTATAGGACAAGACTAAGGTGATTCCTGATTCCTTCATAGTAGAGATAGGGGTGGGGTGGAAATACTGGTCTGCATGAGTTCCATTCCAGATCCGTACATTTGTGAATGTCAGCCAGGCATGTATATTTAACTGTGCATAATGTGCATAATGTGAGCTACATATTGTAGTAAATAAATAAAAACATCTTTGCATGGAGAAAAGCAAGGGAGAGAATTATAGTACAATTGGCCCTCAGTACCCTCACCCATTCCCCCCTCCTCTCTTTCACGCACAAGCATCTTTGTGCTTGGTTAGGCTTGTGTCATCATCTCATTAAAATGCTGCCATGCAAATGTATCATAAGTGTTGCCTGAAGATTTCATGCAACACTTCGCTTAAATCCTTCTGGCATCAAATACTTTCCTATGCACAATTCTTCTGTTTGCTTTGCTGACGTTCTTTCTTAGTTGGCTCTCAGGGTGATTCATTATTTCGTGGTATAGATTTCCAAGTATCATCTTTGCATTGATTTTTATATCTTTAATAACCTCTCCACTGAAGATGGCTCCACTTGGTGTCATTGATCGCATCAAAAATTCAAGGCTTACAGATATACTAGCGGGCTAATTGGTAGCAGAACATTTCAGACGTAATCTTAATGCAGTCTTAATCTTCTGCACTAAACCTACCTGAAGGTTTACTCATTGGGGCAAAGAGGAAATTTTGAGTATGCAACTGAAAATTACCTGGTGCGATGCATACAAGACACATAGGAAATTCAGATAACCAGATTTGGTATCATTAAAAGCAAGCTTCTTTTTCATTACACTTAAAACCATGGATTACCAGTGTTTCTCAGCCCTAAACCATTTGACTTCTTAGAACCATAAAAGAACATATATCTCCTGTCAGGCAAAAGACGGCAGGCAGCCTGATCCAAACAACAGTCCCGAGCTTTAATGCAGTGGCCCTGGTGCAATCTCCGCCACATGCAGCATGGTAATTGCGGCTGCTGTAGGTATCCTTGAAGTAAGGGGTCATTTGTCTCCTTGCCCTGGGTAAAGCCCCAGCAGCTGCAATTGAGCTACTTGGTGATGCACCAGCAACATCGCTGTGTTGGGCTTCCAAGCCTGGAAAGGAGGTTAGGACATGGCAGTAGCTGATCCACTCCCAGTCCGGATCCATTCCTCCCTGCCCCTTAATTCACCTCTGCCTGTTCTGCCTGCCCCTCCCATGGCCAACCCCCTCTCCTGGGTTCATTTCCAAGCGGGCAAGACACACCTTCCATGTGCATGCCCGCGTGAGTCTCAGCACATGGGGAAGAGGAATGTAAATGCTCTGAAGACTAAAATGTGGCTTTACCACCTTGTTCAGCAATGGCATAGAGAAGTCACAGTGCATTCTGTGCAATGTTCTCAATGTTGAATCTATCACTGAACTCAAAACTCAAACATCACTTAGATACAATGAACAAAGAACAAAGGATGCGGAATTCTTTCAACTTCCAAAAAGTGTGATTTATTAAAAACAATCACTTCCTGCTTAATGACATCATTTCCAGCCCTAGGTCTTGGGGGTGGGGGTGTCCCAACAAGTTGTAATATTTAAAAAGGGGTGCCCGGTGCAAAAAAGGTTGGAATCACTGTAGACCCAAAGTGGCTGCATGATTCAGAACATGGTTTGGACCCTATGGCAATTTAAATGGTCATACTCTTATAATTCTTGGGTCTTATTCTTTTCACATTATGCAGTAAGGTCAAGAAATAAGTGATTCCAGATTGTAATTGTCATCATTAATTCTTATAAGTTTATACACACACACACACACACACACACACACACACACACACACGGGGGTGGGGGGGTAGGAGGAGAGAGAGAGAATCCAGCATGGGCTGACACCCACTTAACCCATCTCTGCTCAAATCAGTTTTGTTTTTAACAGCGCTCTTCCTTTCATCCAGATTGAGCTAATTTTATTCCAGATCAGATCACATTATATTAAACACACACACACACACACACACACACACACACACACACACACACACACACACACACAAAATCTAAGGAGAATGGCTGTCTTGCATGTGTTTTAACAGGAATCCAAGGCTGAATTTTCTACTACTGGAAATACAGAGCAACTGTGCATTTGAATAGGACATTGTTTCTATCCATATTACTGTTTCTTCCGAAAAACAGAAATCCTAAGCCAGTTCTAAAATGAAGGAAGAAAGCCTGAGTAAGATTTTAAAAAAGAAAAAAAGCCCAGAGTGCTTTTGCCATTCTTTCTATCTTCCAGGACCCAACCCCTTTTGTGGGGAGAGGAGACGGGAATGCTAAAGCATTCCATGTTATGCATAGGTCAGGTGAGTGTGATGTGCTCAGCCCATAAAAACAAGAGCAGAAGATTTATACAGATGTGTGGCAGCATCTGGAGAGGATTTAGGTGAATGCACATCTGCACCTGGACATCAGATATAAGCAGAGGAAAAAACCCCTCCTGTTTGCCCACAGCAGCAGGCTAAGAGGAGGCTCTCAGTGGCGCTGCCAGATCAAACATTATCCAGATGTCTCTTGCATTTTCTCCTTCTCTACACATTTCTGAGTATTTTCATTTTCTTATGGTTTGGTAATATTATATACAAGGAGTTGAGTGGTGGCTTGGGAGGGGGAAAGTAAATGGAAATGAAGAATTTGTAAACATGCAGGCTACGTCCTGAGAGGTAAACGCTGAAGGAGCCATTCGGTGTTCCTGCTAATGGAAAGTATTTTGTGGAATTCCCATTGTTCTTGTTTTCAGAATATTTTATATTTATCACACATAGCAAAACTATGTTTTAACTAAACCGATCTAAAATGAAACAAATCAGTGAGTATTATATACAGACTGCACATGTTACAGAAGAGGCTTTTGTACATTCCATTGGTTTAAAGGCTAGAAATTGTTCCATTATACATAGCAACCCCCTGCCCAGGAAAATGACCCCAGATCATCCCCAAACCTGTAAAAATAAGTGGAGTTCTTTGTTGTCCTTTCAGTAACGGTTGGGACTTAATAAAAATATTACCAGGCTTTCTGAAGGCACAAAACAATTGTTTTGCAAAGTTTTCGCCCTGTCTGTACCTATAGGTGATGCCTCCATGCTGTTTTTTGAGGAGAAGGGGTAAGGTGGCAGCAGCAGCCTTTTTCATTGCCATGTGTGGCTGCTAAGTGCAAAGTTACGGTATATCTTTTGATTTTCAATAGCATGCTTTGTTTAAGCACTTATTGAAGCTAGAGGCAGTAGACGGGTCATAGACATTTCTTAAGCACTTCTTGAAGCTAGAGGCAGTCATAGCCACTCACGTTTTCCTCCACTGTAGAGTTCACCTACGGCTCTTAAGTGCCAATCTTACCCACCCACCTGCCTGCCAATGCAGCCACAATGCCGGAGCACGTTCTGCATCCTGCAGGGGCTCAATCCTGGAGGTCTCCTCTGGAGAAGGGAACATTTGTTTCCTTCCCCTGGAAGTAAGGCTTCAAGGCAAAGGTTTTCAACTTTTTTTCATCTCACTGCACATTGGCAAGGTACTAAAACTGTACCTTGCACACCATCGGCGGTTTGACAATTGACAAGGCACACCCTGCTGCTGGTGGGGGGCTCGCCCCCAATGGCCCTACTGATAAATGACCCCCAAATTCCCATGGCACATGTGTAGACCATTCACAGTAGAGTGGATGAAAATGGCTGCTCCAAGGCTTGGACAGGTCTCCTTGGACTTGTGGCAGGGGATTGGGTCTGGGAAGTGGGTTTAGATTCAGCCAACACGGCAGCTGACAAATCCATCCCTTCTTGGATCCAGTCTACCCTCTTCCCCACCTCTGTTGCAGCCCCGTTTCGCCCAACCCTGCCCCCATTACTCAACCCCCCACCCCATTCTGCCCCCTTACTGGCTTATCTTAGTTGTCAGGCCTTCTCTGATCCATCACCCTGTGCAGGGCCACTCGGCTGTCTATCTGTTGACGGCGCTCTGGCAGCACACGCTTTCAGCTTTTATGACTACTGTAAGGCAATATCCGCTGGCAGAATCCTCATTCTGCCAACGGATAAGCCTAATGGGATTGGACTGTCCTAGTTCTTTGTACAAACTTATCTCTTAAAAACAAAAGTCATTCAGCATGAATAGGGGGGATGAGAATTCATTTCTTTTGGGGCCAAAAAGAAAAAAAATTGGTGGTGGAAGCAGATGAAAATTTAGAGCAAAATTTAGTTTTCAGAGAGAAATCGTTAGTAGGTCTGGTAGTGAAATTGATGTTTTTGGGACAGTTAAAGGAGAAATGACTTCCTCATTTCTGAAGTTTAAAAGTCTGTAGATGAGCTGGACACATATGCCTGGCAAATGGGTTTTCCTGTTAAGATACTGAAATTTAGCAATTTGTTGATGAGATGACATTCGCCACATGCATAGAAATGTCTTATCAGCTGAAAAATGCTCCCATATAATGTTCCATATAATATAGACAAGTGGTATTCAAACTATGGGTCGAGACCCACTTGGTGGGTTGTGACCTGATGTCAGGTGGGTCCTGGAAAACTGAGAGCAGCCATATTTGAAACTGCAGGCCTTACTCTTGTTAGATTCCTTTTGTGAATGTTAACAGTTTGAATTTTCAAGTAAGGGTTGTTTTTTTAATTTTGTTTTTAGTTCAGTGCTTTTACATCATATTTTGTCCTAATCTTGCTTTCTATCAGGGATGTTTCATGGTTGTACAATTGCTGCAGTCCAAGAATGCAAATTTTGCATTTCAGGAGTGTCATTTTATTAGGTTACAATGACAGCACTTCCTGCTTGATGATATCACATCCAGACACAACATCGCTTCCGGTTTAATGACATCACTTCCAGTGGGTCCGCCAAGAATATCATTCTGAAAAGTGGGTCCCAATCTAAAAAGTTTGAATACCACTGATATAGACCATATAATAGTCTTGGGAGATTCATCTTCTGGATCACTAATCATGACCCTAGTTCCTATTTATATTACGCATTGGATGCTTAGAATAATGTTTGAAATAAAATATATAGCAAACATCTGATTTCTCCTATACTCATAATGCAAGAAATTATTGATTGACAAATATATGCAAAGTTTGAATATCACATACCGTAACGCTTCTCCAGAGTGCTTTCCAATTCAAATGGAAGTTCCTACACAATGCAAATAGTTCTTTGACAATCACAAGCATGCTGGACAGTTGGGTGAAAAAAAAAACGTGCTCTCTGTCACAGATGTGTGTGCTGACGCACGCACACACACGTGCACACACGCAATCTTACTTACCCCAACAACCCTCTCTTTTGTCATCCTGAATGCAGAAACAAATCTACAAAATCTGGGCCGTCTAGCAGTTTGCCATGATTCATTTTAGCTAATCCAGACAACTAGCACAGCAGGAGGAAAACTGCTGTATCTAGTGAAACAAGAGCATGAATAATTAAAACTCTGTTATTAATGAACTTCCAGTCGTTATGTAAATGAAACTGATTTCAAGTCTAATTTGTCAGCCTGAATTCTTTTTCTGCTCTCCCTTTGTCTGGGACAAGACCTCATCATAATGGACTTGATAATAAAACACTGGCAGACAAGCTGTGTGCAGGGCCCATCTATGTTCGAGCTTTTAGCGTTGTGAATTGATACAGTTCCTGCAGAAGTCTATAAGGCACTTTGTGTGGCTTTACATTTTCCAAGCCGCTCTTTCCTTTCAGTAGGTCCAGCCTTTTATTGCATGTGCCTCATTACCATATACCTTTACATGAGAGGTGGCTTGTAATTGTTAGTTAGTAAATAGTTCCTTTTTTGCATTCTTTGTGCTGCTCAGTGAAAGCAGAGTTCAGGAAGGTTCACAGGAAGAAAAGTGTGCAGCAGTTGAAGAAAGGGGGGTGCCAAATGATGATTTTTTAAAAAAAAGGAGAACTGTTAAGTGGCAATTGCTTGGGGCCATTGCAATTTGCATGTTTCATGGGTTCCTTGAAATTCACAACTGTGGCTCCAGTCCTCTCTACACTTTCATGGGAATAAGCTCCACTGAACACAACAGGATTTACTTCTGAGTAGACATGCATAGGATTGTGCAGTGTGTCAGCTTCTATCCATATGTGCACCTTCCACTTGCAAACTCTGGCAAAAAAAAAAAAAAAAAGACTGACACATTGCTGTGCAAATTTTGGCAGTTGCAACCAAATATGAGGCTCGAAAGTAGCAATTTTCCACTACTGTGCCCGAGCGCTTTGGTGTGCCATAAATGGTCCACAGCTGTGCTGCAGGAGTTTGCGAGCAGTTTGGGGTAGGGCCACTGGGGGGATGTGGGCACCTGGCTGGCAATGCAGTTTGCCTTGTCAACTGTCCAAAAACCTATGGTTTGCCTTGACAATTTTAGCTCCTTTTCAGTGTGCCATGAGATTAAAAAAAAAAGGTTGAAAAGAGCTGCCCTAGAGAAATGGAACTGGCACTTGCAATTTCATATAGTCATTGTGTCCCCAGTGGCAGTTCAAATTGGCTCTTGGACAGTTTTGCCTCTGTGATTTGTCAGTCATTTCTCTACTTGCTAATGTGGTATGGAAGCAAAGAGAACGTGCTGTGAATCAGGGCTTTTCTGTTTTCAAATCTTGCCTGTGAATTCACCAAGTTTGAAGGGAGAGTCATTTATTAGTATGGCGATGGGGGGAGTGTAATTTTCCCACCAGCAGTGCAGTGTGCCTTGTCAATTGGTAAACAAAACAAAACAAGCAAACAAAACCTGATGGTATTCCTTCACAATGTTAGTGACTTGTAAGTGTGTCATGAGATGAGAAAGGCTGAAAATCACTGCTTTTGATCAAAAAATTGCACAAACCTTCCCATTCCAGAAAATAAATCTTCGTTACATTTTTTTGTAGCAAAAGTTACCTTTGATCTGTTCAACTGTCCATGTATTAGTCCTCTTTCATACTCTTGAAAAGGTTACAAAAAATGGTTGCATATTGCATTTTCAGCATTTTGGAAAATGAATTGTCATTAAAAAAAAAAACTATGGCCAAAGTTATATGGCAGAAGAATTTCTCATAAGAAAAGTGTACCTGACCTTAGTGTTTCATTCACAAAACACAAGCCTGTGCTTTGAGTGAATTAATCCAGAAAGACAAATATAGCTAGGTGCCGTATTGATAAACACAAATGAATCCTGCAATATTTGGATGTGTGTTTTGAAAAGGTGAGCAAACCCCACTTTTTCATGACCTTTTCATGGGTATGGGAGGCTGGTTAAAGAATGCTGCTGCCTGATAACTAATCCATATCACATGATCCTGAGTATAGCCCCTAAAATAAGCAGAGAAAGGGTTGCCCATGGGACTGTCAGAGGAGGTATTTATAGTTAAGGAGCCAAAAGTAAAAACCTACATTTCTTTCATTCTTCTCCCAGTCTATAAAGGAAGTACCATTCACAAGCATCTGGGCTCAGACCCAGACTGGGACTCTGGCCATTGCTAACAAGAAACGTTTTGAATGTAGGTTGTTGGTTTGGGGAAAGTCAGGGGACTTTTGTTGTTGTTGTTGTTGTCTTTTCTTGGAGGAGTTTCAGCTTGGTGGGCCTGTTGCTCTTTTTTCCTCTCCTTTTTTATTTGTCAGAGGCTGTTTGCATAAGTGACACTTCAATTTGCCTTAGCATTTCCTGTGTCTGTAATGTGAGTTCAAACTTTCATACCGTATGCAATACTTTCCATTGAAAATAGAGGTCCCAACTCCATACCCGCAGATTTGGGACCCACTGTTTTAACTAATGGTGGGTTCCCAACTTGCAGTGGAGGGTGGACCTGTACCCTCTAGACAAGACTGGAACCCAGCTCCGGTCTAATCTGGAGGGAGTTATGAGGTCGGGGGGGGGGGGCTCAGGTGTGCCCTGGCCCACAGATTTTAATACTGACCCACAGATTTCAACCCCCCATGCAGACGAAACTCAGCCAAACTTACCACATCCTGGTTCCTGGTACAGGCAAGCCAGCGTGCATCCTCACATCGGCCGAGCCTGTTCTGTAGTGGTGCAGGCGTTCCTTACAGTACATTTGTGACACTCGGAGGCCAGCATAGGGGACATACGCTGGCCTAAACGCACTTTCGGATTGCACCCAAAGTCTGATATATTTATCATGCAAATACATTTTTCATGCATATGGGCACCAACCACTGAAGCAGACTATTATGACTTTGTTGTGCATTGAAACAAGTGCCTTCCCAAGCTGCAGTGGTGACATTAAAGTTCTACATTTGACAATCAGCAAAGTGTTTCAGCCCCATTCACATAACATTCTGCAGTCCAACTAATCTGCATCTTCCCCGTTTTTCCTTTGCCCTGTTAGACATAATTGAAGGGCTTCCTTCCAACAGCTGCTTTAATTTGGCTATCATTTTGCTATGTTTACTTAATTTTTACTGTAATAGGACCCTACAGAGACTGCAAGAACCTTATACACTTAACTACCGTTAAAACATTTTTTAAAAAACCCCAATTCCATTATAAGACGAAACTGAGGGGGAAAAGGGTTGGAACATAAACATTTTCCAGAAAGAACAGTGTGTTGTATTGCATAAAATCAGGTTTTTACAGAACAGCGCCTTTAAATTCAATGATGGTTCGTTATAGTTTGAGTTAATATCCAGTTGTTAATGTTCAGAGTTATAGCAGCAGAATCTAAATGATAGTAAAGATTAGCAGATTTCCTTTGGATCAGCAATTGTTGGCAAAATCACCCAAGCAAACAGTTATTCTCTCTTGTGGCCAGCAACTCTGAATATTTTTTTAGTAGCTTTTGCAGTTTAGAAGGATGTTTTAAGGTTTTCTTCTTCTTCTTCAAACTTTTATTTTGGCATAGGTGAATATAAATGTACACAGCTGACTAGATGGCACTGTGGATTAATGTACTTGAGGATTAATGTGCCTGAAGGGCTTGTATTACAACCCAAAGCAAATTCATGAGGCAGGTATTGCCCTCTCCTTTCCTTTTCAGAATCTCTGCAATGTTCCATACAAGTTGCATTATTAGCTGTGTCTTCTTGCAGGACCTACCTGATTGGTAACAGGTTTTCAGAGGTACTGTGACTAACAGTTTCATCCTAACCAGGGCTGAAACAGGCAGGCTGACTGGCCTGCACCATATCCAGCACTTTTACCCTGTATTTATGTCCCCTTATGCCCTGCAAGCTGCACTTATGTCCCCTTCCTCTGAGTTAGGCACCAGCCACCCCTATGGGGCTACTCGGATCATCACCAGCAAAATCGCTGGCACAGATCTGAGCCGTCTATATAGGGTAACTGGGCCAGGCTAGAGGCTGATCCCACCCCCTCCCCTTCCCTGGGCCCACCCTCTCCCCGCCATTCCCTGCACCAATCAACCCTCCCCAACCCCTGCCAGCCTCTCTAGGCCAGACTTATCTGGGTTGGGATGTGGTGTGGGGAGGCCAGCACACATCCATGTGCCAGCATCCCTTACTGCTAAGAAGGTGCAAACATACTTTACAGCGCATTTGTGACTCTCCTGGGCTGGCACAAGGGATTTGTGCCAGTCCAAGTCTCCCTTACAATTGTGCCCTAAGTTACGTTGATGTTTGTGCAAAAGCTGTTTGCCACAAAAGCATGCCTTGTCATAGCCTTGTTGTACCTCAAAGGCAGATGCAGGACTGATTCCACAAAACATTAAACAGAGTTTTGAAAGGAAAGGTGCTCTGGAGACACGGAGGGAAACAAAAAGTCATCCTGACAAACAAAACGTTGAGTGGCCAACAAGGTTTATCAGGTTCACTTACAAGCATCAAAACGTTGATATTGTCTTGCATTCTCTGAAGCTCAGCTGGGAACTGTTTGCAGTGCTATAACTGAACCCTAGAACAGCTCCCTTGGAATAGTGTAGTGCTGAGTGCTGTCCCTCCTCGAATGCATGTACTGTATAGCTGGGATTAGTAGGCAGAACGTGCAGGGCAGATACAAGATCTCCTAGAGCTATGATGGGCCGTATTCCGACCCTATACTGCCGGAACAAACATTCTGGTGGGGTAAGCAGGGCCGGTGCTATCATTAGGCCAACTAGGCAGCTGCTTAGGGTGCAGGCCACAGACAGGAACTGTACTGACCTTTGAGGGGTGCAGATTTATTTATTTTTTACAGATGTTTAATCCTTGTAAAAAATGCAACTGACAGCTTATGTTTGTGATTTTTAGATAAATACCACAACAGTCCTATGGAATATAATTAATTATAAAGTCTTATGAAAAAGTTCCGATACTCTTTTTAAATTATTATTAGCTAGGGTGCAAAACAGCCTGATACCGGTGTGAGGCCCTTTATGCGCCACGGATATCCTATCTCTGTTCTCAGCCTTGATTCCCCCAACCTGGATCCACACAGATTTGCACCAGTGATGTAGCTGGCACAGGTCCATTGCACTGCCAGCCAGGGGCTTACATCCACTAATGGCCATACTAATATGTGACCCTCTCCTAAACTCCCACCACACACCTGCAGACCATACGTGGAACACTAACGTCCCATGGCATGGTAGTTGAAAATCATGGATTAAGAAAAAGGGACTGCATTTATAACTAGACACATTTCTGTCACCTCTCTTCTGGCGGGTGCTTTAGACCAGGAGCCTCCAAACTATGGCCCAGGGGGAAAACTATGGGGAAAGCGGATTGTTCTGTCACGCTGCTGTTCCATTTTCCAGCCGTTCAGCTGTTAGGGACACTCTGGATATTCATGTTTATGCCCGGTGTCCTGCTGCACAGCCTTCTAGGATGCCCCGGCATAGACACAAATGCCCAGAGCATCCCTGCCAGCCGATCAGCTGGAAAATGGAGCGGCAGCGTGACGGAATGATCCGCACCGCTCACGACAGGTCAAGTCTTTCCCCGTATACAGCAGTCTGCAGTTTAGAGACCACTGCCTTAGACCAGCAGCCTGCTTGAGTTCCGGCGTTCCAGAGATTGGATATTTTGGAGGGAAGGGGGAAACAACTCTGGCAAGTAGTTGGAAGGTGTTCACACAGAAGCAGTTCTTATTGTCCTGGGACAAGTAGTTCCTAATGCTGTTTGCCGTGGAAACAGTTCCAAGACCATAATAAATTCCTCCAATATACTGTACATCAGTGAATGTTTCCATAGATAACATTTTGTGAGCTTCCTCTCTGTCTATCCCCTTTTGAGCTGCAAGTAAATCCAGCTGCTTCCTCTAATATACAACCAAACTTAACTGTGAAATTCCAGGCAATTAAAAATCCCTTGCTTGTAGCCTGGAAATAACCAACAGGGGGAAAAAAAAACATTTTGTACACATTCACCATCCCCTCTAGTCAACTCCAGAGGTGGTAATCATTATCAGGATAACGAAAAGGTAATTACTGTATATTCCTTAATTATGTCTTTTTGAAGATCAAGTGTTTAAGAATACAAGACGAAATTCAGAGTTCTGTTTTTCGGTGCAACTGTGCAGCCAGCCATAAAGCTATTAAGAGATTTCTTTTAAAATGCAAAGGTTTGGATGTCAAGGCTAACTTCCTTTTTATCATATTTTTTTAAAAAAATAATAATCATTTTTTTCCTACGACCTGAGGTGACAGTGTTTTATGGTGCATGCTATGTACTCCTTGCTTTTGCTTCTCTTCAGTAAACGTACGGGTGGTTACTAGTGGGGCACTGCTGTGATGTGGAGTATTAACTGTGAAATGTCCTTTAATGTATACAATTAGTCAGATTTTGGAGAGAACCAACTTTGGAAATGCCTTCAAAAGAGCATCTGAGCCAATTAAGGATTTCGAAGTGCTAACATCTGACCAAATCTACTTTTAAAAGGAAAAAGGAAAAGAAAAGAAATGGGAAAAAATGAAAATAAGCACGACTGCGACTGCTAAAAGCCAAAAGCACTTGTCACAGCCAAGAGATTTCACAGCAGTTCAGACAGACCCCAGCTAATGAATATAAGTTACCTTGGTGGGTTTTAGCTGACTTTGAAATTGAAGTCTCAGCCCTTTGGATGCAAGTGGAGCTAGAGTCAAGCAAAATGGACTTAATAAATTCCATTGTGCAGTTAGATCCCGAGCGAGATTTCCTTTCCATCCATGACCAATTGGTATTATTTTTTCCACTGACTGGTACTTTTGTCTGAGAGACTGGGATTTTATGGGAGTGATTAGTACTTTTCATCAGTGATTGACAGGTTCTAAGGGCAATGAGACAATAGGAAGAAACATTAGGAATTCAAATGCAGGATTGTGTTTCCGCCTCTGCTGAAGGTCTGATTCAACCAAAAGTGTAATCCATGTTTGTCAAAAGCAATCAGTTGTCATTTATTTTCAGTTCAGAATTCAGGAGATTTATTCTTATGCACATACCCATCCACCTAGGACAAAGCGAGTGTTGCAAATGGAGACTTCCAAAGAAAATGTTGCCATGTATTTCTAGCTTCAAAAAGAGGCCTAGTCGGCTTCAGCCAGCCTGGAACAGGTTCTTATTATATAGTACAGGCAGACCCCCATATTCATGAATGTGGTATCAGTGGATTCAGGTATGAGGAACGGGCCAAGGGGAAGACAGAAGCGGAGCCGGGTGACAGGTTGGGCCCAAGAGGAGGTGGGATCAGTGTATCCTTTCCCCAAGCCGTAACAAATTAAAACTGTGCCTGGGGAAAGAAAGTATTTTGCGCCCCCCTTTCCAAACTCACCACCGGTGCGTGGCTGTAGGCTCTCTAGGCTGCTCTTCACAAACCGGGAGTTGCGATGATGTCACGTCACCGCCCACTTCCTAATATGGAGTTGCTGCTGCTGCTGCTGTTGCTGCCGCCGTCTGGAGCAGCTTGTTCCGTGTCCCTTCCTTCAAAGCTTGGCTCGGCTCGGCTCTCTCCTTCGTGCTCAGTCTCCTCGCCCACCAAGGACATTAGCACTGGCTGGAAGAGGCTGCCCGCTGCTTCTGAGCAGTAGACAGGCGGTAGACAACAGAGCTCCCGTCCTCCACCCCCTTCACCTCTCGCCTTGGTGGTAGACAACAAAAGAGGCTGCCCGACACAACAGATAAGCAGATGGTGGAGCTTGAGGATACAAAGGGGCACAATTTCCACGTTATTTGCATGTTGATGTTGCAAAAATTGCGCTCCTCCTTTGAATTCCTCCTGGAGCGGCTACCCCTCAGGCTCCACCCACAATACTTCCCCCATCCTGGGTCTGATCTGCCAACATGGATCAATTCGTACTCACGCCAGCAATATCACTGGCACAGGTCTGAGTTGAACCATTGTGGCTGCTGGGGCTTACCCTGAGGCAAATGACCCCTTACCCCAAGGAGACCTCCAGCAGTTGAAATTCCCCCATGGAATGCAGCAGAAATCGCATCAGCACTGCTGCATTGCCATGCATTAGTTAGGATTGAACTGTTAATGTCACAATTATGTGAAGTTAGTATACTTCACTAGTTATACTTCACTGGGTGGGGGGGGGCGTTCGTAAATAGTCCAAGATTTCCAGTAAGTACTTGCGTGGGGGGTGCAATCCTAACCTGGCGTTAGGCTGGCACAGTTAAGCCAGCAAAGTTTGGCCAGCACAAGGACCACCGTAAAGCGCATTTGGACCACTCTCGGCGTGAGGGAGGATGGCGCATGTCTGTGTGCTGGTCTTTCTGACTCCAAGAGTGGTCCAAACATACTTTACGGAGTCCCTTGTGCCTGCCAAACTATGCTGACCTAACTGTGCCGGCCTAACTCCAGGTTAGGGTTGCACCCTGATATATGTTATAATTAATGGCTAATTTTTGGCCATTCACATATGAGTGTTTATAATCACAGAGTTCTGTGACTATGAAAAACTCAGCAAATGAATTGGGAAAGTCAACAGCATATGTATTGCATATTTATTTCAGATGAGCGAAGGAAACATGTCTATGTGGGGACATTCATAAAATCTATCTTGGATAGCCAGCATGAGTCATTTCAAAACCTACCAGGTTTTCTACATCCACTGTAACATATAACATTATAACAAAGATCAACATACATCATTTTTAGCTTGGTATTTCGATTTACCACTCCCCCACCTACGAATACTTATCTGTCATGGTTCATCCTATGCAGTCATTTTGGTAAGCTATTCACAATCTATCATAGAGCAATGGAAAGTGCTATTAGGAGAAACGATGGCTTTGTCCCCACTGCCAAACATAAGGCCAAAACAACAATGACAGAGATTATTCAATTATTCAAATGCTAAGAATTAATAATTAGCTATGAATATTTAGACTGAACTGCATTTGCTATGGTAAAGTATAAATTATGGTTACATAGGTGCTAAGTCCCAGGATCCCAGTCCTAGCCTCCTGTCCCTCACTGGTGCAGCCATGCCAACAAAGCTTGTGGGGGGATAGGGGTGGTAACCTTGGAGAAATTTAAGGACTCATTTTAGGACTCTGAGGCATGGAGGGGTCTACTCAGATCTGCACCAATGAAATCACTGGACCTGGGCTGTCGGATCTGGTCCAAGAAGGAGTTTTGGATTTGGCAGTCTGCCACCAAAACCACCGCCCTTCCCCCATCCCCCATCCCACCCCATTTCTCCACCACCACCACCACCGACCAACCATTGTCAGTAGATGCTCTGGGTCCCACTGCCATATATGGGGCCACTTCAGTCTCGCCACCGACATTCCAGAAGCACACAGTTCTACATGCTTTTAAAAGTCTGCTTGCAGCAGCTGGAAAGCCCGAACTAGTGTTTTGGAGGTGGTGGTAGGCTTGTGCCATTAGAGTTGTTTCATTTTGAGATAGATGTTAGTTTTGCTTTGAGATTATGAATCTATTGTACTGCATTTGACAATTTAAACATGTTTGGCATCAAAGTTACCAAGACAATACAGAATTATACAAGCCTAATCAAAGGGGAAAATAATAAGATGAGCATCATTACATTGGAGTTGGTGTAATATTTTCAAAAGAGACTAGATTTTTCTTTTCGAGAGATAACAATCTGTACCACTGTTGCAGAATCAGAGAGAAAAAAAAACATGGAAAAAATATACTTTTTTGAATAAAATTACAAATGTGCTGGGAAGCGTATTTTTTATTTTATTATGTTGTATTATTTAAAGTATGAGAGCACAAATCCAATACTCTTTAGATGAAACAATCACCACATCTGATTTTTATGCAGATCTTGTGCACTCTTCAGAGATAAGGCTGAGTTTCTGAATGTGTTGTGACTAATTTATGCCAAGTTTTCATCAAGCTAGCATTTTTCCGTTTTCATTTGGCGTACAAAGGTCTGTAATTCATACGTTTAGGATTTTAATATACCCACATTACAAGCCAAAAAAAAAAAAATACGGCATGAGAGTAACTAACAGACTGTCAAAGGACTCTAGTAAGATCCTACCTAGAGGATCGGATGCAGAGTCTGCTGATGATAAGCCCATTCTAAATTCTCTTTGGTGTGTTAAGACAATAAAAGCCTATACAGATGTTCAGGCACATACATAGTACTGTTATCCACACCACTGTACCACTTTGGAAGTGGGTGTGCCAGTTTGAAAGTGCTCTCATATCACCATCTCGGGGCAAATGAAAAACTAATGAGTCAGGGGCTTCTGATAGGAGAGAATTGTCAAAAAAGATGATCCCGAAGTGCTATATTATTACAATATAGAAAAAAAAAACAACACCAGATAATACATGAGACTGCTAAATGAGAGTAGTAAATGAGAGCACTGTTTGCTTTCAATTTCACCGTGGAAACAGTGGAATTGGCAAATAAGAGCATTCACTGCTTCCTCACACACTATTTTTTATGAGATATGAGATCAAACATGTGCCATTGTCCTGAATGAGTGTCTTTCCTACTCCCACCTCCCAACTACGTCTGTATCAGGTAACCAGGGCATGTAGGTTTCCCACAGAGTATACCTAAGGCAAACATTCAGTTGTGCCACCATTTTAGACCTTGCTTTTCCTGACACAGTGATTCATTCCAGTGTCAGAAAAAAATACTGCAATGTGTTAAATGGCCCTTGGATGATGTATTTGTGTAGAGAATATTTTAAAAAGACCCATGAATTAACGCATTGACAGCCCAATACTAACTCGGTTCTGCACTGGTGGTGTGGGTATATGGCACTGGTAGTATGACAGTATACATGTCTTTATTATGTTGCAAACAACATTAGGCTAGTGGCCAATTCAGGGACTGCACTGCAAACAGTGCCACAGAGGGCAACGTGCACAGTGGTTGGTGGAGGACGCACAGTGAAGAGCAGTAGCATCGCTAAGAGGATAGGGCGCTAGGTTTGGCAAGGCACCTTATCTTGCCATGTAAACCGCTCCTCTTCGTCACTGTTGTAGCCATTCTGGGCTGTGGAAGCAACGTGGAGGCGATACCTCCATGTTGCTTCCACCTCCTGAAATAGCTACAATGGCGAGGGAGAGGAGCTGTTTACACACCAAGCTAAGCAAGGTTTACAGCAAGGTAAGGCGCAAAACTTCATGCTCCACCCCTCTATGGGTGCTACTGATGAAGAGTTTATGCGTGCAAAGAGTGAAGCCAGGAGGCTGAAAGGGGTGAGAGGGGCTTCCCAGAAACAGTGACTTGCTCTGGATCCCAACCCCATTCCCTCTCCCTTTTGTCTTGGACCTACTCCAGCAGAATGATTAGTGCAAATCCAAGGTTACTCATTTGGACAGCGGACGCTTGCCCCATGATACAGTCTGATGCATTTTACAGGATGTGGTGTGCACTCCACTGGCACAGCTGTAGCAGGGGGGTTAGTTAGGATTCGGCTGTAAGGCTATCATCCGATACATACTTAACGGAAGGTAAGCCTCATTTAACCCTGTGGCAATTAATTCTGAGTAAACACGTGTGGGTTAATACTGTTATTTTGTTCAACATAATTTTCCTTATTTACAAATGCTTATTTGCAGTTGCATTCTAACCTCCAACCTTTGCCACCTATCCTTACCTCCATGTAGGATCCATGTGGCCTCACATGGAGGTCCTTGCCTCTGTGCCAAATAAATAGCCGGTGCAGAGGCAAATAGACCCATCGCCCATGCTGCACCTTTACTCAGGAGGAAGGAGATGAAATTCCCCTTCCTCCAGGGAGTCTCCAGAGCCAGCCTGGCACCAGGTGGATGCAACGGTAGCCACTTGGCTACCACTGTTGTTGCAGGCGGTAGGGCAGCTCAGGATTGAGCTGTCCACATTGTGCCTCCCCTGTAGGAATACCATTGTATAGGTTTGCAGTCTTTTGGCCCAATCCTGTCCCCTCCCCCTGTCTGTTGCACCAGCTGCTTTACAGCTGTAAAGCAGCTTCCATCAAGGAGCATTGTGGACCTACTAGAAGGAGGCTGTAGTGGCTTCCCGCACGCTGGTGAGCCCAGAGACATCTGCCGGTGCAGACAAAACCATAAGGCGGCAGGGATGGATGAAACGGGGCAGAGTTTGGGTGGTGAAGGGGCAAGGACGAGGGTGGATTAGGCCAGGAGGAAGGCAGGATTGGTGCCGAATCCCGGATCCCTTCCTGGGCTGATCAGCCTGCATGAAGCAACCTTTTTTCATTTTTTTTAAAATTTGTATTAAACTGAAAGGGTAAGGGTACATTGACAGACATAGGTAAGAGCAACAAATGATACACAAAAGGTTCCAACTACAGGGGTTATAGTAATGTTGTATTTATCTTATATGTCACCTTAACTATAAATGTAGTTTCTACTCCACTACCTATTACCTTCTTTCATTATCTTATTCAATACTATATCTTATACCAAAATGCATTTAAATCGATAATATTCTAAAAGTTTCTTTTCTTCGCCTCCTAGATATTATTCTGCAAATTGTCTTAATTTCTTCCATCTTATTTATGCCTAAAAATTTCTCTTTAATCCAGTTATAATATGGTTCCCAAATCCTACTTATCTATATTTCTTCCTTCCAATCTCTCTGTTAAAACATCCATTTTAACTATTTCATATATTTTTTCTTTCAGCATTCTTTCTGTCGGTGTCTCAGAATCTTTCCATTTTTGAACGTAAAGCAATCTTGCCGCAGTATTAATATGAATAATTACATGTTGTACATTTCTATCCATTTTTGGTATAATGTTCAGGAGGAAGCAACTTGACTTGTAGGATTGAGCTGGTGCAAATCTAAGTTGCCCCATTGTAGCTGCTGAGGCTTACCTGCAGGGATAAAAACACTAATGTCTCCTTACCCTGTGAAAACCTCCAGCAGCCAAAAATCCCCTATACTACAGAAAGCTGTGCCAACACTGCTGCATTGCTATGTGGGGATTTCGGTAGGATTGGGCTGTTTGTTAATATCATGAGAATGTCACTTGTCTAGCCATCTAATTAGCGTGCATCCTTCACCCCTCAAAATCTAATAATAAATCAATAACCTTACCAATGTATTTTAATGTAATTTTAATACAATCAATTTTATTGATATACTGATAGTACTGTTACAAAATCAATAGTTTATGTGTACATAAACATAAATGTGTACATAAATGTGTACATACAGTTTAGTTGCCAAACACAATTACACTTCATCTTCTGAATGTCACAATTTGGACTATCTAGAATGTGAAGCAAGTTAACAATGGCAAAGAAACTGACACCTTGCAATGACTACATTTTCAAATGTGAAAATGTATTTCCTATCAGGAAAGAAATGTATTGAAAGTGATCTTTCAAAAAATTCTCTGCTAGGGAATTCCACTGGCCCTAGTGTCATATCAGTGCTCTTTTGACTTTCTTTACTGTCCCACCACAATCCTTTCTTTTATGCAATATTAAACACAATCACTTTATGTCACATGTCAGAGACAAGCTATAAGAAATGGATGTATTGCAGCATACTCCATGTTCTTAAAATAATTTCAGAAGTCAGAGTGGGCACCCCAAATTAGATTTAAAATGTCGCCTATAAAGATCCATGGATTTGCACTAATTTTCTGTGTCTGTGTCAGGGCTCTGTAGTGGGAGATAAGAACAGGCTTCTAATCCTGTGATTCAGTACAGAGGCTATTTGGACAAGTTTCCACTCCAAGATTCTGCTCATCAGCCTCTAATTAGCACCTCATCACTTTTAGCTTTGTGTCACCCAGCTGGCGGAGAGGAGGTTGACACCTCCAGCTTGAACTGGGCTTTTTTCCATTTTCCTGGAGCTCATCAATGCATGTGGTGCTTTCTTAAAGTGCAGCTGGTGTGGGCACTTTCATTGTCAATGTAAATAGTTATGTTTGGGGAAAGGTGATAAGAACAGTTTTTTTTTTCCCCTTCATGTCCCTGGTGTTTAGCCTTAGGCAATCCCAGGCAAAAGAGATTCAAGGCTCCTTCTGGCTTGATCATTGCCAATTTTTTTTTAATTCATATTCTTATTCTAAATAAAAATTGGAGGCAAGAAATGTACCCAAAAATTGCTCTGCTTGACTGTCAATTTGCTCCTTCAGCTTGTTCTAGAAGTTGCTGTTTTAAAAAAGAAAGATGTATTTATCAGATGAATAATACTAGCCTGCGGGATTTATTTTTTAATTGCTTTAAATATCAACAGTGTTGTGACAGTTCTAATTATTCATTTTTGTCTTATCCATAAACATTTTTATTTTTTCACTGAATAAAATTTTTCATTGCTATATCACACATCACCAACTTGCTTTTCGTATTTGTTTTCAGTGAGCTAGAATTTTATTTGCTAATAGTAATGATGTTAATGATATCTATATCCAATGTAATTTGGATGATGATAATGATGATGATAATTCTGCATTAAAGAAAGTTAGAATTTCCAATAATGAAAAGTACAGTATATTCTTCAGATTCTAAAGTCAGATTACCTATCCTGATATTGATGAATTCACATTTGGAGACATAGGTAAAGGGATTAAATTTTCATTAGCCAGCTACAGAATGTGCCAGATCATTTTTGGAACTTTCTTTCTTTCTTTCTTTCTTTCTTTCTTTCTTTCTTTCTTTCTTTCAATGAAGTACAGGTGTGCCTCAATATCCACTGATTCAGTTTCCACGATTTCAGTTATCAGTAGATACCATGGATACTGGGACACCTATTAAAATGATAGGGGAACATAAATCTTGTCTGGGTGCAGACTCACACAGACTGGGCCCCTGTATCATTTTGCTGAGGAGCTGTGTACAAAACTCTTATAACACCTAAATCTGTAATCTGTGTGTAGCAAATTTCATTTGGTATAAAGAATTTGGTATAAGAATGTAGCACCTACAAACAGGATTGCACATAAAGAATGAAATAACAGGATCAATTTGTAACAGATTCATGGTGTTGAACCTCAGAAGGCACTACTTCACAGGCAAGCCCATCTCACCCAAACTCTAAAGCACTCCATTCCCTACTGAATCTTGCTTGGGGGACGGACGGACAGACCTCTCAATCTTCTAGAGTGATTTCTTCTTTGATGCTCAGTGGTCTGGCAGGACTTTTAGGATTCCCCCTCCCCCAATAGAAAACAAGAGCATTTGCACTGGAATTAAATGTTCATCTGTTTGTAGTCTAGCATAATCAGAATAAAAAAATTACACAATTTCGACACTTGTGCTCAGCAAACATATTCTGAAGTGGAAAGGTGGGCATCACTGAAAATGAGACATTGCTCTTGATATCAAATGTTCAACTACCTGCCTACAATACTATGGTTCATTCCTAGACACACTTTCTTGGGAATTAACCTCATTAAACAAATTTTGGACCTACTTTTGAGTAGACACGGATAGGATTGTGCTATGAACGTCATAGTGCAAGTCTCGCATGCCTACTGAGAAGTATGTCCCATTTAATTCAGTGAGACTCTCAGGGAAAGGTGTATAGGTCTGTAGTCTGAGAAGTTTTCAAACACATGAAAGCTTATTGTATCAGAAGTCTTAACAAAAACATCTTTATACTGTATTGCCTGTGGGGTACAACTTTTTCTCATTAGATAAAACATTTTACATACATTTTGACTATGATTCAGTGGCAATTTTTGAAAGCATCCATCTCATTATCTGCCTCCACAGAATCCCTAAACTGTCTTTTAATTTAAAAAGCACTTTTTTTTGTTTTTTTGTTTTTGTTTTTAAAAAAACAACATTATTATAAATGTTATTATAAAGTTAGCATTACTTGTGGAAAATGGCATGCATATATTGGTGGCAGTTTAAGTAAGGGTCGGTCCTTAGAAAGATGTGTAAGATCAATCAATCAATCAATCAATCAATCAACAGGTACTTATATACCGCTTTTCAACACGAAGTTCACAAAGCGGTTTACAGGCAAATAGTAATAATAAAGTTAAATGGCTCCCTGTCCCAAAAGGGCTCACAATCTAAAAAAAGGCAGACCGCCAGCAACAGTCACTAGAAAGACTGCGCAGGGGTGAAGAGGGACAGTTACTCTCCCCCTGCTAAATATAAGAGGAACACCACTGGAAAAAGTGCCTCTTGTCCAGTTAGCAGGGGTTGATCCTGCCACAGTCTTGTTACCTTCCATTCCTAAATCCCATTCGGAGTTTGTAAAGTTTAACACCATAAATACATGGGATTGGTTGGCAATGTCCAGATAAATTAAGAAGATCTGCCCAACTAGGACATTTAGGTAAAAGCAGAAACTTGTGGAAGGAAAGGAGTAGGTATTATTTGGATTTGGGATAAAAAGTTTTGTTCCTTGTAAATCTCTCTCTCTCTCTCTCTCTCTCTCTCTCTCTCTCTCTCTCTCTCTCACACACACACACACACACACACTCACTCACTCACTCACTCACTCACTCACACCCTAAACCTCACCCTGTTTTTTGTCTCAAAAATAATGATTGGTGGATAAAGGCTCAGAACTTAGTGGGAATAACCTGTACTGGTAATAGATCTGATAATAAATTTGCAGGATTATTTCTGATCAGGGCTAAATCCCTTGCAATTCATATGCATGTGCACCATTAATAATTGATATTGTTTGTGAGCATTCAAAAATCTAATGTACAAAGTAATGTACAAAGGGACTACAGTATAAGCTACAGAAGACACAGTAAAGACACTTGGAAAGTCTTGTCAAAGTTGTTATATGTATTTTTAATCCTCTTTGGGCTCAACCTATTCAATAAGATGAAGCATCTTTTTTCATAAAAATAATAATAATTTCCTTTAGCAACTTTAGAGAAAGAGAAATGAAAAGGCTCATTGGGCTCTGACTTCTAAAATGGCACCAAATATACTGGTCTAATTTTACATTCTGAGTAACGGATTGGGGTTGTTTTTTCTGTCTGTCTTTTTGGTAGAAGTTTTCCTATTTCTACTGCTAGATAAATTAACACATGAATTTATACATATGCAGAACTCTGGCGTATATAAAGGCACAATTCCACATTTATGATGATTCTATAAATATAGATGCTTGGTGATTATCAGCGGCGCTGCTCATTAAAATTCAGGACAGCATACAAAATGGTATCTTTTTTGTAAAAAATCTGAAAAGGAAAACTAAAAATAGTACCCCTTTTGCTCTTTGACGAAGGACTTGCAAGGCCTTTTCCAGCACGCTTCAGCATTTGTCATAGAGGAGGAAACACTTCACAAAGGGAAAAGAAATTGTCAGAGAAAAGTGAATCCTTAATAGTTCCAAAAGCTCAAAACGCTCAGATCCGGTCCGAAGAAAAGTGGGCTGATAGTTTCCCCAGAGGCTTGAGGCTGTTATTGTCTGTGGCAGCAAACCAGGACCCAGGAGCTGAAGATTCTCCTTGGCAGAGATTTGTTCTTCACATAAACGATGTACACTTGCCTTATTTAACCACCTGAACTTTGCTTGATAGTTATGTTAGCTGAATAAAGGCATATTTTAGGGGAAAGATATCGTAATATCTATCTACTATTGCTTTGTTTACTTTCATTCTTGTAATCTTTAGAGCCACTCATAGTCTGCCCTCCTCCCTCATTTCTTTGACTCCCTCCCTCCTCCTGAAAACCAGGGAAGATTGTTTAAGAGCCTGTTTATTATCCTGAGAAGAAAAGTTCTGAGCTCAATAAGAGTTTTAATAGGACTACTTTGAGGTTATAAATTGCAGTTCTTTTAGCTGCAGTTTCCAGATTAAACGTTAATCTGGAAACCCCTCAAACCCGTTACTTACTATGCGCATTTTAGTGGTCACATTTCACATGTTATTGTACACCCATGAAGCAATTGTTGTAATTATACCTGAAACACCTAAAATACTAAAATATACATGAAACACCTAAAAAACACCTAAAATTATACCTGCCACCTAAAATACTCAGCCTTGGCAGGCATAACTGAGATCAGGAAACATTGTTGCCAACTCTCCCAATCTTCACAGGTCTAGAAGAAATGACAATCATGACAAATGAAGGACTTTATTTGGAGGTGAATTAGGGTGCAAGCCTAATCTGGACTTAGGCCAGCAAAAGTAATTTGTGCCGGCCTAGGCGTGTAACAAATGCATCATAAAGTGGGTTTGCACCACTCCCTGAGTCGGGGGGCCAGTACACAGACATGCACCAGCCTCCCTGATTCCGAGAGTGGTGCAAACCTGCTTTACAGTGCATTTGTGACACTCCAGGTTAGGATTGTGCCCTTAGATGCTTTCTTTGACAATGTGCTTATCCCCATTCCTATGCTTGTGCTTAAGGCTTTAGATTTTAAATGGAAGCAGTGTCAGGGTTTATTTTCCTGGGCTCCAAGATCACCACAGATGGTGACTTCAGCCATGAAATTAAAAGCCATTTACTTCTTGGGAGGAAATGGCGAATCTAGACAACTTAATAAAAAGCCAAGACATCACCCTGCCAACAAAGGTTCGCATAGTCAAAGCTATGGTTTTCCTGGTAGGCATGTATAGCTGTGAGAGCTGGACCATAAGAAAGGCAGAGCGCTGAAGAATATATGCTTTTGAATTATGGTGTTGGGGAAGACTGGTTGGGGAAGTCCCCTGGACTGCAAGGAGATCCAATCGGTCAATCCTCCAGGAAGTCAAGCCTGATTGCTCCCTGGAAGGACAAATCCTGAAGCTATTTGTCAAGCTCAAATACTTTGGCCGCTTCATGAGAAGAGAGGACTCTTTAGAAAAGACCCTCATGCTGGGAAAGATCAAAGGCAAAAGGAGAAGGAGGCAGCAGAGGATGAGATGGTTAGATAGTGTCACCAAAGCAATGAACATGAAATTGGGCGAACTTCAGAAGCTAGTGGAGGATTGAGGCCTGGCGTGCTGTGGTCCATGGGGTTGCGAAGAGTCTGACACGACTTAGTGACTCAACAACAACAACAACGGATTTTATTGGTACTTTTATTGTTATTGATTATGGGATTTTATGTCTTCTGTGGGCTGTTTTTAATTTGTTAATTTAAAAAAATATTTAATATTTATTTTGCATTATATAATTTGATTTTAACTATTTTAATGCTATAGGCCATTTTGAGTGTTTTTGGGAGAAAACAGGGATACGAATCAAATCACTATTTTTTTGCCAGTTTTCTCTTGTCCTTTCTATGAATGAGCAATGGGCTTTGAGATAGAGATCCTTGAACAGAATAGCAGGCTCACCAACACACACACAATCTCACCTAGAAGCAGCCCACTAATTCCTAAACAGGTGATTCATATTGGCAATGCCACTGTCCCTCTGTTGGGAGCGAGGCATAAGCATCAAGAGTGCAGGGCATGCCAGCAGTTTGGAGCTTTGCAGAATGTTTCTGTTTCTACAGCAGTGAGAATCCACCTTCATGTGTGGGTCCACAGTCTGTGTGGATCATGTTCGGTAGATCAGTCTACTTCCCCGTGGAGAATTACTGTATGTAGCAAGGAGATTTTTGGGCGCAATTCTAGCCTGCGCTGGAATAGGCAGGCAGACTCATCTGGACTGCTTCCTAACAAAGTTAAGAGGCAACAGAAGCTCAGCATGGGGCAAAGGGATGAAAGTCCCATTTCTTTGGGGTAAGCCCCAGGCAGCCCTATGGGGCTGTTCGGATCTGCGCCAGTAAAATAGGCGCAAGTCCACTCAGCCAGGACTACCCGAATCAGTGCAGCCTGGAGCCCCGTTACACCTCCTGCCCACTTCTGGCACACCTTCATCGAGCCCTGTGCCGCCAGAGCTAAGCTGGTGCTCGACCGGCGCAGCTGATGGGCTCAGCAGCACCCGTGAACCAGTGCTGCTGCTCGCGCCAGCCTAGCTACCAAATCCACAGTACAGATGTGCCTTATGGCACTTTTGCGACAGCACTGGTCCAGTGGACGTGTTCTGTGCTAGTGTTCAATCCCAGGTTAGGATTGCATCCTTAGTTGCCTTACCTGTTGCCTTTACCAAAATTAAGCAACTTCTTCTTTCTGACCTGATTATGGGTCAGGACCAGTAATGTCATTCAGTAACGAGGAGACGGAACGCGAGGCGGGACTTACCGCCTGATTGGCTGCCGGTTCCTGACGCGTCGCTGCCTTGCCGAGCACCGCGTGGGCACCCCTGGCTTTGGAGGGGGTGCCTGCTTGCCTGGGGGGCGCGCTGGGTGCCTAGGCAAGCCGCGGAGGGGCGTGCCACCCGGAGGGAGCCCCCGCGGCGGGCAGGCAGGCGGTGACGCGTCACGGGCTGCCTGTCAATCAAGCGGTAAGTCCCGCCTCGCGTTCCGTCTCCTCATTACTGAATGACATTACTGGTCAGGACATATAGACAGACTTGCATTTCATGTGCAGAACTAAAGAAAACACGTGTGAACAAAGCAGGAATCCAAGAAAATGGAAGAGCATGAAAATGTATATGATCCAGATAAACAGATACATCCTTTTTAGAGCAGTTCAGCCTTGTAATGATAACACCACACTACAAGCAATATAAGTTCAGATATAAAAGTAAGGAGCAACATATTGTCAGGCGTAATAAAAAAGGTTTAGTTGCATGTAAATTTAGATAGATCAGCAAGAGACGACGCATGGTATCGCTTTATTACACACACCTACCTGCTTGGAAAGCCATATGGAGTGGAATATAAAATAGTAGGAAATGTTAATCACGTGGGGCTTCTTTCTTTTAAATCAAAAAGCTTATATCAACACTCTACACCCTTTACAGAATCTAATTGGGGATCACAAAGCTGCAAAAGCAGTGGGTTTTTGTTTTTAAAGATTATTTCGATTTTGAAGATACCGTTATACACGACATTCCCTCACGGTGTTTACTCATTATATAAATGCCTCAAATGAACTGCATGGTAGGAGGATGAAGGCTTGAAAGAGGGGAATTATAGCTTATGGCAGGCTTAGCATGACTTTGCAGGAGGAGACAAAGCGATAATAAAGATATGTGTTTCTTGCCCTGACATGTAGAGATGTATGACAGGTTCTTTTTAGCAGTGATTAGTGGGGTGGGGCATAATAAGCCATTCACACAGGAACTCTGGAAGAAGGCCGAAAGTCCCCAATTTTCAACCACTGTACTGCGGCATGTTGGTGTGCTGCAAATGGTCCTTAGGTATGCCGTGTGAGTTTGGGTAGGGTCATTTGTTAGTAAGGCATTTGGGGATTTTGAGGGAGGGCAGAATCAGTATAATTCTTCAGTCAGCTGTTGTTCGGATCGGGTGTATTATTAAGAACATAAACATAAGGAACATAAGAAAAGCCTTGCTGGATCAGGCCAAGGGCCCATCTAGTCGTTTTCGTTTCGAAACCTTTATTGGCATATATACAATAACATTCTAACATTACACAACACGGGTAGGGAAAACAGGGTAAAATCTATTAAATAGGATTGGAAATGTATCAAAAGGAGACTAGCGAACTAACAGGAAATATCAAATATGGGTGGCACAGATAGTTAGCAACTTAAAGAGTCCAGCCTCCTATATCTCCTATATCTCACATGTTCTGTGTAAGCTTGTGTGAATGGATTTTGTTTGTCGTATCTGCTGTATATCTTAATACTTGATTTTTTTAAAATGATAAAATATATCCTTCAAAAACCTGGTGGTGTGCCTTGATAATTTTAGTGCCTTGTCAGTGTATAGAGGTGTTCATAAACAATATTATTTAATTAATTAATATTTATTTAATTATTCTGAATTAATTCAGAAGTCAGCCCATTGTGCAAGACTTGGGCTGCAAAACAAATACTTATATAATTGTGCCATGAGATGAAAAAAGATTAAAAATTGCTGCTCTGTGTGGTGAGAAGCTGAGAGACAGCTTCCCTGTTAACAATCTGTTGGCAGTGCACATCTGCCAGCTCCCTCAACCTCCTTCCAGCAGTGCCGGAACTTAGAGCAGCAGAGAACACAAGGCAAATCATTGTGGCCTTTTCTGTTCCCATAATAGCAATAACACAACATTGCAATAACACTAAAAATCCCAGTGTAACCCAAGGTGTATCCATGGTTTAGAGCAGACCCCCCATGTCTCTTTAAAGGATCTCAGGTAACATAGCTGGGAAGGACAGCCACCAACATGTTACATTAATGTTACATTAATAATACGCTTGGTCCAGACACTTGCTTTACTTTCCTCAATGGCAAGGGGGCATTACCAGTTCCAAAATGTCTGCTGATGGAGCACTCCTCACTCCATAGCCAAAGTGCTCCAGTTGGCAGCGTCATCCGGCATAGGATTGGGCTGCCCGTCTTTGAAATAGGCTGGGATGATAGCAAAATCACTAGCCTAAGGTCACCCAGTGAGTTCAACCCATTGAATAGAGCAGGATTTTGAACTCGGGTCCAATTATTAGAGGTTTCTGGGGAATAAGATAGGATTACTGTCAAGGTCCTACTGAATATAATGGGCTTACTCCTGGGTAAAATAAACATTTTCAAACACTCAGGGCACAATCCTACCCAGCACCAGAATGGCAAGGCCGACCGGCCGGCCAGCATCATATCCGACGCTGGGTGGGGGGAGGCTGGAGCCTCCTGTGGCAAGGGAGCATGTGCTCCCTTATCGTAGGGGAGCCTCCAGCCTCCCCAATGCGCTCCTCGGATCTGCGCTCACTAAAGAGTGGGCGCAGATCAGAGGAGACCGCGCAACCCGAAGCGGGGCTGTGCGGCCTCCAGAACAGGCTTAGGAGGTGGCCATATGGCCACTTCACAAGCCTACCCACGTCCTGCCTTCCCCCCGCCCACCCTCTCCCTCCCTCGCCCAATCCCTGTGCTGCTTTGGCACGGAACTTCCCTTGCGCCAGCCACCTTCAGCCGATGCAGGACAGCCTCGCCGTTGGCGGTGTTGGGCCGACACTACTTGGTGGGGTGGACACAGGGGTGGTGATCGGCGCTCCGCCTCTTGCAGCGACGCAATGACGTCGCGTCAATGTGAGAGGGCCACTAGGATTGCTTTGCCTGTGTATTACAGAATGTTGCATCAGAAATGACTCATAACCTGAGGTCAGAGAGTCAAAGTTGTCTCAGTGGATAAGAGGGTTCAGTTTGAAACTCATAAGACTTTGCTCAGGTATGGATTCATTGTGCTCTTAAGCAAACAGTGCCCATTGTTTTCACTGCGCTGTTTCTGAGGTCAAGCAAAATATTGTTGAGCCTTTTGGCTCTTTGACATGCTAGATACATGATCAATTATAAGCAGTTTCCTTTTCAGAAAATATTTATGCCCTGTTGTTCTTTCTGCTGCTTATGATGTGCCATGATGATGGTTTAAAAAAAAAATAGAAATGCTTCCCATTTAAGTGAAAAGAAACTTATGCTTGAAAATCAATGGCATCATAAGCCTCCGTATGTACAAGTCACTGTGGAATTGAACTCAAAGAAACACCGTATTTAGCTAAGCTTCTGAAAATGAATTCCATGGTATTTAGAATTTATTTCCCGTTAGTCTTGCAAGCTTTTTTTGGCATAATGATAAGTGTTGTTCATATATCTTAACATGATCACTTTGCAAGCCAGAAGCAAATAGAAATTACATAACTGCGCCAGCAGTGCATGTCACTTGTGGTGCGGGTCTGAAAATGAACGTTAACAGAGACTTGTAGACATCTGAACTCTATAAATCCACAGGTGTTTAAGTAGCCCTAAGGGCTGGGTCACATAGCAGGCTTGTTCCAGTCTGACTTTACAAGGATTTAGTACTGTGTAAACGACACTTGCAAGTTTTTCTCTTCACTGCTGAGTAAAACCAGTAGCCGCCTGAGCCACCTTTGAGTTTTGTGCCATAAAAGGTGTGTTGGCTATTCATTTCACTCCAGGAACAAAGCGATTGTAGCAATGGGGCTTTAGAGCCGACTGCTGGAAAGTTTAAGGTCACTCTCCGTTTCACTTTTGCCTGTATTTGTCTTTTAGAAGACACCAGAGGTAAGAAAAGGTGAAGGTGGGAGATACGATAGCACGTGGGGGCCTGGACCAGAGACCCAAATGCCTGGCCTTGAGCAGCTCAGCCT
The DNA here is from genome assembly GCA_029204185.1 of Lerista edwardsae. Lineage (NCBI taxonomy): Eukaryota > Metazoa > Chordata > Lepidosauria > Squamata > Scincidae > Lerista > Lerista edwardsae. The sequence goes on from JAJKFI010000096.1 coordinate 1,784,338, forward strand.
GACATACCTCCTAAAGTGGTTTGGGAGAATAAAATGGACCAAGCACCAGGACCCGCTTTTTAAAACGACACTTTGTCAGGACCCACCTAGCTTTACAAGACTTTAAAGAAAGTGTCACCTTACCTCAAGCCTCCGTTTCCATGACCAGTGGCATAGCCAAGCCATTTGCTGCCCAGGGCAAAGAAGAATTCGTAGCTCCACAATTTAGCCCCTTGTAGCCCCTCCTGTTCTGAGTCACACGGAAAGATTCATCCCCAAAGTAGTCCCAGGCTGCTAATTCCCCCAGCAGCAGGCAGAATGTAGCCCGGTGCAGCTGCTACCTGCCGCACTTATGCAGCGACGCCACTATTCACGACCAACCAACAATCAGGTCATGACTCACAGTTTGGGAAACACTGGACTACTCCCATTTGCATTGCTGTGTGTTCCTTACATGGAGGGTGGGATACAAATATTTTAGGAAAAGTCTTAGAATAATTTCATAATGGAATCAGACAGAAGATAACTAGACTGAGGGTGCAATCCTAACCTGGAGTTAGGCCGGCACAGTTAGGCCAGCAAAGTTTGGCTGGCCTGAGAGCCATGCAAAGTGCGTTTGGACCACTGTCAGAGTCAGGGAGGATGGCGCATGTCTGTGTACTGACCTCTCTGACTTCAAGAGTGGTCCAAATATACTTTACGGTGGCCCTTGTGCTAGACAAACTATGCTGGCCTAACTGCGCTGGCCTAACTCCAGGCTAGGATTGCACCCTGAGTGAATTAACCGTATTTGCAGAGAAAGAGTAGAGAATTCCTACTGTAAAATTAAGCTGTTATCCCTAACAATGAAAGCATGTGGACTGCTTCTGCAGATGACAAAGCAGATACAAATCTTTATATTTGCTAGTGTACCTTCACACAGTGCTTCCCTTGAACAGAAGAAAAAAATGGCATGAGTGTTTGCATCAAGGTTCAGCTGCTTGTCTATCAGCAAGACGGGTCTTTGAAAAATTGCTTGCTGCTAGGCTGCTCCCCAGTAGAAAGTTGTAAAACAGCTTGAACTAGGATAGCAGATTCTGAGACGCAAAGTAGGAAGCTGAAAGGCAGCAAAAATAAAAGAGAGAGAGAGAGAGAGAGAGAGAGAGAGAGAGAGAGAGAGGCAGATAAATTACTGTTACTTAGAACAAATAGTTACTTAGAACAAAAAAAAAGAGAATTTGGAACAGATGTTTGTTTCAAGATGGCCGCGCATTCAGGTGCTGCAGCTCAGTGCTCTTCGACTCGGCGTTCTTTATGGATGTTTTTGTGTGTATTATCTTGTGTTGTGAATACCTCCGGCGGGGTGAATATACTCTACAGCAATTGTGAACTCATGAGGATTGGACTGCAAAGTAAACAAGAGATAACAGCTAAGTTTATTTGGAAACATAGTATACCGTCAGAGATTGCAAGGTCCCCCGGCTCTCTGTGGACTGTAATTCCGGTAAGAGAGAGAGTGAGAAGGAAAAGAAGACGAAAGGAGAGGAAGAAGAAAAGGGGCTGTAGGGCTGGTGTTTTATACAGGCTGCAAAAACAAACAAAGCGGTTACCGCTCCCAAGTCTCTTTCTGACTAATGCCAGATCAGTAGCAAATAAGATGGATGACTTAAGGTTACAGGTCTCCTCAAGCAAGTTTGTGAAAAACTGTTGCGTGCTGTTAATCACTGAAACCTGGCTTAACCCCACTATTCCAAACACTGTTATTGATATGGAAGGCTTTTTATTACATCGTTTGGACAGGGACAGGAATGTGGGGAAGTGCAGAGGAGGAGGAGTGTGCATGTTTGTTAGAGAGAGCTGGTGCACAAATTCAGAGATTATAACACGTCATTGCTCTTTGGAGCTGGAATATCTGTCTGTCAAATGCAGACCTTTCTACCTTCCACGGGAATTCAGTATTGTTATTATTCTTGTTGTTTATATTCCGCCGGATGCAAATGCGGATATGGCGCTGGGTCATCTGGGCGATGAAATTGGCAACTTGCAAAGCAAATTTCCGGATGCAGTATACATTATTGCAGGAGACTTCAATCATGTAGACCTACGTGTAGTCCTCCCTAAATTCCATCAACATATAAGGTGTGCCACTAGGGGGTCGAACATCTTAGATAAGGTCTACACGAATATTGCAAATGGATACAGGGTATTACGATTACCACATTTGGGTCAGTCTGACCACATGTCCCTGTTTCTGGCTCCGGAGTATATTCCGCTGAGAAAACAGTCAGGGCCGGTAGTCAAGACAGTGAAAAGCTGGCCGGAGGGAGCAATGGAGCAGTTAAAGGACTGCTTTGAACAGACAAACTGGGAAGTTTTTGATCATCCTGATCTGGAAGAACATACGGCTGCGGTGTTAGGGTATATGGCACACTGTATTGACACTGTCACGGTGGAGAAACGTATCCGGGTTTATCCTAATCAAAAACCTTGGATGACCGGGAAGGTTAGACGCCTGTTGTATGCAAGAAATAAGGCTTTTAAGTCTGGGGATGATCTAGACTACAGTGCAGCAAGAACGAACTTGAGGAGAGGCATAAAGCAAGCTAAGGCCGAATACAAGAGGAAAATTGAAGACTGCTTTCTCAGCAATAACATGAGGCAAGTTTGGCAGGGGGTTCAACAACTAACGAACTATAAAGCAAAAAAGGTTTCTTCGGGCGGTGGCATGGAGGTGGTTGAGGAGTTGAACAACTTTTTCGCTCGATTCGAGATCGATCAAACTGTACCTGTTCGTTTGCCATCATTTACTCAGCAGTGTCCCCCCTTCATTGTGAATGAGCTGGATGTGAGACAGACAATGAAGGTGGTTAACTCCAGAAAAGCAGCTGGACCCGACTCAATTCCTGGTCGGGTGGTAAAAGACTGTGCTGATCAGCTAGCCGGGGTTTGGACTGTAATTTTCAATCGATCCCTGACACAATGTGCAGTTCCTGTCTGTCTCAAGGCTTCCATCATCGTTCCACTGCCTAAAAAGTTGCCTACAAATAGTCCAAATGATTATAGGCCGGTGGCACTAACTTCAATCTTAATGAAGTGCTTTGAGCAGCTAGTTCGGAAATACATTATCTCCTGCCTTCCTGATTCCTTTGATGGGCTTCAGTTTGCTTACAAAGAAAATAGATCAACTGAGGATGCGATTAATACTGTGCTTTATATGGCTTTATCCCATTTGGAAACACAAGGGAATTATGTAAGAATGCTGTTTGCGGACTTTAGTTCTGCTTTTAATACCATCATACCACACAGATTAATAGCCAAACTTAAAGATCTAGATTTTCCAGATTCTATCTGTTTATGGATATGGGATTTTTTAACAAATCGTCCACAAAGAGTTAAACTGAATGATTACATCTCTACTGACAAGATACTCAGCACTGGCACTCCACAAGGTTGTGTCCTTAGTCCACTACTGTTCTCCATTTATTCATCGGATTGCACCAATAACCATCCCAATAATAGGATTATCAAATTTGCGGACGATACTACATTAGTAGGACTTATTTCCGGGGATGATGAGTCTGCGTATCGGGATGAGGTATTACAGCTATCCCGCTGGTGCAAAGAAAATAATCTTCTATTTAATATCCGAAAAACCAAGGAGTTTATAGTGGACTATAGGAAAAAAAGAGCAGACATTCAGCCACTGTATATAGATGGAGTTTGTGTGGAACAGGTGGTTGAATGTAAGTTTCTTGGGACCATCATAACTAATGACCTGACTTGGAGTGCGAACACCGCTGCTTTAATTAGGAAGGCACAACAACGGTTGTATTTTCTAAGGATTCTTAGAAAGCAACAATTGGCTGAGAGTTTGCTAATCACCTTCTATCGGAGTTCAATTGAGAGCATATTATCCTACTGTCTCTGTGTATGGTACACGAGCTGCACAGTGGCAGAGAAAAAGGCAATTCAAAGGGTGATCAAGACGGCCCAAAACATCATTGGCTGTTTACTCCCCTCTTTGGAAGAACTGTATAAAAATAGATGCAAGAGGAAGATATCTAATATATTGAAAGACTCCTCTCATCCGGGACATCAGCTCTTTGAACTATTACCATCGAGAAGGAGATTTAGGGTATTGAAAGCAAGGACGAGCAGATTCAGAAACAGTTTTTACCCAAGTGCAGTATTGAGTTTAAATGCGGGGTCATAAGTTTTTGTGGAATTTAAATTGCTGGGAGCAATGGGGTATTTATATTTGTATAAGTGATTGTTGTATGGTTGATTGTGCATATTTTAGTTTTGGTGTTGTCCAGTTTTACCTTGGGGAAGAGCACCTCATTTCGTTGCACCCAGTTGTGAGTGTAATGACAAATAAATTTCTTATGTCTTATGTCTTATGTCTTAATTAGAAAATGAATGGGAAATAGGAACTCTTGGGAAATTTGCATTTCACCATTTGAGTAGGAACACAGAGGGAGAAAGAATAGAAATCGATGTGGGCGGACATTTATACAAGCCTTTTATTTGCAAAATTTAGCTCAGCCTCCACACTGTTTATAAAATGGTAGGTCCATTAGATGATTTTACAAACAGTAGACTGGTAGCAATGTACAACATGTCATCACTATTATTATACCTTTTCTTCTTTTGAAAACTCCAATCAGATTTGAAATTTTGCTATGTGATACCTTGTTACTTTTTGGTTGATCCAAACAACACAATGCTACTTTGCAACTATTGTTTATACTCTTATTTCAGTGTAAAATTGTTTGTGAAAGGTATTTACATGATGAATACTGCGATACTAGGCATGTCTACTCAGAAGTAAGCTCCATTGTGTCAATAGGATTTAGTCCCAGATAAGTGTGTATAGGATTGCAATATAGGGTTGAATGTCAACAGAAGTAGAATGGAATCTGGCCAGTTTTAAGTTTCTCACACTTTTGAACCCTGACACCTAAACTGTAGTATTTGCTTTCTCTTCATTTTATTTGTAAATTTTAAAATAAGACAATAGGACAGCTTCAGATGCTTGTATTTTGCCTTGGTATTTATTTTAATTTCATTACACATCTATTCCACTTTCCTGCACCCAAAATTGGATGGTTATGCAATGAAAGCATTTTTCCTATGTTCTGTGCATAAACCATTGGCATAGATCTTTTGAATGACAGATCCTGTACTTGAAGTTTGAAAAGCAGTTTGTGATATGACATGAGGAATTGTCAGTCAAAAGAAAGATGTGAAACAGTCCACAGAATGTGCCCAAGCACATCTTTGGATTTAAACAAAAATCTGGATCCAGCCCCATGAATTTCACCCCACAATGGCACTTGTGTTAATGAATAAGAATGTTTTTGAAGCACAAAAATTACAGTGTTGAGCCTGAACTGAATGAATGCTCTATATTCTCTTTGTACTACCCGATTCGCTGTTGTGATAACCATATGGAATTCAGTGGTTCTAATGGATTTGCTGTATTTAGGATTTTTCTGACATCCAATTTAAAGGAAGTTCATATAATGAGAATTTTCTTAAAAAGAAAACATAAAATTTCCAAATTATAAAAGGATAAACAATACAATGTTACAATGCAAATCTACAGTTTGTTTTTTTAGAATGTGGTAAGTCGCGTCACTGTTCTCTATCCTTGCTATTTTATGACCTTCATATTTATTTATTTATTTATTTATTTATTTATTTATTTATTTATTTAAGCGGTTTAGTTAATGCAGGAATTAATATGGAAGTAAACGGGGCACTTACAAATCATGCATTCCAAGGGCCACTCAAAGAATACCTTGGGTAGCTTGTCTAACAGCCTAAAACATAATCTAGCGAATGATCTATGGAAAAAGCAGTCAACTATATTATTGGTCAACTCACTAGAAAACACTGAGTGCCCACGTACTGGCAGGAAAACAAATGGAAGAGATGTAGCTAGAGATGTTGCAGGGCAAGACACAAAGATACTCCCTGGACGTAAGCGTTCATTACGGCTGTGTGTCACTGACCATTTTTCTTTCTGTCCGTCTTTCTGACTTTTAGCAAAAGACAATCTCTGTTAAGATTATCTTTTGCCTGCCAGGTTCTTGTGCTTCTCTTTGTAAATGTGTTGCCCGCACTGCAAAGCACAAAAGAGAGGGCATGTCATTGGGACTGTGGAGGGCTCTGTCTCATTGCCTCCCACTTCAGTACCTTGGCCTTCTCAGGGCTGGCCCAAGACCTTCTGACACCTGAGGCAGCAGGGCAAAAGCTGCCCCCTGTACCACAGATGTGCCAGCCTCTGCTCCACTATTCCACAATCGCACTCTCCTTCCTTCCACACGTCATTTTCCTGGCTGTCCCCCTCTTTTTTTTCCCAACCCAGGGAGTGAAATGGAGTGAGTGGGAGTGAATGGGAGGAGCAGGGGAGGCAAGTCCTTGGGCAGGAAGAAGCGGTTAATAAGGAATAAGTAGCAAAGGCTGCTTCAGTTGGCCTCGTGGCTGGGCCAGCCCTGGATCTTCTCCACTTGAAGGAAAGAAATGTAGCCTGCCGTTGGGAACGGTGGCCTGGAACTACTCCCCTCTAGCAGATTCAAGGCCCAGCCTTAGGCTTTCCAGGTGCCCCCTGAGCCAGGACAACAGTGGCAGGTCTCCTCGGTTCCCTTACCTCGTCTTGACCAATGGTGGCCTCGATGGGTCTACTTGGAGCTGTGCCCACTATTGAGAAGACGCAAAACTGAGGAGGTCCATGTACGGCCTCGCAAATCAGAAAGGGAGTTAGGACTCAGCAGCAGTCTCTCCTGCCTTCCCTGCCCCACTCCCAGTCTTGATCCTCTTCCCAGGCCACCCTCCCTCCACCCAGTTCTGCACCCTCTCCCATCTGCCTCTCCCCACCCCTAGAAGCCTCACCATCAACCAGTAGTGATACTTACTGCTCAGCGTTCCCATCAGACACCATCTTGGTGCTGAGGCCTCAGAGCCGGCTTGGTGTTGCTGGTACTGGAGTGCTGGTACGGTACATTTATTACACCCAGAGCAGGGGTAAGACTATAGCATAGGCAGTAAGCTCGATAGGATCTTAACAGGTCAGTTCAGTCAACAGGTCTGAACTAAGTACCAAATCTTCCAGGCCTTCTTCACCAACCTAGCTATGGATTTACGGAAGTGAGAAGCTCTCTCTCTCTCTCTCTCTCTCTCTCCCCCTTTCCCCCCTCTCTCTCCGCTCCTGGTCAGTGAGCTCCCTCTGTTGCACTGTTGCCTAGTCAGATACCATGTGACTTGATATTCTGCTTGCAAAGAAGACCTATGCAGTTTGTAGTCTAAAGGAGCCGTCTCCTTTTTTTCTTGAGTAGGCCTATAGAGTATGTAGAGAAAGAGACGCAGAGCACACTCCTAACTTGGATTTAGGCCAGCACAGTTAGGCCAGCAAAGTTTGGCCGGCACGAGGGCCACCGTAAAGTATGTTTGGACCACTCTCGGAGTCAGAGAGGCCAGCACACAGACGTGCACCATCCTCCCTGACTCTGAGAGTGGTCCAAACGTGCTTTACAGGTGGCCCTTGTGCCGGCCAAACTTTGCTGGCCTAACTTTGCCGGCCCAACATCAGGTTAGGATTGCGCTCACAATCTGTCTCAAAGTCTGTTGGGATGTTATCGAGGGTACTCACTTTCACATAAAAATTGGAGCCCTGATGAGGTTTGATCCAGGATGAGGGGCATGCTATGCTTGCTTATTCTGGGACTTTTTAAAAAATGGCTGGTGCGGAACACCCCAGCATCACTTGCACATTACATTCCAGCACCAAAACACAAATGTGTTCAGAGATTACTCAATGTACATCAAAACCCTTGGCTACATCTATGAATATTTCTCTTCCATATTGCATTGGCTACCTGCCTATCTTTACTTTGGAGTTTTCAAGACTTTCATCTCATGAAATATTAAGGCATCATTTTGCCTTTCTATTTTTAGCTTTTTCTCAAAAGGATTTTAGCATACAGCACATTCAAACAATGTAAAACACAATGCACAGTTCTTTGACAGCTATTCAAATGTCCCACAGTCCCAAATCCTGTCCCAATAGCTATTTTTAGTTCTACATTTTGGAAAATGTCTACACTTTTCTGGGCAATTCCAGACACTCCCAATTTTCATGACTGACAATAATCAACCAAACAAGCAAGCAAACAAATAAATGTTGAACTCATTGATGATGGGGTTACAAAATGCAGGAATTTTTTTTAAATAGTGTGACAACGAATCTCCAACTTTTAGGTCAGTTGCGCACTTTGTGATACAAGCATGAAAATTAAACTAATACCACAGGATCATTTTCAGATATTGATGCATTTGAAATTAACCCTTTGTGCACATCCATAAATGTTTAATTATACACATTGATTTAGATCTGAAAATCGATGCTAGCAGAGGAATCATCCCGTCATAGAATGCTGCAGTAGTTCTGAACCATAGTCATGGATACATAGACATGCCGGAAGAGCTGGCAGCGCTCCAACTCTGCTGATAGACCCCACTGCACCAGCCATTGTGGGGGCAGGGAGAGGAAGGGGGGCAAAGTGGGCAAGGACGAGGAGGAAGGGTGGGAAGGCTGCAGACAGAAGTTGGAGAATGTAAGCAGTTTATTGTTAAAAAAAGAATTTATTGTATAGCATAACAAGTCTTCATCTAAGGGTGCTTACAGGTATAACTTTAGTGGTAACCCTGCTGTGGAAGTTCACTCACTACATTTTTAACACTGCGTCTTCTCCTCCATGTCATCCTTAGGGGAAATCAGATGTTAACAATCTTTAAGAAATATATTTCTTAAAGAAACAAAGTTGCACTAAACTGTTAGAATGGAAAAAACAGGTACCTGCAAACATGTAAGGGAAAATTGATGCTGACAGCCCACCGAAATATGGGGTTGGGGTATGGCGCTGGATCAGGAGCTAGTTACATCAGAAGCAGAGTTCATCTCTCAATAGAAATACTTCCACCCACCCGGTCTCCTAAGTGGGATGTAGTTTTGCCAAAATGGTAAAATTAACTACATTCTAACTTTTTTCTATGTCGAACCATAGTCTAGATCAGTGGTTCCCAAACTGGGCTGGGACCATTTCCGGTGGGTTGCGAAGCTCCTAGAGCAGCCATCATTGAAAATATGGGAAGATGGGTTGCTGGAAAGGGGGAGGGCTGTGTGGTTGTTTTGCTTATGTCAAGGTTGTAAAAAGGCTTTTTCCTTTCGGATTCACTTTGCTATTGGAAAATGGCTGAGAAATAACCCAACATATTGCTGCATTCTCAGGAAAGCAGCAGGCTGTGGCTTCACAATGGCAGCACTTCCCGCCATGACATCACTTCTGGTGGGCCCCAGATTGTCATTTTAAAAAGTGGGTCTCAGTGCTAAAAAGTTTGAAAACTACTGATCTAGATCCGTGACTAAATTTACTGTACTCATTTGTTAGCTACATTCACAGCAAATATATATTTCTGATCCAACAAAAATAGCTAGGTGCTTTCAAAGTTATTTTCTTTTAACATGAAGGGGCTGCAAATTCTTTGCCATTATCTAAGTAAGGATAGTAACTGAGGCTTCTTCTGTGGGGAAATGGGTCCAGGGAAAACACTGGCTGTACAAGAAGGGAAACTGGCTCATATGTGTGCTTAGCATTGCACTCTGAGAGTGTAATCCTAACCTGGCACTGTAAACAGCACAAGGGACACAGCACAAGGGACACTGTAAAGAACATTTGCACTTGGGTTTGCAAAGTCTCAGACCACTACTGATTAGGATTCAGCTTAGTTATTAAGTTCATAATAGGTGTGCATTATGAGAGGATAATGAACTCCAATCAATAAAAGCTGCTCAAGAACGATGAACCGAAGTGGAGGGGGTGGGGGAGAAGCAGTTGTTTTGTATTTGGTTGGCAGGTCAGATGAGAAAGCTAAATATTTCCTCTAAGAGCGCAGTCCTGACCTGGAGTTAGGCCGGCACAAGTTAGGCCAGCAAAGTGTGGCTAGCACAAGGCCACCGTAAAGCATGTGTGGACCACTCTTGGAGTCAGGGAGGCAAGCACACAGATGTGCTCCCTGACTCCCTGACTCTGAGAGTGGTCCAAATGCACTTTACGGTGGATCTTGTGCCAGCCAAATTTTGCTGGCCTAACTGTGCCGGCTTGACTATGGGTTAGGAATGCGCTCTAAGTCGTTTTAGGGAGGACAGCAAATACATAGCTGTCTTTCATATTCAAACAGATCCATGAATCTGTTTAATAAGTGATATACTCACATTGTTTACTGAAAATAAAGAGAATATGAAAAAGTGACTGTCTAGAACTTCCTATACATAGTTATTCACTCTCTTTATAATACAAAATTCTGGATTGTTTTACTAGCACATTTGGGATTTTGTTTCCCCAGTTAAACATGGTCCTTCATTTCCGTGCTTAGGAATTGATTCTCAGAAATGTTCAGGAAAAATGGAGAGACGTGCAGTCCCAAACTAATTTACTTAGTACTTGGACAATATATAATGGCAATTAAAAACAACAACAACAACAACAACAACAACAACAACAACACTGTAAACGTGCAATTTATGCAGGAGTTAGTTGTGCCACCGTAGATAGCAGGACTGACTTCCAAGAAAACATACGCAGGACTCGACTGCCCATCAAGCAAATGGTTTCCATAACAGCTGCTGATTTTCGTTAGCCTCCTCTTCCTGAGTTGTCAGATTCCCTGCTCCCCTGCTTCGGTTTTGTAAAACAGGCTTCAATCAATCAGCAGTGTTGTTTTGAACCTGCTTTGTACATGTAAAAGAGCAGCAGACAGAAATCCCCTTTCAAGAGCACGTCCTGTCCATAACCGTTCAGCACTACAGGTTGAATAAGCTGCATCTCACTGTGAGAGGCAGGTTTTTAAATTGAGAGAACAATTTAATTGGAATTGGGATAAAGAAAGGTAACATCTATTACAATCAAAACAAGTTACTTACCCTTCCCTCCCTCCCTCCCTCCTTCCCTCTGTCTCTTTCGCATACACTTTCTCTTGTTTTTGCTCATCATGCTCAACAAGGAAGGAACGGTTATTTTCATCTGTATTTAGGGCATCATTCGTTCTTCCTACACTTTTTTCCTCTTCCCTTCCAAGTATTTTAGATTAACAACCCCATCTTGAAAAATTACCGTTGCCTCAAATAAATTCTTTTTCTTACAGCTTTTATGTTCCACATAATAAGGCATCTAAAATAATGAAGCGGTTAAGGAATTATTGAAATCTATTTCCCTCCCTTTTTGTTCATTTTAATAAAATTAATCTCGCCCTCTAAGCCATCAGAAGGCAAGCTTGCGCTTCCCATGCATCACAGGGCCACACTAGTGACACTGACAGATAACCATTAACTCCTTTTTAAGCTTTAAAATGCCTCTGAATGCCAGAGTAACGAACCTCAAACTGCAGATCTTATTCAAATGAATTAGGATAGACCAGATGGCTGAAGGAAGGCACACAAGGAAGAAGTAAATCTCCTGTTCTCCCTTTCTGATTGCTTTGCCCACAGAGGAATAACGATTCAAAGAAAATCACTAATCATGGCGGATGTCATTAGCATATTCCCAATAAGGAAGCTTACATAAAAAAATTCCTAGGGACAATGAATGGCTGCTGGAAGATCAATGTGCAAACAGCACACTTCCAGCTGCCTCCCAAGCCAGCAGCTTCAGGACACTGAGAAATGGAAATTTGGAAATCTGATTCAGAAATCCTGAGTGGGGGGGGGGAGAGGGTGTTTTGTTAATGAACTGCGGCAGATAAATCTGTCAAGGTTTCCAGTTGTGGCACAACAGCATGCAGTAGCAACGGTTCCTTGTTGGAAAGGAAATCCTAGCAGTGCTTCCAATAAAACACTAGGACCTTTGGGACTGAATATCTTGTTTGCTTCTAAATAGAGGATTATGGGAGCTGCAGTGGACCCCATGTTTCCCCCCCCCAATTACATTATTGTGAATCCATGAGTTAGAGCACTTTCATTCTTTTAAATGATTCTCAAAAACCACTGAATCAACACTAGGCCAACGATAAAGCAAAACATTCTGTACATGCATCTCTCCAGACGGCAGGATTACGGGAAGCATCGTGAGGCACTTTTCAATGTCATATAAATTTGGGGCTAAGTAAATTTAAGACTGGAGGCCAGTTCACGTGGGCATAGAGCGCTAGTTTTCTCAACACGTGCTTATTCAACACTCAGGGCGCAATCAACCAACTTTCCAGCACCAGGGTAAGGGCAATACAACTACAAGGTAAGGGAACAAAGATCCGCTTTTCTTGAGGAGGCCTCCGTGCCTGCCCCTCAACTGCAGGATGCAGCACATGCCCCACTGGCACAGCTAGATCCGTGCCGGAAAGTTGGTTAGGATTGCACCCTCAGTGATTCACAGCTGAAGGCATGACTGGATTCCATGGAAAAGCACATTGTTACTTTTAGTTGACATTGAGAGCCCAATCCTATGCCTGGGCAGCGCTGCTCTTGCGCACATTGCCCAGGCAACAGCCATCATGATAGTGCCATAAAGCACTTCATAGCCACCAGGAAAGGAAAGCTGCTGGCTTAGAGGCTAGCACCAGTAGGCGATGGGCCTCTGCACCGCTCAATACCAGGAGCCCGTGGCAGTGAGTAGGCTGCTGAGCAGAAGGGAGGCATTCTGGGGTGGGGGAAGTTGGGGAGGAGGCAAACTGGGCAGGGGTGATAGCCTGGGGGCAGTTCAGGCCTGGGAGCTGGGCGGTGATGGCAGTAAAGGCTGCTGCCTGATCCTATCTTCTCTCTTACACCTAAAGGCCCTACGGCTACTCAAAATTGTCCAATTGAGCTGGTGCGGATCCAGGTAGCCCCATAGAGGCTGCCTGGTCCCAACGTGGAAAAGGAAACCGATGCTCCCTTACTCTGAGGAGACCTCCAGCTGCTTCCCTGGCCACACAGCATACACCAGTGGTTATTTCGGTGCTGCTATATCACGGTGCCAGCCCCAGGGAGAGGACTGGGCTGCCCACTTAATCTGTGGTGGTCAATCTGTGACATTTCATTCACACATGCACAGTGGTGTCCCTACAGGGGGGGCAGAGCTCTAAGTTATTCAAGGAGCCTTACCTTGCTGTGGAAATTGCTCCTTTCCCACGCCACTTTAGCCAATCCTCAGGGGGAAAAGCAACATCTTGGCGTTACTTACTGGCTACAGCGGCAAGAGAGAGGAGCAATTTACATGGGAGGGTAAGGCTCCTTGCAAAACTTAGAGTTCTGGCCCCCCTGTAGGGACGCCACTGCACATGCAAGTCAACATCCAAAGTAGCCACAAAATAAGGAACATCCTCTGGATGAGCATTATACATTTGCATTCCAATGTATGGCACATGTATCTGTCCTAAGAGAGCAAGTCCATGGGCGTCTGAATTTACTGTTGAATAGTCCATTGTGAACTCTGCTACTTTCTTGACCTTTCTGTTTCTTAAAAATCAGCTGTATGAAGGCTATATGTTTTTGTGTTGTATTAACACCCAAATTGATGTTCTCTACAGCATGGTAGAGTTAATCCACAGAAGCAGAATGCCTTTCTGTTGCAAACTATGGCCAACAAATGCGACACTTTCCCTTCCATAGCACAGAGTTCAAAACCCTAAATTTTAATGGCCTTTATTTCCCTAAGGGCCCAATCCTAACCAACTTTACAGCACTAATCCATCCACAATGCAGCCCCAAGGAAAGGGAACAAACATTCTCTTACCTTTGGAGGCCTCCATGACTGCCTCCCCCCCCCACTGCAGGATGCAGCTCATACCTCTTTGGCATGGCATCCTCGGCACTGGAATGTTGGATAGGATTGGGCCCTAATTCTTCTTGAAAGTTCTCTTAACACCTCTTTTTTTGCTTCTGTCCTTCATACTGGCTGGCTGTTGAGCTGGTATTGATGGAGGTTCCATTGACATTGCCCATATTGAGGCTCTGGTCATCATTCCCTGCTCTGTTATAAATCGTGTCTGCTTGGAAACAATTTTCCATCCTTTCTTTCTGAGCATGTATGGTAATGTGCATACAATTTTTTAAGACTGAATAATTTGCTGGCATTTGTGAAATGGCTTTTGGAGCAATTTCCTATTGAATTTGGCACTCCCTTACTGTCACTTTAATTTTCCAAGCATAGCCAAGTCCTCGGAGTAAATTTTCAGTCCTGTGCCCCGCGGATTAGTTGGCAACATTGTCAGTTCTGGTTGATGCATGTCTAATTCCTTGTGCCTCACGCTGAATATCTATCCCCTATAGGTTCCCAGTATAACAACAGGGCAGCAGTCACTCAAATATGTCCCACCACCTAGCTGGATGATAAATCTTCTTGGTGAAACAGCCATGAGACACAATATTGACAGGTTTTGTTGTTAAATAGAGAGGGACTAGGTAAGGATGACAACATCCCTGCAGATGTCATTATTGATTGTGCCAGCAGGAGGCAGATGGTTAAAAGACACAATAGAAACTGTCACAATAGTTTTAATTTTATTATTGAAGACCCAACTTTCAGTAGCCATGGACAGATTGCCTTCATTTTTCATCCATCTTCAAGATTTTCTCAAAAAAAAAAAAAAAAAATCTTTCAACTACGTACTGGAGCCAGTGAAGAGGTCTTTTATGTATACTAAGATGGCAACAACCATTAATAAAATGCCTGTCAACTCCATCGTTCTCCATTCTCTTTAGCCACAACAGGAAAAACCATTAATTACAGTTACTGTCACACAGAGAAGAGATGATGATTGTTCTGGTCTTCTAAGCCTTCAGCAGCATGAATTCACCTAGTGGCCACCTATTCTGCCCGGGTTTGAAAAGGGAAGTATTCTTATACATCTCATTAAAACAAGAAAAAGAAGGGGGGAAAGCAAGAACTTTAAACACATAGCATCTGTTTTCCCAGGCAACAAATGGGGATATCTGAGGTGAAGCTGAAAAGAAAGATTATAAATATGGATAGGATGTAAATACTTCATCTATCTTGCTCTGAATTCAGCAGTTCAAATCTAATGTGAAATAAATAAGCTTCAGAATTCCCATTCCAATGTCACTGAGATCTGAGCAAAGGACGAAAGGAGATTTTAAAAAATAGTAATAAATCCTGGAGTTGTTACTGATATTAAAACATTTATTGGAAGGTGCTGAATATAACACCAGTAACAAGCTTAGGTCATTTGGTTAACCTCAGAGTAATGTATCAGTTTCCAGATATTTAAGGTCTTTTATGTACACTAAGATGGCAGCAACCATGTATGTATATATGCATGCATGCATGTATGTTTGCGTGCGTGCGTGTGTGTGTGTGTGTGTGTGTGTGTGTGTGTGTGTGTGTGTGTGTG
>JAJKFI010000096.1:1799689-1821769 GCA_029204185.1 Lerista edwardsae
TGTGTGTGTGTGTGTGTGTGTGTGTGTGTGTGTGTGTGTGTGTGTGTATTCATTCAATGGAATCTCTTCATGGTTATGATAACTCACTTTTGATCAAGTGTTTACACTGGACTAGGTTCTTAATAGTCCAGTTCCTTACCAGTGCACTTACCATATCAAATCAAAAGAATTCAAACGAAAGCCCTCTCAACTGGATTCGACAGTACTAGGTGTGCATATTGCCAGGATGAAACCCCGGGAAACTCCGAGTACCAGAAGTGGGCCATTTACAAGATGCCATTCTGAGAATAGGCCAAAATGCATTGAAAAGTCCTATACGTAAACTGCGCCAGTCCCAAGCTCGGACACAGTCCAACCACAGGTATGACTGCAGTTTTTCTCAGAGCTGGGTGTGCACATTGCAGGAAAGGCAGTCCGGGAACTTTGGAGTACCCGGGGTGGGCCATTTCCACCAGGTCCCAATCTGTAAATGGGCCAAAATGCATGCAAAATCCTAAAACCTCAGACTGGAACCTGGTGGAAATGGCCCACCCCGGGTACTCCAAAGTTCCCGGACTGCCTTTCCTGCAATGTGCACACCCAGCTCTGAGAAAAACTGCAGTCATACCTGTGGTTGGACTGTGTCCGAGCTTGGGACTGGCGCAGTTTACGTATAGGACTTTTCAATGCATTTTGGCCTATTCTCAGAATGGCATCTTGTAAATGGCCCACTTCTGGTACTCGGAGTTTCCCGGGGTTTCATCCTGGCAATATGCACACCTAGTACTGTCGAATCCAGTTGAGAGGGCTTTCGTTTGAATTCTTTTGATTTGATATGGTAAGTGCGCTGGACTATAAGTTGATCAACACTATTTCTGTATCTAAATGGATAACTTGGCTACAACTTAACTTCTGTACCTTGATCAATGCTACTTTCTGCACCCAGACGGATAACTACTAGTAATGCCACAAAACAGTAAGCTAGACACAGTTCGGAAATCAAATTTGGCAGGTTCATAATGCTCCCCTCCAGTGTGAGACAACTATTAACTATCTGGACCAAGAGGTCTAAACAAAGTGGCAATTCAAACTGACCATATAAAATATGTTAGTAAAAACAGTCTGCAAAGGTCTGTCTGTTTCCTCACCATTTCAACATACCTGTTTAGAATTAAACTGACAGACGTGCACTTTCTAGCCAACTAGAAATATTTTAAACCATGTACAAAAGACCTAAAGTTTAAGTCAAAAGGAAGCTTGTGGTTGACTTCAGAGTGCTGTTTAATCAGATAAACGTACTGTGCTAGAATAATTCTAGAATAATTGTGTTGACTACAACTGTATTTTTCCCGATTAAGTACTGAATCGCTGCGGCATCTGTAAGCAAAATAAGGTTACAATCCAGTACATATTTCCATGGGAGTCAGTGCCATTAAATTTAATGGAACTTCTGAGATGCTATGCATAGGATTGGATTGCAGCCAAGGGGAAAATGTCAATGTTTTCAAGAGGGGTCAAAAATTGTGTTTAAGTGCCTAATATGAATCATTGATATGGTTATTATATATTTTATTTCTGAAACATGGAAGAAAATGTTTACGAGAGGGAACAAGAGCATAATGGCTAGACCGTATGCTCCTTAGCCATGTCCCCTGGTTTAGCATTTGAATCCTGGGCAGACATGGATTTGGACAGCCCGATCCTAACTTGAGCTGGCACAGCCAGGCTGCATGGCCTGTGCTAAATACAGCGTAGGTTAGGAGGCAGCTGGTGGTCTTCTCGGGAAAAAGGGTTATATTTACCCTGAGTAACACCCCTGCCTGCCCAATGGGACTAGTCAGATCTGTGCCGGCTATATAGGGGTTAGGACAGGGGTTAGGCTATGTTGGAGGAGGCCTCCACTGTTCCCGCCTCCCTCCCACCCCAAAATGCCACCTCTCCACCCCCAGAACGTCCTCCTGCCACCCCCTCCCAGGCCCTGTGCCACTCAGCACCTTACCTGTCTGCACTGGTGATCCAGAGTCTGAACATAGTGCTGACGGGTGGCGCAGCTTGTTCGTGGGTTGTCGTTTGGTGCTTTATGGTGTTTTTACAACACGGCGACCTCTGTGCAGGCACAGTGCAAGAACAGGAGTGTAAGTGTAAGCTGTAAGTGTCTGAAGTCAGCAATGCGTCGGTTTGCTGAACCCAGGAAACCCAGAGGTGTGCTAAGGAATGTGTCCGTGCACGAGTAGGGCTACCCAGCATAGTTCTGTTTGTGGTCCACCTGGGAACAGTCTACTATATCCAGTTTTAGACTGGCTGGAAAAAGCTTCTGTCACTGCAGTATCAGACACTCTAGAGTTTCTAGGAGCTCATTCAGCCTTTATACATGCAAAGATATTGCAAAGTCGAACGTATTGACTTCTTCAGGAATGATCCTCAAATTGATTAGGAAGTCTTATTAGAGTCATTATAAAAATGTGGCTTATTTCTGTTGGCCTTAGATGGAACTGTCTGTATTAGAAATACTGCCCTCAGAATGGACGATCTGTGCATTGAACACTGGCTTGCTGCACCTCCCGGACTAATGCTTTGAAGAAGCATTTACAGACAGTTCCAACCAGACATTCATGTCATCATCCATAACCTTCCTGGCTTGCAATCTCATGTGACAATAGTGATTCAGGGCCCAATCCTAACCAACTTTCCAGCACAGGGGTAAGGGCAAGGCAGCTTCAAAGTAAGGGAACAAACATTACTTTCCCTTGAGGAGTCCTCTGATTACTGTTCCACTGCAGGATGCAGTAAATGCCCCATTGGCACAGCTATGTCAGTGCTGGAAAGTTGGTTAGGATTGCACCCTTGGTCTGGTACCCCTGCTCATATACAATGTCCAGATCTGCTGCCTTTCTTCAGCCAAGCAACCTGTTGCTAAAGGAGGTCATTAGGTTCACTTCTGTGAAATCAGCTTGCCAGCCTATGGGCTACTCACCTGCTTGTTTACTGTTTGCCTGCCTGTACTCTTGCCTGTTAGTACACCTGACATGGCTTATTACATCATAATTAGTGGAACTCCTCTTTACAAAGGGCCATCTTGACTAGATTTAAAAGACAGGTAGCCACTCAGAACTCCACAGCCAGGGATTGCTTAACCTTACAGGAGACAGTCCCTTCACAGGAGCACCTCAGGATGATGAACTCCTTAGGGAACCCTCACCCAGAAAAGCCCCTGCACTGGCCAAACTTGGCAAGCACAGGGGCGGCTTACCATCCATCCTCTCCAGCACAGCTGTGTTGATGCAGCTGTCTGTGTTGGCACAGCAATTCTTGCACTGGTGCACACGTGCTTTACGACATGTCCGCGATAGCGCTGGGCCAATGCAAGTGGCTTGCGTCGGCCAAAGGTGGGTGGTGGATTGCCCTGCCAAAGTATCAAATAAAGAGTTCACTACTTTAGAAGTTGATGGACTATTTTCTTTGTGACGACCAAGGCGACTTCATAAAAATTTGATTCAGGTTGCTTTTTTGTTTTGTTTAATTTAAAAGAATCCAACCATTTCACTGCAAAATTGAGATGAAATTAATGTGTAAGAATTATTTTTTAGCTGGTGAGGGAAAGGCACTCTACATGTGCTAAAAAACATTGTTTTTATTTCACATGGCCTCCTTCCTGCTATGAAACTCGCTCTGTGGCTAAGGTCCAGTGGATTCTATCCTAGGTAGAATTCTACCTATGGAACGTCATGTGACAATAATCCAACGAGTCTCTTAAGGTGCTGCATCAAATTTATGCCTTTAGACATTTCTGTGATGTTATCATATGTTTCAGGAGGAAAGCCTTTAAGAATTGGTAACCCTGGTAACACTGGTATTGGATCTCTTTTCCTTTAATCTGCTTGAATTAGCCTTAAGGCAACAACATTACCACTGGCATTAAAACATGTTGACTTCGGCAGAGTCAGGAGAAGGTGGGATGCAGAGTGTGTTGGGTATTACACTGCGTGTGCCTGTTAAGAACCTTGTAGCTGAAAAGTGCAGGTTACTGAAAGATGAATAATGATTAAGCCTCTCACAATATAGACCGACAACCAGGTAAGAACAACAGGCCTTTGCTCAGTGTGATATCAATTTTGTAAAAAGCATAAGCACAATCCAGGAAGTCCCCTATGCAAACGCCATTGAAATGAATGAGACAGTAGTGCTCTTGTGCTATTCCCATTCATTCATTTAAGTAGACTTCTGTGGGAGATCTCCCCATTGGGTTGAGTCTTCAGTTTGTAAATCTCTCATGAACAGGCTATTTCTGTCTACTTACAGAGGTGGAAAAAAATGCGATGACTTAAGAATCTGGCAAGTGTTTGGGATCATTTAATCTTTCACCAAGGTTTAATCCAAGTAGTTTTTATATCTCTTTTGTTCATTGTGAACGTACTCTCCGACATTTGTCTCCCCCACAGTGGACTGACAGACTGAGCGAATAAACAAAGAGACCCATCATTTGAATGCAATCGCTGTGTCAACCCTGCGCACTGTATTTATGCGACAAGAGTTAACATTGTGACATTAATAATTTCATCAGATTGCACATATTTGCTTCACAAACAAGCAAGCTATTCTTCATAAATTGTCTGTGACCGGTACAGCTCCCTTCTGGAAGAAAGCCAAAAATTCCTGTTTTCAAGGGAAAACAGCACCATCAAAAAGAATGAAGTTGACTACAGTTCTTTTTTTCCTGGCTTGGTGTAGGGGGTAGGTACTGCGGGGGGGGGAAGATCTCTAAATATTTGCATTGATAATCCCACATATAGATACTCTATAAATCCCACATTTCCTGTCAATAAGCAACAAAATAATGGCTAGGGCCCCACAATAAAAATGGCCAGGGAGGAAGTGTAATAATTTTGTCTCGGTGTTTTGTTCAAGAATAGCTGCAGGCAGGTACATGAGAGGTTAGGTTTGCCTTGACTTTAGAAGCCACCAGATGCTCATGAGCACTGGTTCCTTTGATTTACGGTTGTATACTCAGTGCATTGGATAATAAGGACAGTTTGTTACCCTCTAATTTTGGAAGGCCATAACACATGAAGCCTGCCGACATATTTCATTCTATAAAGGAAACAATAAGAAAGAACATGACATATATTAGAGAGGTACATTACAGCATGATACTCAGCAGCCCAATAAACTACTGTTGGCTGCCACATTCCTAGCTACCGAGGTGCTGTTTTGTGCGATAGCTTAATCAGAGGAATCTATACTGTTCCTTGGTGGCTGGGCACCTTAAACTTCTTAAATACTGTGATCCACACGCATAAGCGCCAGAGTTTTTCACACTGCCTATCCCACAATGTCCGTCACATGGAACAGACTGTTGTACATCACATGCTCCCAAAGCGACTGAAATTAGAGCTACTCTACACATTCAAAGCAAAGCAGGTTGCTTGGGATTTACTACAAGTAGATGATCCCTTATCCGGACATCGGAAATCCAGACTATACCGAAATCCAGACCTCTTTGTCCAAGGCTCTTTTTTAACTTTCTATAGAAAGAAGATCTTGTGCTCATTACCATGTGCAAGCTACAAGTTCTATTCTCTGCTTTGTGCCTATATAGACATTGTTGAGAAATGTCAAAGAGTCCAGCAGACACCCAAATGGATAACTGTGAAAAGAGCAAGAGAAAGCATTTCTCAGTATACTTATTCAAAAATCCAGAAATATCTGGACTGGTGGTGTAGCTAATGAAAGTGTAGCCCGGTGCAGAGGGGGAAATGATGCCCCGGAAGTGATGTCACAGCAGGAAATGATGTCACTGTTGTATTTTTGTTTTCTGGGGTTTTTTTTTTTGGCCATAACATTTGATAGAATGAAGATATTCCAATATGGTTTGTTGCATTGCATTTGGCATTAAATTACTTTTCCAATGATATATAACAGGAAGATACTATTCATACGTACCAAGGTTTTCACAGTTTTGACTAGTGTCAAGCTCAGCTTGTTGCATGGTGCAATTGCACCCCCCTGCACTTTCTTAGTTATGCCCCTGGGCATCTTCCCATCCCAAGCAGGAATTATCAATGATAAGGGATAATCAACTTGTACTGGAAAATGCCTGTGAGGAATCTCATGATTACATGCTGCTTCCACATTAAAGCAATGGCAACAACCAAGTTTTCTGAATGTAGAAAGCTAGCAAACTAGACAGAAAGCTAACCAGGATCTCTAACCTGACCTGTTAATGACTAGCCTGCTGGTAACAGTGGTTGATGAGCTACTTCCTCCTATCTAAGGCATGTGTCTTACAAGACTATTCGGTGTACTCCCAGGAGGCAAAGCAATTGCTTTTAAGGGAACATCTCTGGCCTGTGGGAAGAAAAATCCTGACCTGAAATAATGTGTCATTCAAGACTCTTGTCTTCTGAGTTGTCAAATCTTTAAAACTTTCACAAGTTTATTATAGAGGGGAGGACAGCTTATTAGACAGGAGTCGTCCGGCTCTGTGAGGAGCCCAAGTCACACTCGCCTCAATGTGCTCAAGGAAGCCAGTGCAGACCAGCTGAATGTCAGAGCATTTGTTGAAATTGATGTCTTCAGGTGAGGGTCAAAACGGAATAAGCACCAAGAGTGAATCGTTTGTCACTTCTACAGGGAAAGAGAGGTCCTGCTGCAGAGAACATATATTTATTCAGTGGGGCTGTCACTGGGAGATTCACACCTCAGCTGCCTTCTTTTATAGCTGTCCAGGCTGTAAATAAAGAGAGGGCTCCCTTTTTGAATCTGCTTCAGATTCTGATAGCTAGCCACTCCCTTAACAGAAAACAACAAATATTAAGTAGAAGGGGAGGGGAAGAGATTGGGAAGCTGGATTCGACTGGATATCAAAAGTAGATCTGCACAGATAGGAATACTTACAGCGCAATCCAAGCACGCCTGTTGCACCGGCACTATATCATAGCGTCAGCATGACTTTGGTTGTGCCAAGGCGCCAAGCGGCACCCCCATGTTGGCGCTACAGCAATGGGATCGGCACTGCAGGCAGTGCCGGTCCCATTGCACGCAAGGGAAGCTGTGCCTCCCTTGCATCAGCCAAAGCCGGCTGGCTCAAGGGAGGTACCATGTTGGAACAGGGGAGGGAGTGGGCGGGGGAAGGCGTTTCTGGGTGGGAGAGGGGCAGGCCCGCCGGCGGGCCTGCCCTGGTGGGCGGGGGGCCCAGGATTCGCCCATGGTTGAATCCTAAGCCTGTTCAGGAGGCCGCACAGCCCCAATTCAGGCCACGCAATCTCCTTGGATCTGCTCCTGCTGTTTAGCAGGTGAAGATTTGAGTAGCGCAAAGGGAAGGCTGGAGCCTGCCCTATGGTAAGGGCACGCACATGCCCTTGTGGCCAGGGAGGCTCCAGCCTCCCTAATACAGTGCTGGATATGGCGCAGGCCTGACAGCCCGTCGCCCCAGACAGGACCGGGATGACCACCGCCAGAGGGGGTTTGCAGGGAGCGACCCCTGGAGGCACCTGGCCCTGGGAAAAGGCCAAGCAAAGAGACTTCACCAACCTTGGGTGGCTGGAGGCCCTTACACCCAGGGAAGAACAGGGCCTATCCAGACCGGTGGCCAGGAGGGCAGGTGCAGGAGCCAGCCCCAGGCCTTACGCTGGTGCAGGGGACGGCCTCAAGGGAAGCCTCTGGAGATCACGGGGAGGAAAGGGCAGGGCCTGGAGGTGGAGCCTGGACCTTAAAAGGAAGCCCGGCTTGGATGGAAGGGGCAGTCTCTGGCCGGCCGGCTGGGGGAAAGGACGTGCAGGGAGGCTCGCAACCTCCTTACCTGTACGGGCTTTGGAGCCCACACTTGGGGAGGCCTCTGTCGAGGGAGGCCAGGCTGTCCAGCAGGGGTCTTCCTCCTGACAGGACCCAGCAATGGTCCTGACCGCCCCCGCATGGGCGAAGGCCTCAGGACTGAGCAGACGCAGCGGGGCAAGACCCAGTCCTGGGGAAGCGGCTGCCCTCCAGCTGGACCTACCGGCTACAACTCCTGCAGTGAGGAACGAGACCCAGCCGCTCTACGCAGGGGGCCCAGACCAGACCTGCGAGCATGCCAGACGTGGCGCTGCTCGCTATAAACGGTGAGAGAGCCCTGTTGGGCAACAGGGCTCAATGAGTGTAAAGGCGCTGACAAGATTAAAGAGCCTTGGCAAACCAACAGTCGGTGTTCAGAGCATCCTTCCGAGGCGCCGTAAGTACCGCCAAGCCTCGTTGCCGCCCTCACACCCGGCTCTCACCGGGGATCTCTGCTGCCCCACCATGACCGACGTGACACAGCCTCACCATTCCAGTGCAGCGTAGGATTGCGCTCTTAATCTTACCCATGTGGCCTCTAACAGAAAATCAGATTATTCTTCATTTTGCCTGGCATAAATAGGGTTACCTTACTCTTTCTGTACTTTTACTGTTGGCACCACATATAGAAGCGAAAATAGTCCCTTAAACTGTGATTGTGGAAAGTATTCAGCTTTCAGAAGGTACAAATTCAGCCTGATAAATGTCTCCCATGATACACTGAAGGTTTCTGTGGTATCAATCCTGATCTCTCCTGGTGCAAATGGAGTGAATCCCTGGACCATAATGTTCTGCAAGAGCTTTGTTTCACTTCAGCCTTTGTTTTGTGTGTATGCTCAACCTTCTTTATGAACACTTTCCACATCAGCATGCGGAATCTCTCTTTCCCTGGTCTGTTTTAAATAGAAAGCCTATTGCATAAAGCTTGATGGTGCCACTGCTAATTTGAAGTGAGTACAGTGCGGCTTTCCTATCAGGATCACTGTAGCCAAACGAAATGCATGAAGCTGGGGGTTGCAAATGCAGACATTATTCCCAGAACTAGTGCAAACAAATGGAACATTTGACAGATGAACTGGATGCTTATATAGATTTTATACTCTTCACAGAAAACATCCAATTGAAATATTTAATGTTGCCCGTTGTGCAGTCTTGTGTGACTCTTATCACCTCAGAATGCAGAAAAGATTCAGATGAAAACCTTTTAACTAGGTACCGGAAACTGTTCATTTAATAGCAGCCTGATGCACAATAGCAGGTTCTAAAGTTTATCCCATGCAGCGAAAAATGTTATTTCTGCACATCAAGCTGCTGTTCCAGGCAGAAGAGCCAAACAGGCTTGTTTGTTATCTGGATGATCGGTAACCTTACAGATGGAGTAGTGAGACCATTATCTGGTGCCCATTTGCATGGTCCATTGCCACAGGTTCAAATATGGCTCTTCCCTCCAAAGCATCTACCACCAGCAGATTGGGTTAAAGTACATAGGAATGTTTGTACTGCTCTTCAGGATTCTAGCATGTAGGAGTCTTGCATGCATAAGCAAGGAACCATACAACCTTTTGCATTTATTTAAAAAAAAGATTTATATGCCCCTTTTCAAAGCAGTGCAGCATAGAAATAAAACACATTAAAGATAAAGCACCTGAATAAAGAATATTAAAATAAAACCATTGCAGATCAAACAATGATATAATAACATTAAAATGTAAAACAGCTCATATAACATAAAAGCTGCAACAGAAGAAGGGGTCCCTAGGAGGTTCCTCCCTCCTCAAAGGCCAAGCAAAACAAACCTCACATTCCACCTCAAATTCTTCTTTCTGCTCTTACACAGTTACATCAACGTGCATAGGAACTGACAAACAATTGTTCATAACCTACGGCCCAATCCAGAACTGCCTGGCTGCTGCGGGCGAAATGGTAGTCAAAAGTCTACTACTGCATCCAGCAGCAGCCAGGTGGCCTCTGGGGCAGTGATGTCATGCAGGGGGTACGCGGGGGTACGCGAGTACCGGTTTCTAGGATTACAACTGGCCCCACCCATTCACCCGCCCACTCGTCGACTCCGCCCTCTGCAACGTTTGAATTTCCTGCATGTTTGAGTTGCCTGCATGTTCTCAGAGCCAGGCAGGCAGGCAGGCAGCGAGCGGAGCCTTTCCTTTCCTTGCCACTGAAAAATGAGTTGCTCTGGGGTTTTAACATGATGCCAGGCCTCCTTAACATGTTCTGGGGGTGCTGTGGAATACTGTTGCAACTGTTGGGTCAGTTTAAAATCATCTGAGGCCTCAAAAAGGGCTTTTTTCATGTCACTTCCTGCCACGGCATCACTTCTGGCTTATGACGTCACTTCCGGTGGGCGGGTCCCGACACGTGCCAATCAAAAGTGAGTCCCTGTTCTTAAATCATTTAGATGACACCACTGCTCTGGGGTCTCCCCGGGACAAGGGGATGTTTGTCTCCTTTCCCTGGGGAAAACTCTGCTCCCCACAATGGAGCTCCACAGCTCACCACCAGCTATTTAACTAACAGTGATTCGAATAGCCCCTGTCTGGCTGTCCGGGCCTCTGCCAGGAACAAGATCAGGTGATGGAAGCCCACCACCATGTCCCACTCCCTCTCGGGGCTGCCTCTCCCCTCCCCCTCCCTGCCGCCCAGAAGGGGTGCAACGCTGGCGAGGGGTACACTCATCTCCCGCCGCTGTTGCGTTGCTGCCTCTGGGCGAGGTGAGGGGTTGGCACTGCCGCAGCGTGGGCTGTAAGTGCTTACTGCCTGCATTGCACGTGCCACCTTTACAACACCAATGCGAGCGGTACACTTGTACCGCTCATGTTGGAGGGGTTCTGGATTGGGCCCCTAGTCTCTCGAGGAACAAGCTTGTAGAAATGCATTGCCCCACTTGGCCATCTAATCCCCAATTTTCTCTTGCCAATGAGATTTGTGTGACTGTGGGTCATGGTTTGAGGATATACTGTATGATACAGCATCGAATGGAAACTAAGCAGGTCTAGGTCTCCCCAGTGATAGAAGATTTCCTGGGATCCGTTGCGTGCAGCCGTGAGTTCCACAACAGAAGAAAGGGGGTGTATATTAATATCATTCTTTTATATTGCATTTGTTGAAAAGAAAATATGCGGCATTATATACAAATGTCACAAGAGAATAATTGGCTAGGACAGAGCCTTCCTTTTCCCAAAAGCAGATTGCCAAGCAGCATCCAGTTGGGCTCATGCTGACCCCTCTCTCCATCACAGACATTCTGATCTGCTGAATTGTTTGAATTGGCCATTTTTGCATGTTCCTACATGGCAAACATTTCAAACAGTTTAGTCTCCCCGGGATGGTATGCGGAGATTTTTTTTGTAAAGTGCCTGTGGATGGCTGCCTTTTGAATTCTGCTCCGACCACTGACAACCCTGAGCTGCAATGAGAAATGACTCTGAACCTTTCACAGCCTGAAAGGAGCAGCTGTGGAAGACGTTCTGGGTGTATTTGCAAGTTGGTTTACATTTTTTTTGTCTGGAGTCATCATCACAAATGCTGTGTCAAAACAAAGTGGGAGTCGCCTCTGATGTTAACTCCATGTTAATGACAGCAAGAGCACTACACCCTTACTTGCGGTCCCTGCATATTTTTTTTTTGGGGGGGGGGACAGACAGCCTTACACATCCCATTAGCACTTCCTTTGTCATCATCTCATAGATGCTGAATAATACACAACCACAGCCTTGTTTCTTGGGGCTCCTTTGCATCATCTCAAAGCAGAATCAAGTGCACCTCATGACAACTCCACCTGGGGAAAGGACCAAACTGTTGAAAACATGAAGCTCTCATTGGAGCCAGAAGTGTAACCCTGACAAATTCCCTCATTCACACTTTTCATGAATGGAGGCTGCTGCTCACATGTTTGCAAGTTCTTCTTCTGCCACGGCACCATGGAAGAGACATTTTTTATGTTCCAAGAAAAGCATAGATTTAGGAGCCGAAACTATTGATTAAAACAAGAAAATAAAGCTTCCAGCTGATTATGATTAGAGGACAGGGTTCTAATGAAAGTGTAATCGAGATTTGACATTGATTCCTCCAGAGGGGGCTGAGCTCTGTTTGTACACATAATTTTTTTTCTGATTTCCAAAGGTCCGAGAGAATGCAAAATATCTTCTACTTCTCCAAACTTCATTTCAGAACTTCACAACAATTAAGTTTTACCGTTGTCACATTCCCTAGATAATCTATGCTGGAAAGTATTTTCAGGTAGCTGGAGAACAATTGATTGTGCTCTTAGAGAGATAAGCTGGTTTTTGTTTTGTTTTTGTTTTTGCTAATTGGGAAGAATATGGTCCAGTAAGGGTGGCACAGGAAATTATCCCAGTTATTTAAGCATGGCTTGTAGGAACTTCCTGGTAGATTTTATTCTTAAGGAGCCAAATCAAGAGCTATCTTTTATTTTAATCAGCTGCATTCAAGGACTAAAAGGAGAAAAATGAATTCTTTTCTCTAGCAATGTATAACATGGTTCCTTTTATAATTGAGCAAAATTCCAAACTTAATCGGCTAAGCAAAGTTAGGTTGAACTTGCTTTTTTGGCATAGTATTTGTCCACAAGTTGGTTCGCAAGCTTGTTTATTTGTATTGCGGTTAGATTTCAGATTGAAGCATAGGACACTAACGGGCAATCCTAGTCAATCCTAGCAGAATGCATGTTCCACCAGTATGAGCTGTCACTAAAGCATTTTTTGAAACAGCACCGAGCTGGCATGCTGGTGGGAAGGGGCAGCCTTCTTGTGCACACTGGTGGACTTTGGGATGCCTGCTGGACCAGGTAAGTCCAGCGCAGGGAAGGGTGGAGGGTGGGGAGGGGGGTTGAATGGGGAGATCAGGTGGGGTGGTGCATTGGGCCTGGGAGGGAGCAGGATTGGCGGCACTGGCATGCGCCGTACCCTAAACCCCTTCCTGGATCTGACTCACCTGCATGGATCAATGTGGACTTGCACCGAGTCTGAGCGACAACCACGTGGGTTATTTTTCTAGCATTGTGCCATGCTGCATCCTTCCATGGGTGGGCTTATATGCTGGCTTAGATGGGATGCTTCACTGGCATAGATGGGGATGCAGTGGCGTAACCTGAGGATAGGACTAAGCTTTAATACTCTCTCTTATCTAAAAACAACTGTTATCTGTAGTTACCATGGACTCATCGCTCCTTAGATAATGAGCCATGATTAACATGAGGTATCTGAGGTATAAAGTCAAACATCATGCATATTAATTCCATTTCACCTCCCAGTTTTCAAAGGGGACAGGAAAACTACAAAACAGTGTCGTGCAATATCCTATTGATGTCCTTTAAAGACTGAGGTATTGGTATGAAACTCAGGCTGCATATCCAGGACACAATTCTACATTTACTCTCCAAGCTGAAACTTTTTTTTTCAGATTCCACTCTGCTTTTCATCACAACCAGGAACATTTCACAAATACTGTGTTTTAGTCCATTCTACGGTGGAGAAAACTCTAAAAATAATAATCAATCAATCAAAAGTATTTATAGACTGCTTTTCAACACAAGGTTCCCAAAGCGGTTTACAAGCAAATAATAATACAGTTAAATGGCTCCCTGTCCCAAAAGGGCTCACAATCTAAAAAATGCAGAACACCACCAGCAGCAGCCACTAGAAAAGACTGTGCTGGGGTGAAGACAGACAATTGCTCTCCACCTGCTAAATATAAGAGGAACACCACTTGAAAAAGTGCCTCTTACCCAGTTAGCAGGGGTTATAAAAAAAAAATAACAAGATTGAAAAGAAGAAACATGGAGTAAGGAGACTGGGACTAAGAATGACAATTGTTTGCAAGTTGAAGGTGATGCAGTCATTGCCCATGGTTTACCAGCACATTTGTTTTATCCAGTAGCATAGCTAGAGGGGGGTCACAGCATTAGGTTTTGCACAGTGCCCCAACATGCCATGTAAGTGGCCCATCTCCCTGCCCTTCAGAGCTATTCTGGGCAGCTAGAGGAAAACAGAAGCATCTCGTCCATTTTCCTCTAGCCACCTGGAATGGCTCCAAAGAGGTAGGGGCCACTTGCATGATAGGTTGAGGCGCCATGCAAAACATAGTGCTGTGGCCTCCCTTTAGCTATGCTACTGGTTTTTCCTAGTCTTACCCCTGATCAAACAATTTTTGCAGGTTTCAAAGTACAATTATAAACCTGCAAAACAAAACTGACCATTGGCCAAAATTAGCAAGAGAGAAAATAAGTGCACACATAGTAGCGGTTGGCTCTCCTTTACTACTACAACCCACTTAAACAAGAATAACAACAGCAACCCTGTCATCTGTCTCCAGGTTGTGGAAATCTATGGCTTCAGTGAGTATAGTGGTAACACTTATTTACTGCAGTCAGAATTTCTCACAAAGACAGACATAAGAAGAGGAACAGATCCTCAAATTAATTAAAATAATTGTCACAGCTTGCTATTTCTTTATACTGAAGTTCTCCTAACATATTCTTTATAATAAATGGAGCAGGCTTGCATGTTAAATACCCTCCTCTCTCTAGAGATTTCAAAAAGAAATGTGCCAGTAATGCTGCTTTCCTTTCAGTCAGTGCTAATTGTTTTAATGTGATTATACTTTCCACATGTTCCCTTTTTAAGAAACTAACAGAGGTACTGGCAAAGAAAAATTGGGTGGGGAGAAAAATCTAGAAAAATAAGGTTTTATACAATGTTAAAAAAAAGCTAATTAGATCTCACACAGAATCTTAGAAGGGACGTGGTAGCGCTGTGGGTTAAACCGCTGAGCTAAGCTTGTTGACCAGAAGGTTGGTAGTTCGAGACCATGTGACGGAGTAAGCTCCCGTGGCTTGTCCCAGTTCCTGCCAACCTAGCAGTTCGAAAGCATGTACAAATGCAAGTGGATAAATAGGTACCGCTTTGGTGGGAAGGTAACGGTGTTTCGTGCACCTTGGCGTATAGTCATGCTGGCCACATGACCATGGAAACTTGTCCTCAGGACAAACGCTGGCTCTTTGGCTTAGAAACGGAGATGAACACCACCCCCTACAGTTGGTCACGACTAGACCATTCGGTTATGGGGAAACATTTACCTTTTACCACACAGAATCTTAGATTCAAACTAAGATTTGTAGGGGTAATTTCAAAATCAAACCAAAACCTGAGGTGGCTTCACCCATAGTCAGACTGTGATGTTACCCACAATCCTGCTGTAGTAGTTGGATAATTGCCCAATCACAGCCCACAAATTACACAAGACAACATGACACAGGCAGGTGCAACTTTTCACTTCCCTTTGTATTGGGTAGCAGCACCCTGGATCCAACCAGAGCTTGGTAAGAACCAGGCCCCTGGAAAGAGGATCAAGACAGCTAAATCACCCAAGCCAGAAAGCCTTCTGGATAGACTTTGCATTTCAGACCTTAAGGGTCACAAGCCAGCAGACAACCTCTTGAGATTGGACCTGGCTTCCTCCTTTTCCTTGCATACCTTAGGATGCACACCAGATCCCTACTCCTACTTCCATGCAGGCTTCGGGCCTATAGTCATGTTTTTTTTCAGATTAAGCAAGAATTATTCAATTGAAGCAAAAATATCCATGCTGCCATCCCTATGGATGAAAAATAAAGGTACTATAATAGGCATGAGGGGTGTGCCCATATCCCCATATCTGGATAATCGACACAGCAGATTCCAGCTCTGGGGTCCCACCTTGAGTTGATTAGAAATAAATCGAACTGAAATCGAATGGAGGTACATGCAGGGCCAGCCCACACATTGAAGCTGAGTTGGTCACCTCAAGAAGCAAACCTTCCTTTCTCACTCCCTGAATTAGAAAAGGTGGGCTAGAGAGATGGAGATGCTCTATATTTAGAGGGCCAGGATGGTGCAGTTGTTTGGAAGTTCCAGGTTCAAATCCCTGTTCAGCCATGAAGTTTTGTGGGTGACCTCGGTCCAGTCACTTATCACTCAGACTCACCTACCTCACAGGGTTGTTGTGAGGGCAAAAGCAGGGAAGAAACCTCTGAGCTCCTTGGAGGAAGGACAGTATATATAAAAATATAAATAAATTTTTTCAAGTATATCTTTAACCAAAAGAATGGAGAGTCTCTTGGTTTTTAAGTTAGTGGAGGACACGGCTCTTGCAAAATCAATATCAATGCATAATATGGAGATGTGGACAGTGATTCAATCTTGCCCCTGTTCTTACCTGTGGCATGCTGCTGGGGTGTGTGTGGAATCTTTTCCACATTATAAATTATTATAAAATAATTGTTGTTGTTGTTGTTGTTGTTGTGATCATCATCATCATTATTCTTTGAATTGTGTAATGTCTGAACTCGGGCTTGGCTGCATTCCTGGATCTACAGTACTTCCTACGCTTCTGTTTTGCACAGATCAGTGGGGCAGCCTAGGAGTGAGTGATGTCAAGGTTAAAGAGTCCTAGTACATTTGATTCTGTTGTGAAAGAAAAAAAATTAGCTGTGTAGTTGACGTAATTAGATAATGAATAACATTTGCTTGAAAGACAGGTCATTAAAAGAAATTCGAACAAAGGTGAAAATTTTCAACAGCTGTAAATGCCCAGCAGGTTTTGTTTTGTTTTTCTTTCGAGTCGTGCCACATCTGAATTGTGATTCTTCTGATTGTGGCTTTTTGCTTTGTTTTATGGAGATGAACAAATTTTGAATGCTTTCTGAGTAATACCTGGGAGAGAGAGAGAGAGAGAGAGAGTACAGGTACAGAACAGTACAAGGTGTTCATTTTTCTCCCTCTGTAGTGCATATATGTATCTGTGTCATATAAATATTAGTCAAACAAAAGACAGTGGCTAGTTTTCAGCATGTAGGACATTTTGGTGCTCTCATGAATTGTAGCACAATGTTCTGCTTCAATTAAAAACAGATGAGCTTGTTCTTGTTGAGCTTGTTTCCTTGTAAGCAACTGGAAAGAGACTCAGGTCACATAACAGATCTCTCTCTCTCTCTCTCTCTCTTCCCCCTCCTTCCCGCACTCTGTCTCACTTAGCCAAGAAGACTCTCGTGAATGCAAATTGCTTTATTGGTGAAGGGAATTAAAATTATAAAAAGCTAGGCTTAAAAGAAGTGCAAAATCAGGACTGTGTCGGAACAGGGACAATATAATTGTGCTATGGATTCCCATATGGGATTAAATTATCTCGATTTTAGAAATGTCAGCAGTTCTGTGCGGTTGCTGGAATGCAGCCAATGTGACACATTTGCTTCGGTTTTTTTTAAAGATGGTTCTGATTCCACACAACTTTAAATATGCAAGGAATTCCTTTTGCTGTAGGTGTCACAGTGGCACTTCTGTGAGGTATAATTTTGCATGTAAATGTTATTTGACTATTAAACAACACTATCCTAAGATATTTCTCTCTCTCTTTTTTCTGAAGTAAAAGGTCACATCCTCATTCAGGTCTGCCTTGTGAGGTCTTTAAATGAAAAGGAGGGGAGGAAGCACCTCTCCTATCATACTTCCTCACACATCAAGGTTGTCTTCCTTTAAAGTGCATAGCAGTCAGTAATACTGTTTTGTAGCAACTCAATAAAGCTGATAGTTTTTCTGGGTAATTACCCACAGCCCCCTGCAGGACAAATTAGCATTCATGACCTGAATAATGCTTACTAGAAAGAGTTCAGTGGAATTTACTTAATCAGAATCATTGCTTTCTCATGGCTACTTTAAAAAAAAAAAAATCCAAGTCCCCATTGTCTGCTAATAGCAAAAATGCTTTCTGTGCCAGGCCTGTCCTGGCACCAGATATGGAAGGAGAAAAGATTAGCCTTTTTAAATATACATAATGCATTTTTAAAGATAGTGGAGAATATTCTTCAATCCTGGCTTGAATTCTCACTTAGGACTCTTGCCCTTCTTCTTCAGTCAGCTGAACTGAGACAGTGGGGTGGTTTTATAGATGATCGGCCATTATAAAAATTATACATTTTACATGTAATCCATGATTTACAGTTTTTTCCCCTTGCTTTTTTAAAAAATGGAAAGCCTATAAAAAGGCTCTAAAATGTGATTTTTCGTTAGTGGGATTTTAGGAGGGAAGTCCTTATTTTGCAACATCTGTCAGTTTTCTCATTATCTCTGCAATTTTCTAAATTAAATGGTTAAGATCATCTTGACCTGATAATACTTGAAACATTCCACTTTTCAGGACATGGAATGAGCTAACGTTTTTTAAACAGATGAACTGTTTTGAATTTTTAACTACCGACACCTACAGAACATGAATATGCCATTTAACAGCGCTTTTAAATTATACAAGTCTATATATTATGTTTCAATTGCAAGAGAAAAGCAAGAGATGGACAGTGATTAAAGCGATTATGCTCCAGCTAATCCTTGGAAGTTTTGCACCCAAATGCTCTTTTAAAGAACTCTTGGCAGGCAGATATCTGATGAACAAAACCAGAGCTTATGCCTAGAACTTACACTGAGTTAATGCAGAAAAAATGCAGAGCACATTTCAATGAGGAGAACAATTATTTATAGAACACCACTGTATTTTCTACATATGGAGAGACACTAAACCAACTTTGACAGAGATGCCCAATTCAGCAGACAAGATGCCATTTCTTCTTAAGCCCTTGGTCATACAAGCCATTGCCCAAATGCATGCATTGTACTTTGATCTGTTTCAAATGTACGTACTGAAGGCATTGTTAAGAGAAAGGGCAGCCCAATCATAAGCTGCCAGGCTCCCGTAGAAGCAGAGGTACAAAAATGGCTACCGCTGCTTTCTGAGGCAGCCACCAGGAGCTGCCGGAGTCTCCTTGGGAGAAGGGGACGTGTGTCCCCTTCCCCCCAAGGAAAGCCACATGCCCTGCAGTGTGGCTATTCCAGTCTCCCCAGCTATTTTGTAGTTCGGGAAGTTTGGAAACTACTGATGTAGGCCATTTCATCCCCAGTTCCTGCACTAAGGGCCCAATCCTATCCAACGTTCTGGGGCCGATGCAGGTGCAGTGCAGCTCCAAAATGCTCCCTTACCTTGAGGAGGCCTCCATGACTGTCCCCCCACCACAGAATGCAGCACACACCCCATTGGGATGGCTACACCAGGGCTAGAAAATTGGATAGGATTGGGCCCTAAGTTGGAATCTTTGAAAACAAATGTATAAATCTTGAAACAAATGGGATAGATTCACATTCCCAATAAATCTAAAACATATACTAGTATGCTAGCCCATGCTAATGTTAACTCAGAAGTAAATCCCATTGCTCGAGTAGTAAGCATCAACTTTTCACCTAGCCTGCAAAACAATAGTGATGTCATTGGAGAATGCCTGTCTTTCCAAACTGCTTCAGTTTTGAGAGCCTTAGAGAGTTAGGGAAACTGATGACAAATTATCTGTTGCAATGGAAGAAGGGTGACAGTGCGGTGTCACAATGCTGATAC
The DNA here is from genome assembly GCA_029204185.1 of Lerista edwardsae. Lineage (NCBI taxonomy): Eukaryota > Metazoa > Chordata > Lepidosauria > Squamata > Scincidae > Lerista > Lerista edwardsae. Next base: position 1,818,926 of record JAJKFI010000096.1, read on the forward strand.
TAGATATTGAGATTATCTTGCTATTGTTCTGATGTTATGAAACATTCCCTCTGCTCAGAATTGGCAGTGTTGTTTTTTTGAACAACTGACAATGAGAAAGGCCGGACTGTGGAATAAAAGAGTGTTTGTCATCCCCTGAGTTCAGCATTTGTCTATGTGTTCAATAGGGGGGGGGGGAAACCCCAAACAAATCTGCGGTGCTGGGACCAGGTTATATAAAGCTCAGAGCAAATCTGTCTGAATAATTGGCACAGGAAAATTGACAAATGCTGCAGGCGCCAATACTGGCTGGAGTCATAAGTGTTTTGTTTTGTAACATAGATAGATAACACAACTTGGCTGAAATGAGGGCGCAATCCTAACCAGCTTTCCAGCACTGACATATCTGTGCCAATCCTTTAGTGGAGTAGTAGTCACTGAGGCCTTCTCGAGGTAAGGGAATGTTTGTTCCATTACCTCAGAGCTGCATTGCCCTTACCCAGGCGTTGGAAAGGATTGTGTCCTAAGGATCGGGAGATCCTGAGCCCTACCATGGGGGCAGGGAGGGAATGGGTGTTAGACACGACCATTAGGCTGCATCCAAGGCCTCATCCCCAGGCCATGCGGCCCCAATTTGGGCCACGCTGTTTCCTCCAATCTGTGTCCGCAATTTCAATCCGCAGATCTGTGATCTGTGCCGATCCGAGGCGCACATAGGGGAGGCTGGTGCCTCCCCAGGTGTAAGGGCACAAACTGCGCAGGAGGAGGCCTATAGGATTGCGCTGTCATTCACTCATGGCCTGGCTCTATAACCTTGTGGGTTATAAGTTCCAGCCACCCACTGCCATGGTCCAGAGTATAAGACATGGAAATAAGGGACATGACCTTCTTGATGGCACTGCCTCAGTTGTGCAACTTGTTCACCAAAATACGTTGTCTGTACAATGCCCTGCTGTCTTTCTGGCATGCAGCCAGAACTGGACTTTTCCAATTCATTTAATATGGACTCTAAAATTATTTTCTGTATCTGGGATTTTTTATTTTATCTTTTCTTCTATTGATTGGTCTTTAAAATTCTCTAATTGTAAGCCTCCTTGAGCATTGTTCCATGGCAAAGCAAACCTGCATAAGTATTTGGATTAATAAAAATTACTTACTAGCAAATAATACCCAGCAACGACACACACATGCATTCGTATTGTCCACAAAACCTAAATAGAGAAGCATGTTAAAGTAGGTACTATCTCTGGTGTTTTTTTTTTGTTTTGTTTTTTAAATCATCACACTAAAATTTGGCAGGTCCATTAGGAACCAAATATAATAAACCACATCTAGACTGTGACTTTCAAGTTAGCCATCCCTGGTCTGGTGAAATTTATGCTAGCATCAATATTTGTATGGCACAAGTATTCCAGTGATACCTAAGTTCCATGTGGATTGGGTAGCAATCCAACTTCATTAACAAGTGGTAATCTGTGCCAGGAATGGTTGCATTACATTTTACTTAACAACTCTTAAATCAAAGCAGAGATTCAAATTTCACAAAACGATAAACAAGGAGATTTGAGCTCACTATTTACAAAACTGGAGAATACATCAAGAAATTTCCCGTCTTTGGTTGGGGAAAAAATTCATTGCCATGGGCAGCTTAATCCTAAAGCTGGAGAAACTCCAGGCTCCGGCAGCTCTGAAATTGTTACTGTTCAATCCAGTGGGCGCTGCGGCCGCCACTGGACTTGGGCGGAGTAAGGGGATATTTCTCCCCTTACCCTGAGTAAAGCCCAGCCCCTGTAATGGGTCTACTTAAGTCTGGGCTGGCTATTCAGGTTTTTCAGCCCGAAGTGGGGCATAGGATCCGGCAGAGGGCTCAGCCAGTCTCACCCCCCTCCCGGGTCTGATCCTTCCCCACCCAGTCGTGTCCTTCCCACACCTTCCCTGCCCCCAACAGTCATGCCGCGGCCCAGCCAGGCATCCTCTTCATGGCAACATGGCTTCCTCTTTGCGGTGCTCAGGCCCAGCACTGGCGCTCCCTCCTCTCTAGGTGCCATATATGTGCTTCATTGCATGTTTACAACACCCAGCACTGGCTCTACACAAGGACCACCGGCACTGAGAGCTTTAGGACTGGGCCTGAAGGAAGTTTCTTCAGAATCATGGATTTCATGCTTTCCTACAGCAAATAGGCTGAGGAAACCAGACCTAAAAATTGCATTTGCTTGAAGTGAAATCTGAGTGACTATATGACATTTTATTAATTTATTGTTTTAACTCCAAATGTCAGCCATGAATGCTTGAGCAGGTGAAAGGATTTCTTCATATATAAGACTGGAAATCTTAATGACCCTTGTTGGCTTGAATTAGTTTATGGGTAAACAGAAGATTTTATGGGTAAACAGAAGTTTATGGGTAAACAGAAGGGCAGAAGATTTAGTCGAGAGGGTTAATGCCTCCGTTTGCCTGAAGATAAGAGCTGAAGATCTGAAGGTCGCCAGTTCGGGACAGCCGGAAGTCTCTGTGAGCGGCAGACCTCGTTAATTGTGGCTGATTAACAGCTGAGCTTCAGCTGCCTTGTGTGAGGGGGAGTTGTGCCGAAGTTCAGCCGCTTCTCTGGTGGGAGCAGGGAGGATGTTTATCAGCCAGCAAGAAGACAAACAGCAAGATCCATCTGTATGCGTGTAGTTCTTGAAAGATAGAACATTTCTGTATAAATTGTAAAAACCTTTGGGTTTCTGAATAAAGTCTGCCCATGTAAACCGCCTTGCGTTATAGTCACTAGAGAAATCTGGTGACCTAAGAAAGGCAGTATATAAATCCAATTATTATTATTATTATTATTATTATTATTATTATTATTATTATTATTAT
>JAJKFI010000096.1:1821779-1842037 GCA_029204185.1 Lerista edwardsae
ATTATTATTATTATTATTATTATTATTATTATTATTATTATTATTATAGGAAATGTTAGTGTGCTATTCAGTGGCCTGTTGCCTGGAAATGCTCGCTGCAGGTTGGTTACACCTGTTAGAAACAGCTTGTTTCTTTGTTTGCTGAATTGACCACAGACTTAGCTTACTATTATCTATTGGCAGTTTTAGACGTTAATGCACAGGGTTGCCAAAACAAAGGAAGAAATTGCCCAAGCTCTGTTGCCCCATCTCCACCATGATGTGCTGAAAAGGAGGTTGCTAAGAGAGAACGGGCACACCCTGGACATTGAAATAACATTTGAATTTTCTTCACAACTTCCTCTTCCAATGTTATACCAGGAATGTGAGCGCTTGCATTACCTGTCTTTATGTAGTGCAGTGCTGAACACTAGAACTGTAAACTCTAGCTGGAGCTATTTCTAGGGATTTCTTTTGTCCAGCGCAATGTCATTTGGGAAATTTCTGGAGGCCCTGTTAACGTCTATAGGATCCTTTCAAGCATCGATCACCCTTGGAGACTTATGCTGATCTTTGGAGACTCCAGACCAATCCTGGAAGATTGGCAACCCTACTAACCCTGATCTGACTGTCACAAGCAGTTAAATGTATGGTATTTTTAATGAAGAACTGTGACTTTTTAATTCCTTTGTATCTAAAAAAAATCTCTTTGGTATTGCTGGAGTAAAATTGGTGCTAAATCAATTTTCAGAAAGCGCTACAAAATGAGACCAAGCCTGAGACTCTCCTCTGTGAAATAGACAGGCCAATCCTAGGCATTGGGTCTGTTCCAAGAACCTCCAAAGATGACAAAAACTGTGGATTGTCAAATCCGCGGTGCAATCCACAGATAATTTAACCCATTGTGGGTTCTGAACCTGTAGCTGGGAGACCCACAGAGGACCTCTCGGTCACAACAACTGGGAGTACCTGCTAAAAGGCTCCTGTAACTCTGAAGAGCTGGACAAAACCTATGGTCTGAATACGGTACGGTCTGAATACATGGATAAAGAGGACCCATTGTACATTCATATGTATACAATGCACAGGTTGCCACACTTGGGCTGCAGTTCCTACACACTTACCTGAGAGTAAGCCTCACAATGAGACTTAGGTTACAATCCTAACCAACTTCCCAGCACTGACATAGCTGTGCCAGTGGGGCCTGTTCTCATCCTGCAGTGGAGTAGTAGTCATGGAGGCCTCCTCAAGCTAAGGCAGTGTTTGTTCCCTTAGCTCAAAGCTGCATTGTCCTTACCCTGGTGCTGAAAAGGTGATTAGGATTGCACCCTTAGGGCCCAATCCTATGGGTCTTATGAATGTAAGGCCCGTAGGATGGGACCTGTGAATGTATTGCCGGCTCTGAGTGTCATAGACATGCCACAAAACATGTTTACAGCACCCAGAGAATAAATACCATCCACACTAGGGCCATGCCAGTTGGTGCTATACCTCAGAACTCCAGCAGCACAAGCCAGCAGTAAGGCCTATCGGGGGGGGGGGAGGCATGGAGGGGTGGAACTAGGTGGGGTGGCACCAGCAAAGGCTTCCATTGCCAGGTCCTAAATCCCCTTAGGGCACTGCTGGAACTGACACAGGGAGAACAACGCACATCTGTGCACCAGTATTCCTGACTCAGAGAGTGGTGCAAACACACTTTACGGTGGTGTTTGCGACACTCGTAGACTGCCACAAGGAACTTGTGCCGGCCTACACTATAGAGGGATTAGGATTGCACACTAAAGCAATGATGGGTCTTGTCCCAGAACATTGCAAGTGACTGAATATGGTTGCACTGTCATTTTAAATTGTAACTTATGGAAAGTAATGTTAAACTAGGACAATTTAAACAAGGACAAAGTGATGCATCTTTTAACACTCCTTTTTTCAGAAATTTGACCTGTGCTAACCCTCAAAAGCTCTCCAACAAATAGATGGCCTAATAATATGCTGCACAGAATCTCAGTAACAATATAAATAAGACAACCATAAAAAGGAACATCTGACCATTTCATATCCTTACAGTGTGCTACAGATCTCAGAGGAATCTTTAGGAGGTTTTTAGAATAAAAGAACAGAGCATTTTTAGGAATAACGGATAGTTTTTGTCAAATGGTACAAATGCTAAAATAATGGGGAAAAATAAAAGATCGAAATACAGGGAAAGGCTGGGGAAGGTGACAAAAAAAAAACAAACCCAAAAAGCACGAACTCAGGGCACAATCCCCACCTGGAGTTAGGCCAGCAAAGTTAGGCCAGCAAAGTTTAGCCAGCACAAGGGACACTGTAAAGTATGTTTGGACCGCTCTCGGAGTCAGAGGGGCCAGCACACAGATGTGCACCATCCTCCCTGACTCAGAGTGTAGTCCAAACATGCTTTATGGTGGCCTTTGTGCCGGCCAAACTTTGCTGGCCTAACTGTATTGGCCTAACTCCAGGTTAGGATTGCGCTCTCAGTAATGCTGTCTAACAAGCATATCTCCTCATGACGCACTGGCAAGCTAGTTACTCTGTTTTGTTTTGTTCCTGCGTGCCTTACTCCCTTCTGTTCAGGATTGGTCCACAATGATATGAAGGATGCCTCATGGGAAAACTAGGCCCTCAAGGTCCTTGACTAATGTCCAGGATTTATATCTCTAAAAACTGTCTCTGGGTAGTTGCTAAATCTCTGTTTTCCCTGTCTTTTATATTTGTAAGTTTGTTGCAAAGGCTGCCAGGATTCATCACGTTATCTTTTCCTCAACATAAAGGGAAGCTACTGTTAGTGACATCTTTATATTGTTGCTGATATCTCGAGAATGTTTCTGAAAGACTTGAGCGAGCACATAATTATGATGAGAGAGGCACTATTTATATTTTGTCTCTTAAATCTCTGGGAGGCTTGACGTGATTTCTTTCTTGCTCCCTCTTCTGCAAGTTTACTGCGGTAAACTTAACCCTTTTTTCTTTTTCTTTTTTAAGATGTAACAACTGCACCCGTTTTGCATACAAAGCACCCTCAGTCAGTAGGAGTTCATGCACTCAACAGTGACAGGATATGGCCCCGCAGGATTAAATGGTTTTTCTTTTGACCTTCTCTTTTAATTCACTCACAATTTTTCTGTATAATTCAGCAGAGATGGCACAGATTGATGCCCTCGTTCATCAACCCTGCTTAAGGGTCATTGTGGGAGAGCTGTGCTTTTTGCCTTCATCTCCTCTCCAGTCCACTTCACCCCCTGTTGGGTTGGATTCTCAGGCTCCAATTTCCAAACCCATTACTTCAAAGTAGTCTCTCTGCCTTTAGAGACTCTGCTCGGCCGTAAGATAATGACTGGCAGCGGCTTCCACATTTCAGTCACCAGAGAAGACTACGTTACTGTAGACACTCATTGGAGGCATTCTAATTAATGCTCCTTCTGTTGTGCCACATTTCAAACCACTAGTGGAGCCTCTTATATTTGCTTGTGAACTTCTAGTGAACAGCCCAGCCCAATAGTGTTTGTTTCATGCAGTGTTTGTTTGGGAGCATTTTGTTGAATTGAGTTTCGGACGAACTTTAGTTAAATTCTCTGGCGTCACAAACTAGCGATGTATTTTCATCTCCAAATAACCAAGATGAATATCTTTTTCCAACTCAATTATAAGGATGTCATTTGACTGGTGTTAAGCTGTTGGGATGGAAGTGGTAGTAGAAAGGAAAGCCATTCTGGGCAAGATTTTTTCAGCGTTAAACAAAACATTTGAGATTGCCATCTTATGCACGCTTACCTGGAAGTAAGCCCAATGGAACATGGTGAGACTTATTTGTGAGTAAACGTGTCTATGATTGTGATGCAAGAACATTCCGAGATGGAATGCTCATAATTCGGAGGTAGGACTGATGCAAGCTCTGGCATCTCTGGGGTAGACTCCGGCTGAAACCCTAAAGAGACACTGCCAGGCAAGTGTATACTGTACTGAACTAGATCAGAGAGCTCCAGGCTCTGGCCCATGGACTGGATCCAGTGCCCATCCTACCCTTCCCCCAGGTGAACTGTGCTTACAGTTTTGACTGGGAACGCTGTTAAGCCCCTCCATGAGCCCCCAATCGTCGTGCCAGCCAACCGCTTCCGGGTTGTGCCGACGCAGCAGGATGTGCACCTGGATTTCCAGGCAGACACAGCTGGCCTGCGTGACTGTCAGGGGCTCACGGAGGGGCGTCACAGCAGCCCCTGGGCGGAATGGTAAGCGCTGTTTGCACCAGGGAAGTGGTGTCCAGTTTGAAGATTCCTGAACTAAATGAATCTCAGATCTGATGTGGTAAGGCAGCCTTCTATGTCTGGTATTTAACTCCTCAAGGATGCTTTAGGATGAGGGCCCCAAGATTGTTTTTGATCCAAGCAGGCTTACAACAAGTTCTTCTGCCAAAAACTCCCTGCTGGGCCTCCCTGAGGGCCCTGATGCCCACACTGGGCTGACTGGTTTCCCCTCCAGAGCAGCCTCAGAGATAGGCAAGAGGAAGGGGGTTGAATTGACCCACTGGGCCTCCTCTCTTCCAGCAGCCTTGCTTGGACTCACCGGCTGGCCAGCCTCCTCCAGACTGCCCTCATCACCAGCTTAGCTCAAGGTACCCTAACTTGGCACCACAAAACCCCACCACCAAACAATAGGCAGTTAGCTTGCCTAAGCTACACCTGCCTCCTCCACTCGGTGGCACCAGGGGCGTGGCAGCCATATAACAATTCCCAACAATAGTCTCCCAAAACAACCTTACTTTCCTTTTTCCAGTCCAACAATCCATCAGTTAGTCAAGCCAGTAAGTCAGTCCAACAAGCCAGCAGACCTCTACTCCTTCCACTGCTCTGTCTACAGCCCACACCTTCTCCTTCCGTCAGGTGCTCCTTAGATCCCACTATAGGGTCCTAAGTGGCTGCAGCTGTGCAGCCCAGCCACTGCTTCTGCCTGGTTTTTTTTTAACCGTATTAGCCCTGGCTAATGTGGACAAGGGGCCATGGCTGACACTCCCTAACTCCTCAGGGTGTCTTCCACCTTTTCCAATACGCAAGTGTGACGAAATACGAAGTGCAAAATATTGTCACACCGCGGTTCTGCACAGGCCTGCACACACTTTCACATTTTATCCTATCTTTTAGTTCCATTTGGGACCCCAAGGAAGCAAACACGCACAGTTGAAGCTGCAGTCCAGTAAATCAGTCAAAACAACATCCAAAGCAGAAGAATTGGGTGGGCGGGAGAGCCAAGAACAGTCCAGAGCTTGGGGGCAGACACCGAGTGGGTTTGTGGTAGACCACATGCTTTGTATGTGAAATGCCTTAGGTTTAATTCTTCCATCTCAGTTTTAGAAAAAAGAAATCTCAAGCATGCTTGGAAAGCCTGTCGACCAGAGACCATGGAGGCTGCTGCCAGTCAGGGCGGACACAGATAGTAATGAGATACAGCTGTTCCACTTGACAGTATTGGGCTACAGCAGCTCCTTTGCAGAACTCCTTTTTTTTCTCTTAGTTTGACCATGATGCAAACAGAGAAGGAAACTAACAGCCCAGTTGTAATGGAGCTGCCCATGACGTGATCCAGCAGCACTAAAACAGCTGCTTCTGTACCCCGCGTGGGCAGAGAGGCAGCTGGAGGTCTCCTCAAGGTAAAGGAACAAATGAACAAACGTTCATATTGGTTCCCTTACCCCATGTTGAGCCCCAGCCAGTGATGTCATGCAGGGGGTACGCGGGGGTACGCGAGTACCGGTTCCTAGGATTACGGCTGGCCCCGCCCATTCGCCCGCCCACTTGTCAACTCCGCCCCCTGCAACATTTGAATTTCCTGCATATTTGAGTTGCCTGCACGTTCTCAGAGCCAGGCAGGCAGGCAGGCAGCGAGCGGAGACTTGCCTTGCCTTGCCACTGAAAAATGAGCTGCTCTGGGGTTTTGGAACTGTTTGGTCACTTTAACATGATGCCAGGCCTGGGGTGCTGTGGAATACTGTTGCAACTGTTGGGTCAGTTTAAAATTGTCTGAGGCCTCAAAAAGGGCTTTTTTCATGTCACTTCCTGCCAGGACCTCACTTCCGGCTTATGACGTCACTTCCGGCGGGCGGGTCCCGACATGTGCCAATCAAAAGTGAGTACCTGTTCTTAAATCATTTAGCTGACACCACTGGCCCCAGCAGCCTTTACAGGTTTACTCAGAGCCACTCCAGCTTAATTGCCAGCCCTCCCACCGCCCAGCCATGTCCCACCCAGAACCACCCTCCCCCCACCCACTCCCTTCCTGCTCCAACATGGCACCTCCCTTGCGCCGGCCGGCTTCGCCTTGTGCGGGCACAACGAGATCTTTGCTGTAGCGCCGATGCGGGCGTGCCATTCGGTGCCTTCATGTCGGTGCTAAGTGCGCAGCACTTATGCAATCCCAATGCGGCAACACTGCTTACTCCTTAGGATTGCGCTGGCCGTGTAGGCCTTATCCCTGTTGGCTGGCATTGCACTAACAATCCAGTGCAGGCCTCTTGGCCAGTGGCACTGGCCTTCACACTGGCATGACATGCTTTATGGCACATTTGTGACAGCATATGTGCTTGTCCCGCCGGCAGGAGCCAGATTAGGGTTGGGCTGTATATACTGTACTTACCTAAAAGTAAATCCACTAGTAGGAATTTCTTCTGGGTAGACATGTATAGAATTGTGCTGCAATGGAGCAAAGGCCATCACTAAATATTTGTAAGTCAAAAGGACCCAATTCTATCCAGATTTCCAGCGCTGATGCAGCTGTGCTAATGCACTGCATCCTGTGGTGAGAGGCAGCCATGGAGGCCTCCTCAAGGTAAGCAATGTTTTTTTTCCTTTTTTCAGAGCTGCCTTGCAACAGCATCAGTGCAGAAAAGTGGGATAGGATTGGGTCCAAAGTCACCTAGGACTCTATGTATAGGTTTCGTTTTTGGGATTGTTGCTGAAATACTATAAGAAGCCCTACATGCTCTTACACTTCAGTTCGGTACATATTTACTCAAGAATAAGCCCCACTATATTCAAAAAGCCTTACTGCTATGTAAGTGTGTATAGGATTGTAGTGGCCTACTCTGGTTCATTATATATACTATTTGCAGTTTGCTATTACGTGTCGCTCATTGCTATCCTGTAACCTCATTTTGAGTTATTGGGGCAAAGGCACTTGCGGGTGTCACAAACCATACTCACCTTCACAGCGCAAACTTAGCATGCCCCTTGTGTTGATGCTACGTCATAGCATCAACGCAAGGGGCGGAGCGCCAACATGGGAGCACCAAGCAGCACCCCCACGTTGGCGCGCCATCTCTGAAGCCGACGCTACTCGCAGCATCGGCTTCAGATGCGGTTGGCGCAAGGGGTTTTCTCTCCTGTATCAGGACGGAGATTGGTGGGAGGGGGAGGCGGGAGGCGGGAATTGGGTGGGATGTGGGCAGGCTTGGGGAGGTGGCCATATGGCCACACCCTAAGCCCGTCAGCGAAGCCATGCGGCCCTGATTCGGGCCTCACGGTCTCCTTGGATCTGCGCACGCTCTTTAGCGGGTGCAGATCCGAGGAGCACATAGGGGAGGCTGGAGCCTCCCCTATGGTAAGGGAGCGCATAAGGGATATGGCGCTGGCCTGTCAGCCTCGCCAGGCCAGCGCTGCTTACGATTGCGGCGTCAGTTTGAGATTCCAAGTCTATTTTTTTTTCTCATTTTAACTGCAATAATTCCTAATTAAATATAAACAAAAGAAAGTCATTTCTAAGTGTATCCCCCATAAAATGTAAGGATGTGTTCATGGTGTGCAATCCTGCACATAATTGGGTTCCTCTAATCCCCTAGAAGTCAATGGTATTTAAACAATCTTAACTATGTGGAGGATTGCAACCATGAAATCTTTAAGAGCTTCTGGTCTGCAATGTACTCCTTTCTCTCCAGGGGGTCATATATCCAACAGCACAATTGGGACCCCCTACAGATAAATTACATGTTTATTAAGTTTGCAATAAGTATGTGTGCAAGACAGCTTACGGTATGGTAGCTCTTTTACATGTGAAGTATCTCTTAAGGTGGAAGCAATCAATGTTCATTTAAAAAATACAAAAGTAGGTGCAAAAAATACAATTGAGGGCATTCAAAATAAATGACTTGATAGAGAAAATGGGATATGTCTTACATCATTAATTTTAGTCATTTTACAAAACTGGATCACAGCAAGTGCCTTTAATATAAGCCTTCTTGGAGAAGATCAAAGAAGAATATCCAAATCTGTTTTATGAATATGTCTGCCTATATCGTGGGGAAGACAGACTGCTACATTGATATTCCATAATCTACACTAGGGAAGAGCTGAAGGTCATTCCAGAGCTGCCCATAACTCCCAACAGTGATAAAAGGTCATTCCTGAATCTTCTACCCAACCCTCAGTGGCTGGGTGTTTTCCTTCTGAGGATCCCGGTTCAAATCTAATCCCAGTCCAACCTTTTTTGGCTCATACCTTTGGAGAAACAGAGAGGGAGAGTTACTGTTTGTGCGTGTGTGTGTGCGTGCGCACATGCAGCTCTCAAGAGTTCATTCTGAGCCTTATCTGGGATTGACCCTTCTTAGCAAAGCTTCTTCCACTGGTAGATACCCCCATCCAGGTTGCATCTGAAAGTTCAGGTTGCACGTGGTCGTAACCTTTGCCATATTTTTCCAGGTCTACTCCCTTAAGCTGTTTGAAAGAAGGGAAGGAAACAATTTGAATAGACATCTTGTTTTTCGTTGCTTTTAAAGGGCAAGGTTACACATTGTCCCAACTTACACATTGTCCCAACTTTCTTCACATGCCGGCATCTTTGCAGCCTGTTACATGTACATATTTTGACAGTGTTCTTCAACTGCGGGGTTGGGACCCCAATGGGGTCACCAAACTTCACTTGTGGGATTGTGGCAACTTACAGGAATGGAAAAGGTTGAAGAACCTGGTAAAGGGGGAGGCATCTGGTGAATGAAAAGGTTGAAGCACAATTACTCAGAACCTGACCAGGACCGGGACACACTCTCCTGGTAACTGAAGGGTCCTGGTCAGGTTCTGAGTAATTGTGCTGAAATACCTTTCAATAGTGCTAGGCTTCATGATAACTTTTTCTCTTCTCTCCAATAAGGGTATTTTGTTACAGTGAACAGTACTAGAAAGCATTACGGGTGTGGGGTGTGGGTGATGACTGGGTGGGCAAATGGGGTCCTGGAAGGGAAGCGGGATCAACAGTAGGGTCTCAAGTTTCATCTGTCTGTCTATCTGTCTATCTAGTCATGGCATGAAAAAGGCTGAAGACCATTGGATTTAGATATTTGCTATGCAATTAAAAACGAACAAACCTTCAACTCTTGAGTTTGAGAAGCCAAACAATGATGAAGGAACTCCTTGTGCAGTGGAAAGATATTTCTTAACCTTTGTCTCATTGATGATATTGTTCCTTGTTCTAAGAATTCCATTATAGGATGGGGTAAAAGGTAAAGGTTTCCCCACGACCAAATGGTCTAGTCGTGACCGACTGCAGGGGGCAGTGCTCATCTCCGTTTCAAAGCCTGTAGAGCCGACGTTTTTGTCTGAGGGCAAGTTTCCATGGTCATGTGGCCGGCATGACTATACGCTGTAGTGCACGGAACACCATTACCTTCCCACCGAAGTGGTCCCTATTTATCTACTTGCATTTAGGTGCTTTCGAACTGCTAGGTTGGCAGGAGCTGGGACAAGCAACGGGAGCTCACTCCGTCGCGCAGTCTTGAACTCCCAACCTTGCGGTCGGAAAGCCCAGCAACAGCGGATTAACTCGCTGAGCCACCACAGATGGGGAGGATGGGGAGGGGTTTGTAAAACCGTTGTCATTCTGGAAGAAGATGACCCTGGAATATATCAAATACATCTTCAGCATTTTGTGCTGTATTTGCATAATCCAAGCAACATCTCCATTTCTTGACGCTTTGCGTACCTGTTAGCACTTTCTATACAACTGTAACATTCATATGGCCAAAATCAATGTCACACAGGTCTGACTTGTGGTTCATCCAATTGTCAACTGTGTACAAAGTTAGGGACTGGCAACCACATAGTTCAGTAAGGTATAACAAGCATCCTTTTCTTCCCTCCCTGAAATGCACCTTTTCATTTTCAGTTTTGCCATGTGCCATGAAATTGGGCCCAACATTCCACTCTCATTTGTGTTAAAGCACAATTTGTGTTAAAATCCAAAAAAGAAAAGAAAAGCACTCAGTAGTCTATGTTGTGTTGCACAGAGGATGACAAACTATATCCATTTTAAAATGATGAACTTTTTTTTTTAACTGAGTGAGCTAATCAAAGATACAATTACAACAGCATTGAAATGTCGCATTCCAATATGGTGAGGATAGTGCATATGGAAAATAACAAAGCAAAACCAGCCATGGCTTGAGTAATTATTCCCCTTGGCCCTTCTTTTAAGTAAGCTCTGACCTGCTCTTCCTTCTGAGAAAAGTTCACCTAGACCCATCCAGGTTCATTAGAATAAATCCTTTGGGAAATATTCTTTCCTAGAGTGGTGCCTATCACTAAAGAAAAGCAGGATTCAATAATGTGAAATAAATTAAAGCAAAATTATACTGTGCATTGAAATTAGCATTAAACCCCTTAAGAGCATTAAGGAAGGGAAAACCCCAGCAATAAATAAAATAGCCAGTTCATAGAATTTCTCTCTCCTTTCTTCTGAATGAAAGCTAAAATGAGCAGAAATCTGTAACATGTTGGGTGATGAAATTTGACGTTACAAAGCTTTATACGGGTGCCTTTGAATTTTTGTTTACAATTTGAATTACCCACCTAAGTTATATCAGTGGCTTTTCCTGTCTTTTTGCTGTATATTAGCAAACCTGAAAGAAAAGAGGGGAAAAACGAAGTAAGAAGTGATTCAGTTTTGTCCTTCAACCAATGGGCAGTGCACACCCAAACCGGCACAAGTCTTGTAAAGCACATTCACAGCTACTTCGGATTAAGCTGGGCCAGCACACAGATGTGCACTGGCTCAGCAGTGCCAGGACAGGGTGAGTTCGTGCTGGCCTGGGTAGGCCAGTACAGGGGGTGGGAGAGGGTGGCAGGAGTGTGGAACAGAGGCAGGTTTGGGTGGGAGATGCAATACAGACACAATGCTTATATTCAAATACAGATACTGCCCCAGTCTAGAACTTTAAAAAACTGGCACTCACTTCTTCTGGGAAATGTCCATATATATCATAGAGCCACAACTAATTGAATTGTGCTTTTAAGTCATCCAGCCATTTGTATCTCCATGTGGATGTTGCCATCCGTGCCTATCTAAGATGCCTATCTAAGATCCAATTTTCTGCTAAGCGAACTCAGCTCCTGAAGAGGTGAGTCTGCCTGGGAAAAACAACATAATGATTCAAGAAGAGAGAAGTCTTAATTTAAAGGCCCTGGTCAAAGGAATCAGTCACCCTTGGCTTGCCTACTTAGCAGTCAAGTCACCATGGCGAAGTAGCTCTGATCTTTGTATGCAGCCAGGGGGCACTTGTGACAGAAGTGAAGAATGCAAACAGATTTTGAGGAACAGTTTTTACCTTTCTCTTCTTCATGCCATCTTGATTCACAGTCGGTTCATTATGCTGTACCCCCCCCCCAAAAAAATTGCCCCCCTGCCCTATTAGTGATTGTTCCCATGTTACATGTGAAGATCTGGAGTCCCTGTAATGCCAGGTTGTATTTAATTTCTTTACCCAGGGTCATCCTTCTTTATGATAAATTCATTAATTAAAAGGACACTGATTATACATAGTGCTTTAGCCAAACATTATCCAAGGACAGCTCAGAAGTCAAATCTGGCAAGTTTGCAAGCTTACCCCCAATGCAAGAGAGGCATCACGGCTCAAGAATTATTCTGCAGCTCAGATTTTAATCGGTATTATAGATTAATTTAAGGCCTGCCTGCCAGCTTCCTACCCATCACAACCTTGCCTTCAGTCTCTCTGCCTGCTACCTGTCTCATTGCTTTTCCTTCAGTGACATCTCTCTTTTTCTTGCTCCTTCCTCTCAGCTCCCTGACGCCTGTAGAGAAAACAACACAAAATTGCCAATTACTTCATTCTCACATAGGATACTAGGTGGGCGTCATATTCCTTCCAGAATGCATTGCCAGGTCCATATTTTACACACACACACACCGAATGCACCAATGTGCCAAAACCCATAATAGCTTCATCATGCAGAATTTAGCATGCAATGCTTTTAACATAAATTTACTTTGGATTGGAAAAAAAAATGGGTGCAGAGGTGGATCTACAGGGAGGGCAAAGTTCTAAGTGTTGCAAGAAGTCTTACCCTGTCATGTAAATCCCTCCTCTCCCTTGCTGCTGTAGCCAGTAAGCAACGCCAAGATGTTGCTTTTCCCTGTGAGGATTGGCTAAAACGGTGCAGGAGAGGAGTGATTTCCATTGCAAGGTAAGGCTTCTTGCAAAACTTAGAGCTTTGCCCTCCCTTAGATCTGCCTCTGAATGGGTGGATTAAAAGAAGTAACTTCGCATCATGATGGCAATGCATCATGATGGTAACTGGTTTATATTAAGACAACAGCCTGTTCCTACCCTGGGCCAGTCCAGAGAGTGCAGCAACATTGATGCAGCCTCCGCTTCATGCTATGGGCTGGCTGAGGACCCAGCAGTGATGGCATAGTAAGTAAATAGTTTTGTTTTTTGACTGACCTCTTCCACCTCTAGGTAAAGGTAAAGGTTTCCCCACGACCGAATGGTCTAGTTGTGACCGACTGTAGGGGGCGGTGCTCATCTCTGTCTCAAAGCCTGTAGAGCCGGCGTTTTTGTCCGATCATGTGCCCAGCATGATTCTACGCCGTAGCGCACGGAACACCGTTACCTTCCCACCGAAGTGGTCCCTATTTATCTACTTGCATTTTAGGTGCTTTCGAACTGCTAGGTTGGCAGGAGCTGGGACAAGCAACGGGAGCTCACTCCGTCACGCAGTCTCGAACTCCCAACCTTGAGGTCGGAAAGCCCAGCGACAGCGGATTAACTCGCTGCGCCACCACGTCCACCTCTGCCTTGCCCCTAATGCACCTTCTCAGATCATGTCAGCTTTTTTGACTGGCAAAAGTCCAAATGGATCCAAGGAAGTGTATTGAGCCTGGGCCAGGGGCACCCCTGCCACAGATATCTGCTCCAGCCTTCCCTTCACATGCCCCTGGCTGGTTCTGATCCACTCCTGAGTCCTTCACCAGAACAACAACTTCTTGATCTACCTTCTCGGTTGGGGCTCAGGGAGTGGTTGGCACATGCCTGGGGCTGCCAGCTGATTCTTCTGGCAGCCCTGATCCATGCGCCATTGTAGCTGCTGCCGTGCCAGTAGCCCAGGCCTTGTGCTGGCAGAGCATGGGTTCTGCTAGTGCAAGGCCTGGATAGGACTGAGCCACATGTTTCTCAGTGGCTATTGGCCATGATCACTAAATGGAACCTCCATGAACAGAAGAAGTGAATACTCTTGGGTAAGAGAGCCTGGGGGTAAACAACAAGGGAGGCCTGCTGCCTTCAACTTGTAAACCTTCCAGGATCATTGGTCTGGCCGTAGTTGTAAACAGAATGCTATGTGGACTATTAGTCCAGTCCAAAAATGTGATTCGTATGATTTCACTGTAATAAGTATATTGTACTAGTTAACTGATACGCCATTAAAACAATGGATCCATGTGTTCTTCATTAGAACACATTTCTTCATTTAAAGCATAGCTTTGGTTTCTTTGTATGATATTTTTGCAGCGTCTCCTGTCATACTTTGCAAGGGGGGCTGCGGTTTGGTCAGTCACTGACGTATTTTATCTTTTCACATATGGACTAAATGGATAGCCAAACACAGTCTGGGAATGTAACAAATATGTGTCACAAGTTATGAAAAGGAGACTTTTGGTATGACATGCCTTTCAAACTGCTCATTAAGTCAAAGAGAACACCATTAATTGTAACTGATTTCTCGAAATGCCGGTGAGCTAATTACAACCACTGTCTCTTTTTCCATGTTTTTTTTTTAAAAATAAATTATTATCTCACTCATATTTCCATCATAAGAGCTATATTTTGACATATTTGTGTGTTGAGACTAACAGGATTTTAAACAGGGAAGTGACATATTCCAGTATCACTTATTACAGCCAAATAAATCTTAGATACCTCTACTGAAGTCAGTGAAGTTCCTCTCGATTTATACAGCTGTGGCTGAGATTAGAAACCAGTCTTTCCTTTGCTATATACTTCTGGATTTAAGAATATTAGAGGATATTTTTAAGAAGCCATTAGGAATTTGGCTTTCAGCCAGCGGGCTTTAAATCTGGGCAAAGCGAAGTGGTGATGTTACCCCTCTTTTATTATAAATTTTATTATGAATGCTTCCTGAAGCTTGAGGTGACAAAATTGTCAAGTGCGGAAGATACAGTTGAGTTGTTCTGGGGAGGACAAGAGTGTCAAGCAAAGAGAGGATGGCGCCTGAAGGATTTGAGTGTGTGAGAGGATTCTGAGGAATAACAGACTAGGTGGCCTGGAAGGGATGAGAGGCAGAAAGGGAAGGAGTAATGTCTAAAGGAATAATGGAACAACCAGGCCTCAATTTCTCTGTTCAAAAATAGTGAGGGCGACACAACAGATAGCCGGGGAAAGCATTTTAAATCCAATTGTTCTTATGACTCCTCCATTGTAAGAATTCTACCATGAGGCAGTTCAGAAAGAGGGCCTCCAGCCTGCAGTCCAGACCCGCAGTTTTGAAGCCATGATAGGACGTCCCCTGTTCATTCATACTTGAGAGAGGCCACTCTGTGAGCCTGATGCCTGGCTTCAAGATGGAATCCTTGGGAGGCTTATGGAGAAGAGCACTTGACGTTTCCCAAAATGCGTCCTGCATTTTGCCAACATGCGCTGAAAGGCAGGACCAAGCCTGGAAACGCTGTCACATAGGTCTTTGCCAGGAGTTAGCCCCAGAATAAAAGAGATAAGACAGCTTCTCCTAGAATTGAGAATGACCTCCCTCTGGTAAGGACAGTTTACCTGGTAGTCATGGCAGACCCACCAATGGGATCTGGTGAGGGAGGGAGGGAGGGAGGGAGGGAATCTCACTCCTGGCTCTAATCTGCCCATGTTCCTCAAAGTAAAAAAAAAAAAAGTCTGGCTTCCTTGTGCAAACTATTTCTGGTGAACAAACTCAGAAGGTTTTTGTGACTAGTGATGGAATGGAATTCTTAAAGATGAGGAAGATTTTACAGAGCGTTGTCATCTTTAGATCCACATTGTACAGCTGATACTTCCCTTGAATTTGGCAACAGTCTTGGAGCTGGTGTTTTTTTTGTACAGTCAATGCAAAGCATGAACGAGTCCGTCGCTCTGATTCACGAGACATGTTTTGCTCTGCCATTTGTTGCTTAATTTGTGGCCTTATACAATTACTTAGCTTGCAACTGCCATCCGAGCTAAAAAGAAAGCCCCCAAATGAGATACAAAAAAACAGGCAATTATTGTTGCACAGTTACCTGCTCTTCATTGGCAATTGCTGTAATTACTTAAGCACAAAAACTAGCCACACATACTACAAATCCCCTTTTGTGTGTACAATTTGTGTTCTGGCACTTCAGGGGGAAAAAAACGTGACTCACACCGTGAAGAAAAAACACAAAATGAGCAGCAGGGATAAGTAAGTAAACAACTTGAAAAATTCGGAGCCATGTGAAGTCATGCCTTTGCTGTAGGTCAGAAATAGCTTGAGGATATTAATTATAGGTATTTATCATAGTTTATACAATTCTTTTGTGGGGCCTTGTTAGTGATCAAAGGTGGTTCCTGAATGCCTGTCATCAAGTCAACTAATAATGGTAGGAAAAGCGTTTTTGCTAAATCTAATACACCATTAAATTGATTCATTCCCCCCCCCCCACACACACACTTTTCAGCTGTTAATGTCCCTGACAAATGGGACAGTTCTGTGTGAGCAAAGTTGATTTGTTGCAGTCTAGTGTACTAATTACCTACACCTCCGTGTCTTATTTGTACAATCATATCTACGCAGGAAAGTGGCAGTGAGGAGTACTGGTGGCCGGTCTCAAACTGGCGAGATCCAGGAGGATTTGAATTAAGGGGAAATGGCCTGTGAAATTGTAATTTAGAAATGCAACAATGTATGGAAGAAACATCTAAGGTTCCGGAGCCACCAACCTACACATTTAGACCATTTGTCAGGCCCTTTGTTTGGAAAGTCTTCTAAAAATCAGAGCGATGCTTTCAGGATTGCAGTCCAGGTCAGGCTCAGGTGGAAACAAATCCTGCCATATATAGCCTGAGCCTGAAACCTCTGAATGCAATCCCGAAAGCATCGCTCTGATTTTTAGATTGAAAGAACAATAACTGCATCTTGACGTCTCTGCAGGCTGTTCCATAATATCATTTGGTCCTAGGCTGGACCTAGGTCCAGGTCAGAAGTAAGGCAAACACACAGAAGAAGCTGTGGGGGGGGGGGGAAACCATAGGGATGGGCTGGGGGTGGGATTCAACCATCCTGGCCTGCATCGCACAATCCTAAACTGCGCTGGAATAGCGAGGCCAGCAGGCCTGCTCTAAATCCAACGCAGCTTCAGAGTGCTGGGGAGCCTCCAATATGGGTTCCTTGGGTCTGCACCTGCTGTATAAAGAAGCCACATGGCCCAAACCAGGGCCGTGTGGCATGGGCTTGGATACAGCCTACCAGCCGCATCCCCCTACCAACATGCCCACGCCCACCTAGTTCCTCCCCCCCACCCACCCTCCCCTTCCAAGAACTGCTCTTGCACCAGCTGAGTTCGACTGACACAGGAGCAGCACTGCGGCACCTCAGCCCGGCACTCTTGGGCCGACGTTGCTGCCAGCATCGGCCCAACTGCACTAGCACCAACGTGGGGGAGCCGGTAAGGGCCATTACAGGACTGCGCCCTCAGTGCCATGCCATGATGTTCCGTGCCAGGGAGGCACAGAGCCACGGAGCCCGGTGATCTGGGAACGACTAAACTTCTGGCTCACGAAAATCACCCAACTGGAATCTCCGACGAACTCCGGGAGGTGTTTAATGGGTTCTTCCTGTTTCCACTGAAGGCCTTTCATAGAAGCCATGTGGGGCCTTTGCAGGCCTCAAAAAACGCCCCCAGGCATGATGGGAGAACATCTCCCGTCAAGCCTGGGCGCTCCGATGCCGTGCTGCCTCCCCTGCTTCCCCTGCCAGCATGTCCCTGCTCCATCTCTCCTTTGCTCTAAAAATGGGAACCCATCTTTCCTGTGTTAAGACATGATTGGAATAAATACATGTTTAAATGAAAACTGTCTCATCTGGACCTCATGAATGATTTTACAAAGGGAACAAAAAAAAAACAAAAAACAAAAGAAGACGTCAGTGGGATTTTAATTGGAACCATGCCAGCAATGACAACCACTGCTAACATTGTCAGTGTTAAGAGAGTAGAGCTTAGTTCCTAAAAGGAGAGATGCCAGAGTCTAATCTCACCCTTTCTGAGGAGAACCTTCTACCCTCATATCTCAGGTGTCTCTTTGTGGTAACCTATTAGGAGGAGTGTTTTTGTTAAAAGCACAAAACAGCGCCTTTCAGGGGTTAAAATATCCAAATAAAAACGCAAGACACTGCATTTTGGCATTTGAGGTATTTTCCATAAATTAAAATAGTTTACTTTTCCAATGTGAAATAATACGGTGACACTTTATCACCTTTATCACCCACGTAGTACACTTTTAAAGCACTTAAACTTAATAAAAAGAGCACTTGGAATGAGCACGTAGAATAAAAACACATAGCACCGCTTTCTGCCTTTCAAACCATGAAATCTTCAAACAAACAAACAAACAAACAAACAAACTCTACATCATCTTCAAACACCCCCACGTATTGGTAAGCGATCAAGACCACTCTAATGAATTTCCTGTATACATTTCTACATACATTAATGCATTACAGCATTACTACAAGAGTGTGTGAGAACCCAAGGCAAGTGCTAGCTATGAAACCGCAGAGAGATGGGTTCAAATTATGAAATTCTTGCCCAACTATGAATTTTGAATAGTGTTGGTCGAGTAGCACTCCATTTCCCATCTATAAAGTGATGAGCACAGTATCATAGTGTGACGGGACTGAAGAATTTGACGTTGACCCAACTGTAAAATTGGCTAAGACATTCATAGGATTACTCTGCTACATTCTGCACTTTATTTGTACTCCCCTTTTTGCAATACTCCCTGTCTCCTGGTCTATTTCCCTGCTGAAAACCTATCCAGACTCTCCTGGGAGTAAACACTATATAAAACAATGAGATTTACTTCTGAGCAGATACGCATAAGTTTGTGCTGTCGGGCCTCCCTTGGGAAAGACAATATAGAGCCTGATGTTTTCATGGCAAAGCTCTGGAACACAGGAGCAGGGCTTGAATGGGCCAATGGGAGGCCGCCACGGGGGCTGGGAAGCCTTTTGAGTACTGCTTTCCCTGCCCTCGCCTCATTCGGGCTCCGAGCGACCCGTCGTCAGGCTGAGATAGCTGGTTGCCTTGGGGCTGGGTGGGAATTTTTTACCTTCAGCTTGATTGGCTCTTAGCTGCTGGTTTTTTCGCCTACCCCAGTCTGAGGCGGGGCTCAGGGTAGTAGTTAACAGTCACTTTTTCCCATGCAGGTAGCATGCGGGGGGGGGGGGGTAGGTAGGTAGGCTATCAGCATCCATTCTGAGGCAACACGGTTGGGGATTGGCCTGGCCGCTCATAAGTTGCACTTCCAGCTCGGTGAGCGGTGGGTAGTTCCCTGATCTGATTCATAATGGCTGCCCTTATGATGTGTGCCAGGGTGAGCCTATTTTGGACACTTTGCCTCGACCTTCAGGTCGGTGAGGATGGACTTCAGCTTGAAGCAACGAGCTGAAGTCTGGAGTCAGATGGTGTTACGCCCGTGATCATCCTGATCAACCGGGGAGGTAGATGGCTAAAGCCATTTCCCCACAGCCCCCGCACGCTCTGGGTTTGATTCAGCTGCAAGTTCTTTTGGTTATCATTAACCTTGTTAATAATTAATAAAGTGGCCCTGTTAGACCAAGCTCTGGTCTTGTATGATTATTTCTGGGGGATGCAGGGTAATGAGATTTACTTCTGAGCAGATATGCATAAGTTTGTGCTGTTGGGCCTCCCTTGGGAAAGACAATATAGAGCCTGATGTTTCCATGGCAAAGGTCTTTGGGCAGCTCCTAGGTGTTCCTGCTGATAATATAACCACTCCTCCCATAAGACTGCTCTGCTCTTCCCCTTGACTGCATCCCTATATTTAGTCCCAAATAAGTGTGCAACAGCATTGTAGCCTTACAGCCCAGTCCTAAGCCACGGTTGCACGTAGGGCTACAGCAGCGCCAGAATGGCGGCGGCTGTATCCTTTGGGGACAGTGTTGCTGCTGGAGCCTCCTTGAGGGAAGTGTAAAGCCCCAATGGCCCAATTGGGTCTCCTCAGAACTGCACCCACTATTGAGCAGGTACGGAGCTGAGGAAGCCCATGTAGGCCTCTGTAGCTTGGGGGAGACCATTGCATTTGTCAGCAGCGTCTGCCACCCTCTCTCAGGCCGATCCTCTCCGCGTGTCGCCTTTCCCCTGCTCCGCTCCGCCTCCTCCCAACCTTCCCAAAATGTCAATTTGCTGGCCAGTAGAGACACTCACCACTGCCAGCACCGTGGCATCATTTTACGGCACTGGTGGTAGGAGCACACTGCTGGTGCTATCAACCATAGTATTGGGTCCTTCGTTTCTGACGCTCCCGCCTTACTGAACACCATCTTTTCTGACAAGGCAGCCCATCTCCGCTTAATTCCAGAACTCTACATAGTAGGGGGGGGGACACACACACAATTTGTGCATGCTCACCGGTGCATATCACAGAATGATACTGAGCCCTTGCACTCAAAATAAGTTCCAAGGCCTTGCCCAGGCTCAGTTTAAAGGATGCAGGTGGGAAATGCCTGTCCTAATTTGTCAGGCTCTTAAAGTGCTGTTGCGGTTGTTGTTCCAGACTGGATTCAGTTCACTTTGTGAATCTGTCTGGGAAGCATGTTTATGTCAGCGAATCCCCCTCCCCCTGGGACTTGCCTCCGATTTGCAGGGCAGAGGCGGGTGGACTCATTCAGAGGGCTGCGTTCAGCGACAACCAAAGCCATCATAGTCCAGCGCACTTACCATATCAAATCAAAAGAATTCAAACGAAA
>JAJKFI010000096.1:1853032-1863757 GCA_029204185.1 Lerista edwardsae
TCCTTCCTTCCTTCCTTCCTTCCTTCCTTCCTTCCTTCCTTCCTTCCTTCCTTCCTTCCTGATGCTGTTTTTATGGTAGTATAAAAGTGTGGTGCTATAAAGAGGCCCAGTTTTTCTTTCACACAAAACCTGAAACGGCTAGGTGTCATTTTTCAAATTAGTTATATTTACAAACGGGGTTGTTATAAAAAAAAAAAAGAAGAAGAAGAAAAGAGACCCGTTTCAGCCCTGGGCAATTTTAGCCTCTCTTGGTATATAAAGCAACAGAGGAGCCACTTTTCAGCACTTTAATTTTATCAAATGATTTATAATCAGCTGGCTGATTCACCCAAGTTTGCTTTGAGGCAAATGAAATGTCATACTGTACCTCCAAAAGCCTTCCTGGCCCCTGAGCTACGTGTTCTAAGAGCCACGAGAGGCGTCTGCAGCTTGAAAGTCAATTTGTGACACTCTCCTTGCCCTGCACTTCTGGGTGGAACTTGTGATCTCTGCCACTGCTGCTCATTTAAGCACAAGCCCAAATGGAAGTTTGTGGCAACAATGGAAGAATGCTTTTCCCTACTGAATGAAAAGCTAGAATGCTAGAATGCTTTTCCCTACTGTTGGAACAGGGTTAGAGCAGTAAGAAATAGGCAATTCAGAGAGGAAGACGATGCAAAACAAAAGCATCCATTTCCTTTTGCTCTCTCCTTACAAGAAATATTGAGGTACTGCTGGGGGCATGAGTGGCTCATCAGTTTTTTTTTCTTTCTCTGGGGTGGAAGTGAGAGCTGATTACAGAAAACAATGGCACTATCATGGCATCACTGGAGATATTCCTCTCCCCAAAAGCCACCCAAAAGGTAACATCAAAGCCAGGAATTCCCATTCTTTAGATTATAAATTGTTCTGTAGTGTTTTTCTTATTTCTGATTCCTTAATTTCCAATAATATCCTGGAAGCTTACACATGGGCATTTCTGGGGTTTTTGAAACAACCATATAAGCTTCCTTTAATTTGCAAATGTATGTCCAATTTGCCCACAGAATCCCTACGAGTCCCTAGACCAGAGTTTCTCAAACTGTGGTTTTGGGATCCACTAGGTGGGTTGCAAGCCAATTTCAGGTGGGTCCCCATTCATTTCAATGTGTATTTTATTTTTAATATATTAGACTTGATGCTACCATGGTATGTGACTGCATTTGAGGAGATGTTGCAGGTCTGTACTTTTAACAGGCTACTGTGTATGTGTTTTTCACAATTATAGTCAATGGGGCTTACTCCCAGGTAAGTGTGGATGGCATTGCAGCCTTTAGGATGTTGGGGAATTTTTTTAAAAAACAGATCAGCAACTGATTGAGCAGATTAGGTGAATTCCTTATTTTAAATATTTTTTAAACTTATACTTTCAATTTACTTCCTTTAATTTTGTCGTGTGGGGGTGTTAAAAATTTTCCTGCTTGATGATGTCACTTCCGGCCACGACATCACCCAAACTAATGACACCACTCCCAGTGGGTCCCAACGGATTGTCGTTCTAAACAGTGGGTCCCAATGCTAAAACATTCGAGAACCACTGCCTTGGAAAGCACTGCCTTATTTTGGGTAGGTCCCATTTTGCTTCCAAACAGCTGTGTTCTCAACAAACTGCTATTACTACGTACTATTTCATTTATGTACAGGGACCCAGCACAAAGTCTTAAGTAACAAGACTGATTTGCATTAATTGATGAAACAGGCCAGTCCTCAATAGGCGCCTCCTATGAACTCGTCTTGCCTTTAGTTTAATTGTTCTCCTTCGGTAAAAAATGCTGGCTTCCCATGAGGGAAGTTTGACCTCAAAGCCCCAGCAGTAGGTAGAATCAAGCTTCAGTTCTGTGGTCGACCTACTTAGCACAATGAGAGTATGTGTGTGTGTTTGCACACACACACACACACACACACACACACACACACACACACACACTGGTCTGCATTTAAGATTCTTGGGGAATGTCCTTTTATCTTAGCCGCTGAGCAGTGTGCAGTGATCCAGATTCCCTTTCCCTGAGCCTCTGACAAATTGTTGAGCGTTACGTCAGTATGAAGAATGGCTTCATCATTAACTTTTAAAAGGGGGCCCGTTGAACCACGACATGCATGCACCAGTAATGTTGGGCTTCTGTACTAGTGAGGAGTCAAAGGCAGGTGGCACTAACTGATTCCGTGCTAAACTATTTGAAATAGAGACTCCCAAGCTGCGAGTCAGATTGATAAGAACAGCTGGGTGGATTGCTGTTCAACTCTCATACCGTTGGACTCATACCTTATTCAGTAAATGGTATGCACAGAGTAGCAATGATAAATGGTTGTTCCTTGTCATTAAGACTCTCCTAGCTAACGCTGGTAACCACACTTGCACGTTTCTGTCCTGAAAGATTTGTCAAAAATTTCCAGACAGGTTTTGCTTCAAAGCAACATTCAGATTTTCAAAACATACATTTCTTCTCAGCAGGCTGGAGTGATGAAGGATGCCAAGAAGCGATTCGAAATTCCCAGCAGACTGGCAAATGGCAGAGTCTATTAAATATCTTCCTTTCTGTCTGTCTTTTCTGTCATTCTTTCTTTCCAGCCTGATGCATCGATGCCATCTGTTTAAAAATGTAGCTTCCCCACAGTGAATATTCCCATCTATTCAGGAAAGCTGTGTACTTCCTAGACTCCAACTGGTGAGATATATAAGCATTACTAGACATTTGATTTCCAGAGGATATTGAACCTCTTCAAAAACTTCTTTCCATCTGTCTATCACCACAAACCAGGTGTGATTTTGGGGTGATTGGAGATTTTTATCTCCAACTTCTGGATACTATCAATACATGCAGCTAGAAGCTTCCTGCACCACAGGTTTGGTATTTTAATGCAAACCAGGTGTCTGGGATCTGATGGGTGCCTCACCTGGTAAACTTCCGTCTGAACAGAGCCAGAGGGCTCAGGAGCTCTGTGAAGTGCCCCAGTGTCGTTGCTATCAGCGGCCTTAGTTAGTCAGTCGTGGGGGCAGGGGGTTGCACCACCCAAGTCCTGCTCCCGGGGTTTGGAGGTCTTCCTTGACAGGCAAGCTAGCATCTGCACCAGGCAATTGCCTAGGCTCAACTGAACCTCATCCTTGGCCAGCTGGGCTTTTATAGGCACTTGATCCCCCTCCTCTGGGCCTGCTCCACCCTTCTTATTCCTTAAAGTGATACCTCTCCTGGTTTCCTACCTTTCTTCCCTGGTCATGTCTCTCCCCCGGGACTCAGGTGTCCTCGGTCTGCGGAGATCTTGCCCTAGTGCACCTTCCAGATGCGTGTCGACCGAGAGCCTGGCCAGTGATGAGGCAGGTGGCTGCTGCCTGGCCGGCTGCAGGTCTACCAGGTGAGAGGTGCAAGACAAGGCCTGGCACTGATGAGGGGTGGCAGCCACTGGCAGGAGTCCTGCTATGTGCGCCACCTGCTGTCAAAAGGTGTTGGGGCTCGCAGGGCTGGGCTGCAGGTCTTTTGCCACCGCCCCTGCTGATAGTAAGTCAGGATCCCACCAAGCTCCCCAACACCAGGATTGTTGGACTTATCCAGCAAAAGTTGGGTTCCTGGGTATTGGTCCTGGAAACTTGCAGTCAGGCTCAGGAACTCAGCCAGGTGGGCTGCACATGTTCATTGGTTACCAAGATAGGCAAATGGAAGAACAACACTGGATAGAGCATCCCATGCATATGGACCAATAGAATTGAGGCTTCTGTGATCCCCCAGAATGTTTGAAGCGCTCATTGTATGTACTATAACATTAGCCCAGAAATCAGTCCTAATTGTAGTTAGGAGCTTGGTTTATCAGTTGAGCTATGTATAATCATATGCTATAAGCTGAATTTCTTCACCAAAGGAAGATACCTTGCCCTTTAATGGAATTTTTTTTTGAACCATATTATTGTTAATGAACCAGGAATAAACTCTGGAACTGGAACTGAAATTAGTCATTATTTTCTCATGCTGGGGGCCAGGAGGCAAGTGGTTTATCTTGCTCTTGCTTTTTCCAAATAGGCATTTGGCTGAAGCACCCTCCCTTTTTTTTTTTAAACAATCGCAGGAACAATACTTTGCACTTTGAAACAAACTTTTACAAACAGTGGCCAAACTTCATCAGATTTGGGTTGATAAATCATAATCCTTATTTATCCATTTCAAGGTCCTTTACAATCATTAACATCCCCAAATAGCAGTCAGATTAGTACAACTGGTTCCATTGAACAGAGTGCAAACTAAGACTGAGATACAGGAATTTGGTTAAGGTCAGACCCTGGAATCGAGCTGAATTGGCATTTGAACACTAGGCTCCAACTTCAGAAGCCATGATTTAGATAGTGGGAATTACTTCTCATAATTTGATATCATCTTGAAAATAATTGGCAGTCATTAGTGTCTACTGATGCCAATCCAGTGTACAAACCCAGATTCTTAAATTTAAAAGGTGATAGGATACCCTAGCCCTGTTTTAGAAGTATTGAAACCATGGAGACCGAACTCCTGCATCCCGTATCTTTTCATTCTTTTCATGGTGAAAGCCTTTGCTTCTGCAATCCAACACTTGCCCGTTGGGAGGGAAGGCAGAACTACCAATGTGGCAGTAGCAGAGGTTGCCTTTCTGGTTTAACCCCTGTAACCCCAGAGACTCGCAGTGGTTACAGAACTTCTGAACAGGACTATGGAAAAGCTAAAATAATCCACAAGCAACCTAGATATAGGGTTTCCAGATACAAACTGGGACAGAGTGCCTATACCTTTAACCATTGAATAGAAGAGGAAATTTTTGGCAGGTGCAGCTTTTGAAACCCTTCTCTGATGGGGATGCGTTATACAGGAACTCAGTCGCCTGCAAAATTTAGTGTTTAGCCCCCCGTATGACCACCACTGGCTACTCATACAACTTCTGTCATTTTTGTGGTCCTATGTTGTGGTCCAGTCCTAAGGTACTGAGCCCTTGTAGGAGCAGCAGGGCCAAAATGGCTACCGCTGCACCCTATGGGCGTTGCGGCAGCTGTAGGAGGCATCTCAGGAGGAGGGCAACTCGGGAGAAGAATAGTGCTGGCTACTTTGCCAGCGCAGACTTGAGGGGCTCCATGTTGGGCCACATGGCCTGACACGCAGGATAGGATCCAGAGGCCACCATTGGTCCCACCCATTCTCTGCTCCTCCCCTTGCAAGGTCCTCCCTCTCCCGCATCCTCACAGCTGGTGACGTTGAAACTTACCACTGGCTGGCTCCGTGGTAGGTCGTCCTGGTGCTGGGTCCTTGCACGTTTGCAATACCAGCATCAGTGGTAAGGGCTTACCGCTGGCGCCTGCATGCCTATGTGTGTGTATCTTGAATCACAGGCCTGAGCCTAACTTACTGAATTTGACCCTAACTGACAATCCTTGGGGTAAACAAACAAACAAAAAATCCACATTCTCTCTTGCTTAGGTTTTAATTTGTGTGTTAAAGGGTCACGGAACTTTGATAAGGATTACAGGGTAAGGCATTCAGAAAGGAAGAAAAGCTGTAGTTAGGCAAGAACTTGAAATAGTTTGTATCAAATATCAAGAGAAACAAAACAGTCTTTTTCAAAGCGCCGTTATTCATGGCTTGTAGGAGGATGGAGAAAGGCGTATTTACTGAACAACGTGCAATTGTTTTTCAATGTCTTAATTTGGAGCTGAAGGTTAAACAATTGCTACTTGAAATTTCTTACCACGTGAATTGTGGGAATCTGTACACAGGACTGCACATTCCAGTCCTCTAATTCTTCCAGTACTTTGACAAGGGCTTTTTTTTTTAAGTGCTATTTAACAAACGTGTTGGGAAATTTCTTTCTACCCATATCAGAAATTAAAGATGAAATGACTAGTGCATTTTTAATTTGATGAATATTCAAACTCTATTCACCCCTTTGAAAACTTCATTATGATTCATAACAGTTTAATTTGCCTGAATTCTTTTTGTTACTTTGTTTCATTTCTCATTGCTTTTCATTTCATCTTTACCAACATGAAAGAGAGGAAAACTAACTTAGAAAAAAACCAGGAACTTTTTTTTTAAAAAAAATGTGTTTTAGTTGGATCTGAATGTTTTTAAATGTGTACTGCAATGAGATATATGCTTTAAGCATCAATTCTGTGTTGCTAAATCTATACAGACTTCCACCTGTGAAGGCCACTCACATTTCGTGGCCATCTCAGCCCATGACATCACCATGTGGTCTCAGCCTAGATAGAGACTTGCTGGTCTCAGCCTTAGACTTGCTAGAGCCTAAGACCTGTTTCCGGCTTAGCAGTTGAAATGAGTAGATTAGAAAGAGTGTCCGAATTACTACTTTGTCATGGACTATGAATTACATTGGCACTAAATGATTTGGTTGTTTATTTCACACCAATAGCTAGGGGTGTGTGTGGTTTTGGTGATATTTTTTCCCCCAAAATTTCTTAATTAAAACAGCAAATTGTGGTGTTATGTGATTCTACATGCTCAATCCAAGTTGTCATTTTTATTAATTTTAAATGCTTTAAAAGTGTACTAGGTAGATGATACAGGTGATATAGTATTAGCAGATGCAGCCACAGTATTATTTCACATTGAAAAAAGTAGTCTGTTTTAATTTCTGGAAAATACCTTAAACATCAAAATGTGGTGTTTTGTGTTTTTATTCAGATATTTTAACCATCAAAAGGCGGTTGTCAATGCCCAGAAGGTGGTTTTCAACAATACCACAAAAAACCCATCCCTACCAATAGCTTACCTTTCAGCTGTTCTCACTTCAGCACTTTTACTCGGCCATCTTTACCTGTCATCTTTGCTGATTTCTCTCTGAGTTTCCCTTCTCATCAGAGTCTTCCTTTTGGTCTTCTTTATCTCCCATTATTCTACAGCAGTCCCTCTCCCGACCCTCTTTTCTAACGGCCCATCCAGTAGGTTAGCCAGAGTGGGTTTACAATCGTATCGATGGCGCTACAGCACTCCATGTAATCAGCCTCTCCCCCTCAATGTCGGGGGGGAAGTGGGAAGTGAGAGCACCTCCTGCATGTAGCTTTTGCCACCCGGTATGGCTCCAATGACAAGGGAGAGGCTGATTATACAGCATGTTGCCGCCAATACTTACCATTGTGACCCTCCTCTGGCTACACTACTGGGCCCATCCCAAACTTCCCTTGGCCTGCTGCTGCCTTCACTGTTTTTGCATCTTCTTCTCCTAGACACTTGCTTTTCAACCCCCTTTTTATAAGCGCATCTGCCTCCTGATTTCTAGAGTGTCAGTAGTTCAGCCAATAGCAGACAAGAACTCACTAGTCTGACAAGGGAATTTGTCCAATCCCTGCCAGAAATTACCACCACCACCTAGCCTCATAATATGTCATAAAGTTTGCACCATTGGTACAGTTTATGATCAAGGTGCCAATATCCTGATTCACTTCTTGAATAAATACCAATCCAGTTTAAGAAGCATTCTTAAAGTTAAAATTGACTTGGGATCTATATGATTACCATGTGTTTCCTCTAGTCCAGCATTTCCCAAATGGTGGGTCGTAACCCACCAGTGGGTCATGACCCGATACAAGGTGGGTTGCAACAAGGTGACCAATTAAGAGTGAAATCCTAACTTGGAGTTAGGCCAGCATAGTTAGGCCAACAATTTTTGGTCAGCACAAGGAACATGGTAAGGTATGTTTGGATCACTCTTGAAGTCAGACAGGCCTGCTCACAGATGTGAGCCATCCTCCCTGACTCCGAGAGTGGTCCAAATGCACTTTAAGGTGGTCCTTGTGCCAGCCAAACTTTGCTGGTCTAATTGTGCTGGCCTAACTCTACGTTAGGATTTCACTCTTAATGGGTCACCTACTTGCCAGGTAAAAATCTTGGGTATGGCATGCACCACCACTCAAGCCCATAGGTTGGCATATAATGTATCCATGTTCTGTCAATAACCAAAGCAGCACATGGACCTAGTTGCTGTTGCCCTCTATGCAGCCGCACGCCCAACTAGTAGAGTACAGGTGCCATGCATCACGTTGTTTAGGTTTTGCCATAACTTCCTACTCCTTTTTACCAGGGTTACCATTTAGAGAAGGCAGGAAGGGGCCACCAGTGTCTCCTCCTAAGGTTTGTATTGCATGTATTATGCCCAGTGATGGGATCTACAAATGAACAAGGGGAACGCTGGGCGGGATGTAGGCGGGACTTCCGCTTGAATGGCAGCCCGTCTGTAGTGTTCCGCGGCTGCCCTGGCCTTGGGGGGGGGGGCTCCTGGTCGCCGTGGGGGACAGGTGAGGGTCGCGCCGGGTGCCTGGGCGAGCAGCGGGGGGGGGCGCGCTAACCGGGACAGCCCCCCTGAGGCCAGGACAGCTGCGGAACGCTACGGATGGGCAGCCAATCACGCAGAAGACCTGTGTAAGTCCCGCCCAGCGTTCCCCTTGTTCATTTGTGGATCCCATCGCTGATTATGTCTGTCTTAATTCTGAGGTCTGAAAAAAGCAGTCAGGAGAAATGCTCTTTGGGGCGGGGGAGAAAAAACTCAATACTAGTTTGAAAAGTCCTAAAACCACTAGAATATTTAGCTAATTGTTGTGGGCCAATTGGAAAATGATTCTGGAGCCTATCCGCCTCCCCATCACATAATTTTTTTAAGCCATCAGGGACTACAAAAGCTTACAATTGCTTTCAGCTTTCCTAGGTTTTCAATAAATAACCTAAAGACAAAAAGCTTGGCATCCATTAAAAAAGCAGAAAAACCCTCAGTCATCCTGACCTCCTTTCCCTTCAGTTTAAATTGGAATTTTCCACCTGCGATGTGAAACGTAAGAGATAAGCATTTTACATTTCATTTTCTTTTGTCTGCCAATGCGTATTAGGGTTTTTTTTATTTTTTTAAAAATGGATATAAATGGGAGAGTTTTAAAAGAAAGATAATTTGCAAAATAAGTTAACGTGCTACTATTTGGCTTGGCTCTTTAGACATCAGAACACTGTAATCCGAGGAGCATTATTTCCTGCTATGGATAAAGAAAAAAGCAGTTTTGCTTCTTTACCATTCTAACATTTTTCTAATAATAAAGATCATTGTCTTTGGCTTTTCCTATCTTAACTGCATGCCCTTTGCTAAAGGAACAAAAATGATTAGAAACTCAAGGAGGGTTGAGCCTGTTAAATCCTACACATTCTTCTTTCTCCAAACAGTTTTAATGGGCTGGTTTTAAACTTGGCACATAGCGCATTCATCCCGTCTAACTCTTCTATCAATCTGAGTTTCTTCAACAGATTCCTCCCAAAACTGTGTCAAAAACATAAATCACTGGATTAAACTTGTTGGGAATGATGAAAGCTGAATTCATGTATATACATGTGGTGGTACAAATGGACCCTTTTATAATTTAACTTGAATGAAAGCAATAAATTTGAAACAGGTTTAACTGATGATATTGGTAATCCGCAACAGATTTCATAAATGTTGTTGAATGAACATTGGTTTTGTTGAGTAATCCCCGCGATTAAAGACAGGACAGATAACTCAAACAATCTGCTAAACAGGAAAATAATACATTTTAAAAATGTTTTCCTGAGGTTTTTTTTTTTTTTTTAAATATTCCAGAACTGGCACTCTTAATTGTTAAGTGAATTATAATTTAAACAGTGGTCCCCATTTTATTCTTGATAGTTCTGATTTGAAGGTGGGGTGTGTTTGTCTTGCATTCCTGTGACATTCAGAGAAATTGTGTCATGATGGTTGTTGATTGTGTCATGATTGTTGTGCATATCTTAAAACTGGCTCTATTTTCTATGTTTTTAGCTTCTAAACTGTTACACTTCCATTCAAAGTCTTCCTGCTATATATAAGCCACAAAAGGAGAGCATACAATAGCCAATCATTATTATTATTTTTAATATGGCAATTGTATGCAACTTGTTGCAATGAAAATATAGGAACAATACCACACTCAAGTTGAGTTTTTTATTTTTTATTTTAAAAAAAAGATCTTCCCATCCTAAGGGATTCACCTCTTTTTTTGTTTTGTTTTTGTCAATGCTCTGATATAAGGAAAAATTGGAGAGCCTTCCATGTGTCACTGTAAATTCCTAGCTCTTTTAGCGATTCATACACTTGCCAAGCGCTATCCTTTGTTTCTTAAGGAGGGTCCTCTAGGGACTCCATTAGATATACACTCACATGCATTGTGTGTGTTTCTCAGGGTAGACACCAATCACTATGAAACAGCTGAGCATATCTTTAACAAACAAGTCAGGCTGTACACTGGAGAATAAATGGACACAAATCTAGCATCAAAAGTGGCAACTTTTAGAAACCAGTGGGAGAACATTTCACTCTCCAAGGACACTCAGCTGCTGACCTCCAAGTCACCAGATCTCCAAATCAAAACCAAGCACTTCAAAGGGAATATCTAGTGTGAAATTGCTGAACTAGAATTTTTGCAGCAAATTCAATTTTGAGTCAATTCGGACTTAATCGTACTCTGAGTTTCTTTCCCACTACAGGTGTGAAGTTAGTATAACACAGCTAGAAAGACAAAATTATATCAGAGTGGGTGCTGTTGTGAATCAACCCCTTTGTTCTTCTCTTGAATATGTTTGGGCTGTGCATAAAACTGTCCAAACGCACTCTTAACCCTTAATCGTCATTTTGATCCAATGTGGTTAAAATCTCTCTCTCTCTCTCTCTCTCTCTCTCTCTCTCTCTCTCTCTCTCTCTCTC
>JAJKFI010000096.1:1870483-1883247 GCA_029204185.1 Lerista edwardsae
CACACACACACACACACACACACACACACACACACACACACACACACACACACAGAGAGAGAGAGAGAGAGAGAGAGAGAGAGAGAGAGAGAGAGAGAGAGTATAGATCACCCAAAAAATGAGTAACCAACATAAAATCAGTAGCCAGCTTGATAACTCTTCACACAACTGAATAGGAGTTCCGCTATTAGCTCTGATACATGGAAATGAAAGCTGACTCATACTAATACATTATTGGTTCCCTGCTGTGTCATAACAACACCTCATTGGCTTTTGGCACAATCAGTCTCATTGGTCAGTTTTGAATTAAGGAAAGCTACTTTTTGTTGCATAAGGCAGTTTTGTTTTGTTTGCTAT
Organism: Lerista edwardsae; assembly: GCA_029204185.1. Taxonomy (NCBI): domain Eukaryota; kingdom Metazoa; phylum Chordata; class Lepidosauria; order Squamata; family Scincidae; genus Lerista; species Lerista edwardsae. The sequence continues at coordinate 1,870,841 of JAJKFI010000096.1, forward strand.
AACGTGATAGAATACAAATATTTCAATGTGGGTTGTTTTATTGTATTCTGCATGAAATTCCACTGCATGAATAATATACAACATGATGGCATTCAAAAGGATCTACAATTTTGAGCAATATTGGTATCATCCCCTCCCCGAGTGTATCAGTCAGTGTGGCCTGCACCCCTCATGCCCCTCTAGCAATGTCACAATGCAGGAGTCACTGCAGTTCAAAGTTAATTTAGGAAAAGTTAGAATGACGTGGATGATCTAGATTTTCTTAAGTGAACTTTGAGACAACTGCAACTCCCATAGCAGCCTATGGGATTCTCCGTGGAGTACTCTAAAAACCCTGGAAAAAAAAATTTCTATTGGTTTCTGGGGGGAAAAGAAGTGTATGACCGGGCACTTCCTTTTCTGTTCCCACAGTGGACGCTGCAGCTACGATGCCACAGGTCGTAACTTCTCAAAACACCCTCATTGTTCATCTGGTGGGGAGAAAGAGTCGAGATGGGCACTTCCTCTTTTTGTCCCCTGAGAGGAGAAAAAGGAGATTGGCTGATCCAGAGAGTTGTAGGATTTCCAATATAGCTTGGAGCATACCAGGGCAGGAAGGCTAGGAGGAACTCCTTTCCCACCTGCCTCCTTCTCAGACCAATTGCCTGGAAAGCATATTGGAAACAAGCCAGAACAAGGACCTAATTGGGGCTGTTGGGGGATCTGTGTGTGCTCCGTGGCCTGCAGTCCCCTGGCATTTACCCATCATGCAGTGTGCTCTACAGATATGACTGCTTATCGGTAGTAGTGCTGCGTCCTCATCTAGTGGTAGTTTTTAGATGTGGAAATTACCGCCAGAGTTGTATTTTGGATAGGAGTCAGTATTTTATAACCTCTGATGAAATGAGTGACTCCGTCTCCTTTCTAATCATAGACACAATTTACTTATAGAAAAACACACAAAAAAAAATGATACAAAAACAAGGATATGAAATAACATAGGAATACGATTTCTGTTTTTAAAACCAATCACAGCTACTTGCAAATAAAATGCAAATGAGAAAAATCTGGAAGCCAAACAGGTTTTGTTTTTAAAACATAACCTGACTAAAATTGGTTCAATATAGATAATTTGGTTTTTAAAAAAGTGTTTATAAAATTAGGCTTGTACTTAATTCTGGTTTTTACTGTATTTTTTAAAAAAAAATTCAGGTTGCATATGCTTCCATGATAGGATGATTCAGAAAATCATACCGTGTGTGTGTCTGTAAAAGCAATGTCCTTTCTTGTTAATGCCAAGAAAATTTTTCCCAAAACACTCCTTCCCTGCTCAAGACACTGTAGCTGCTAATGAGGAAAACTCTGCAAGTACCTCATTGAAATGTTTTCCTTTGTTTATCTACTGGGAGTTTCCCCTTTAATAGCAAAAGAATCCCTGAGTATCAATGAGTCTGAAAGTGCTCATATTCTGCCAAGAATAAAGTTGTAAAGCTTTGTGTGCCAGCACTTTAAATTAATCTAAAATAATGCAAAAGGGAATTTGTCATCTTGGAAGGCTTTTTACAGCCTCGTCACTATTGTCTCAATTAATAAGAGTGTTCCATATCATTGACACGATTTCTCTCCTCTGTAGCCAATTACGACACCACTGGATGACATCTCTCTAAGGGTGTACATTGAAGCAGATAGGAAATCAGAATGTGACAAAATATACGACGGTACTTGACTCTGTGCAGCATGATTATGCTTTTCAAAGCCCACAAGCTGCATGGCAGCATCTTTGTGGAGCAGCACTTTGTGCCAGGTGCAAATGTGTCCTATCGGGTCCATTAATTGGGCATACAAAGTAGAAGTGCAGTCCTTCATTCAGTTGTTCAGAAGCTCAGATATTAACCCGTCTGTGACTCACAGTCCAATCCTGTTGGGCCTTGCTGCCAGTGGAACGAGCATTTCACTTGTGGCAACTGCCAAAAAAAAACCAAACAGCAGCATAAAGCATGCCCTGGTAGCGCATTGAGTGACAGGCTGTCCAAGCACTGGCAGGAACACCGGAGTCTTTCCACCTGCATCAATGGACCTAAAAGGACCTGCCAAGGTGGGAGAAGGTGGAACAGGATGGAAGAAGGAGAAACTGGGTGTGGCGGGAGGAACAGGGTGAGAAGGCTGCATTAGGGAGATGCAGCGGCAATGGTATACTGGATCCTGTGCTTTCCAGCAGCTGCCTCCCCACCCCCTTTCTCTACTGAGACTTGCTTCAGCAGGCCCAAGAGGACCATCAGTGTCAGGAAGCTTCTGAAGGGGAAATCACCTTTCTGTTCCAAAGCCTCCTGTTCCACCACCACCCTGTCCCACTGCATGACTTTTCTGCACCGCTGCACCAATAGCGGGATTGGTGCTGTTCGAAAGCAATTGCTGAACTCAATGGGACTTACTACTGAGTAGGTATGCCTAGGACTGGACTGCTAGACAGGGACACAGGATGATTCCACAGTGCAATGAATGTCTGTACTGATTGTACCTGCAAGTTCAACGTGCCATTGCTCCATTTATTTTTGGATTGTGATACATAAGTAAGCTGCGATCTGGTTAATAAGTAGTCCGTTAGAGTTTGTATATGGCTACATTTGTTTATAGCTAAATGTATAGAGTTGAAAGCAAGATGACTGCATACCAGCCCTATCCTAAGACCATAGTTCCCAAACATTTTTTAACTGGTGGCTCGTTTGACCTACCTGGCCATTGGCCGTGGCTCCCCATCTCTATACATACAATCCTATACATTGTATAGGGTGTCAGGTTTTTTTGTGAGGATTCCGTGGCTCCCCTAGCTGGTTTCTATGGTTCCCCAGAGAGCCACAGCTCACAACTTGTGAATTACTGACCTAGGACAATTTTGTCTCCCAAGCAGAAAATCCAAGGGCTGACCCTCTTCCATTGTGATTTTTTTTTAAAGTTGATTCTTAAAAATTTGGCCCCTTTCCAATTGAAATCTGTCTCCCAAGGAATCCCACCCTGCTTAAAGGTAGAGCTGATCACAATGCTATAAGTCAGTAAACTGCAAAATCATAAGCAGCATCCGAGCTGCAACCTACATGGAGTCTATAGGCCAAACAAACGGTGACAAATTGTACAAAATACAAAATGATGTTTCAGGCACAGTATCAGGATCAGCCAAGGTTGGGCACTGGCTGGTGGCCCACAGCCATCAGAAGGCCTATCCAGCCAAGCTGACCTCTGACCCCCCCCAATAATCAGTAGAAATGATGTCCTGAGTCAACAGAGAGACTTACATCACTGCTACACATCTACAAGTAGTATTGTCTCCCAGAGTTCCCTCCATCACTGCAGAACTTCTAGGGCAGTGTTTCTCAAACCCCTAGGAGCTCTGGAGCGAGCTCCCTCAGACCCCTTTAGGGTTTCTACAATCACACCATCAGTGGCTGCCAGCTGCTTGGCACTGTGCATGTGCCAAGCGCTCTGGAGCTCTCCACGCTCTAGGCACTCAATGCTCTGGTGCGCTCCATGCATACGCCGGTGCTCTGGGGCTCTCCAAGACTCTGCATATGCATTCACAGGGCTCCCTGAGACTCAGTTTAGAAGTGTTCAGGGCCCCAGAGCAAAAGCATATTTGTCGTGCCACGAGGTGAGACGGGTACAGCGGGCGCAGGTTGCAGCGGGGCGCAGCGCAGGGAGAGAAGTGGTGCACTTTTCGTCCCGTCGTTCCTCCCTCACATCTGGAATGCTCCTAAATGGAATGATTCCAAGCACTGGGGGGTGGCAGGAGGCATAGGGGGGGGGGGGCCGCATTAGGGGCACGGTGACGTTGCCCCACCCCACTGCACTTTGAGCCAGTTACGGAGACCCAAAAAAACCACTGCTCTAGAGTATGCTCTTACTGGCAATTGGGAAGAGCAGGAGGAGTCGCCACCCCCAGTCATTTTTCATCTTCCTCTGGAAAGCCGGAGGAGCATGGAGAGTCAATGTACCGTGGGGACACAAGACAGGGATTTGCTCCTGGGCCTCCAGTAATCTGGCGCCAGCACTGAGCTCTGCAGAGACACTGAACATGAGAGCAATGCATCAGGATTAGACCATAATGAATTGAGTGATGATGGAAGAATTCGCAAATACCTATGCTCACTGCTTCAGTTTGCTACATACATCAGTAGTCTGCTAATCTTGTCTGGTGCATTTAAGTACTAATAGAAGTATTTCAGATCATCTCATTTGGGTGCTGTTTAGAACCATTTTGAACTCACCCTGTCCTGGGAGGAGGGGGAAAATTGGCTTTAAATAAATGAAATAAATATATAAATAAAACACCGTAAACAAAATATCCTTGCCTGCCCAATTTTTAGGGGTTTTTCCCCCTCTAAATTTGATTTTCAGTGCACAACAGTCTTGCTTAACATTCTCTACTAACCTTTTCTCATGAGATGTCATTTAATAGCATTAAACAAAACTGAGAAGGGTCGGGAAGGGGGGGAGAAGAGGAAAGTAAGGAAAACATTGCATAGTTCCCGTGAAATATGCATTTTAAAAGATTGTGTTCCTGTACAGCCAAGTTGCTGTGTTTTGTTACAAATACGTGAAATTACCAGATTGCCTTGAATTCCATTTTTTCTCTCTCCCCTTTTTAATAGGGAGACCCTGCATCATTAAGCATTGAATGAATATAATGTAACTATTGAAACTGCTTAAAATATTTCCTAACCATAAATTATTATCCAAAAATATTTTTCAAGCAGATAAAAAGAGTTGTCAATTCTGCATAGTGAATGCCTCATAAGGGGCTCATTTATGGTTGAAAACTGAATAAAAGCAGTAAATTAAGAACAGACGTAACCATAGAGAAGCTGTAATCCACTGCAGATTTCCTTGGTGAATGAAGTATTGTTGTGTGGATTTATCCTCCTTGCTTGTACAGTTAACCAGTCACATCTGTGGCCAGAGTGTTCTCTATGCACAGACAAGTCTGATTCAGAAAACCTCCCTTCCATTGCCACAATGAAATAAGCACATGTTCGTTTACTGTGTATTGATAAAGTACTAAGTAAAGTGCCCCATCTGTTTCATTGGACCAGGCAGTCTTGGAAAGCAAGTATAATATTGGAGCAGAATGCCTGGGAGTTGTGGACATAAGGAAATCACAGCAAGTCCAATGTTGGCCTAGACGCAGCCTTGTTTACGAGCATATTCCCATGTTCCAGCATGCCTGTTTGTTCATCCTCCACATTTACAGGATGGGTGTTGTATGAGTTGGAAGTGTTCAGGAACAGAAAGAAAACCCCTTTCCATAAATGTTCATGTCCCACAATACAAATACTTGGCTTTATAGGACTGTAAACTGTAGCAAGTGTGTCTGATTCAGAGTCTCCCCTTGCCTCTTCTGAATTGTTTGCCAGTAGTACACATAATAAGCACTCAAGGATGGGATGAGGACTTGACAGGGAGTCGATTTTGCCTTATTGCTGTCCATTTAAATGACATGATTACAAGCCCAATCAGATATCTGTCTTGAAAAAGCCGAAGGAAGTACTGCACACGCACGAAAATGCCTCTTTTCTCAATCCTCGCAGGATTCTGCTGGCTTGCAAAGCATTGACTGAAGATTTGCATCGGGAAAATGGAATCCCTTGCATGATCACAGTGCCGTCTTATTAATACCGGATATGAGGAAAAAAAACACCCTGTAAGTTTTTTTTTTCCTATCAAGCTCTGTCCCCATATCAAACAATGTTTTGTTTTATTTTGTGGTTAAGGAACATTTTTCATTTCTAACTATTAGGTTTTCTTCAAGCTTTGTCCTGCTCTCCCCTTCGAGTTTACATGTGCTACTGCTTGAATTTAGCTGGTTATTTAGACATCCAGGGTAAGGTCCCAATTCTTCCTCTAAGAGCCCTCTAATTTAGGGCTCAATCTTAACCTGCAGTTAGGCCAGCAAAGTTTAGCTGGTAGAAGTGACACTGTAAAGTATGTATGGACTACTCTCGGAGTCAAGAGAGGCCAGCACACAGACATGCACCATCCTCTATGACTCCGAGAGTGGTCCAAACATACTTTATGGCGTCCCTTGTGCAAGCCAAACTTTGCTGGCCTAACTTAGGCCGGCATAGTTAGGCCAGCAAAGTTTGGCCAGCACAAGGGACGCCATAAAGTATGTTTGGACTTTATGTTAGGATTGCACCCTTAAAGAAATACGCTTCTGTTCTGAAATAAGCACACAAATAGAGATGGACACACGACTTAAAAGTACAAAACCGTACTGTTAAGAAAACAGAAATCAATTCTGCTAGCATTTGTTAATAAGAACTAATGTAACTACAAATGCTTGTTACTGAATTATTCTTGCTACTCAGCTATATTGTGCTTTCTTCTTGCTGATTTTTGCTGATCTCTGAAAGTGTGGTACCAAAAGCCTGTTAGCTGCTGCCACTATTTCCAATCAATAGTAGCTGGTCAGAGTCATATGCTTCTAATATTTTCTCCCTATTGGCAGTATTCAGGAACTGAGTATGATTTGCTGTGCTAGGCTGAAGGTACGGACAATATGAAGATAGAGGGTTCCCACCCTGTCCGACCTGCTGACCCTCATAGCTCTTCCCACAAGCTAACAGCAATTGTTTTTCTAGTTTATGAGCTAAAGGAACATGTACAGGAATCATTATAACTTTGGAGTTCAGAGTGGGCTAGGCAACAGAAAAAAGAACTTGTATAGTATTTATCATACTGATGTGGACCACCTTTGATTGCACATTATATTTTCTAGAAAGATACAATTTCTTCACCAATCGTTCGTATCTACACACACATACACTTTATATATGAATATTGGAATGTATGGTGTAAATCTGACAATGTAATTTTAGTTGCATGGAAATTACCTACTTCTTTGTTAGGGCCTGGAACAGTTTTCAAAGTATAAAAAAGATCCAATAAAATCAAATGACAACAATTTATGTACATTGCACTGCCGCTCTTAAACCAGACGCTTTTATTAGAAATGCAGAGAGTCCTTTCTCTCAGCCAACAGTTATAGGGCAAGGACAAAAACATGCATCATACTTTATTTAACCCAGGTCAACTGCCCCACTGAAAAACCTATTTCGCCCTGTTTGCCCATGGCAGAAAAGGGTGCAGTTTTCTTGGCAGTTGGTTGTGCCTTTCCTTGTTTTGTATAAATTATTGGTAAATTATTTTGTTCCAAAGTAACTTGGATCTTACCTTTCTTGGGCCTCATCATTGTATCTTGAGATTTTACTTAAATGGTGCAACTTGTTAAGTACCAACCAATACATGTAAAGCACTTAGAACAGTGTTATTCAAACTGTGGGTCGGGACCCACTTGGTGGGTCGGGACCTGATGTCAGCTGGGTCACAGAAAGCTGGGAGCAGCCATCTTGGAAGCTGAAGACCTTCCTCTTGCTATATTCGTGTTGTGAGTATTTACAGTTTGAATTTTCAAGTGAGAGGTGTTTTTTTTTAAATTGTTTTTAGCTCAGTGCTTTTCCATATTTTGTCCTAATCTTGCTTTCTGTCAGGGATGTTTCATGGTTGTACAATTGCTGCAGTACAAGAATGCCAATTTGCATTTCAGGAGTGTAATTTTATTATGTTCCAATGATAACACTTCCTGCTTGATGATGTCACTTACTGCCACAACATCACTTCCAGGTTAGTGACAGCACTTCCGGTTTGTCCCGACACAAGTGCCATTCTAAAAAGTGGGTCCCCGTCTACAAAGTTTGAATACCACTGACTTAGAACATATGAAACATACTCTATGATGGCTGTGGCGGTAGCTGGTGTTTTTAAAATATTAAGTCCTTCCAAGAACCATCCTAGAGATGTTTACATAAAATATGTGCTGTTCCAAGTATAGCTTCTGTTTGCAGCACATATGTGTTTCTTTCAGTTATACCTGTGCAGGTGGATTTCCAGGTTTTCCCAGTGTCATGCCTAAAGCATCCACTGTTACTGGTAAATTTTCACTTTTCTTTGCCAGAGTTGTTCTACTTCAATCTGAAGATCTTTGTATTTGATTACTTATTTTTACATGTTCTTTGTCTTCAATTTGTGCATCCCCAGATGTTGCCACATCTATAATCCAGATATTATTACATTGTCGTTATGTTAAAAACGCAAAGAATTTATGTTGCTTTGTCTGTATTTAATTCAAATCAGGACCTTGTTCCAAATAAGGAAGAGATACAGCATGCTTTCTACTGCATTTTACTCTTTGTGAGCGTTTGTTTATCTGAAGTTTCAGTGCGCAATCCTAGTTAGGCCGGCAAAGTTAGGCCAGCAAAATTTGTCTGGCAGAAGGGCCACCAAAAAGCACGTTTGGACCACACCGAGTCAGGGAGAATGGCTCACATCTGTGTGCTGGTCTCTCTGACTCTGAGAGTGGTCCAAACATGCTTTATGGTGGCCCTTGTGCCAGCCAAACTTTGCTGGCCTAATTGTGCTGGCCTAACTCCAGGTTAGGATTGCGCCTTCACGTAACTCCATAGTTGGTTGGGACTTTTAAAAGATGCATTTTGTGTTGTGATATGAGTTGGAATATTCTCATTTGATTATACTTTCTATTTTATTAATTTTCATTGCTAAAGTCTCTCCCCCCCCCACCACCACCAAAGGTCTTCTTCTGAAGGAACATAATTAAAGTTAGCAAGTGATTTTGTGTTCTGCTGCATGTTACATTTTGTGGAAAAGGTTAGGGGTTCATTCACTGCAGCACTTCAAAAATGTAAAGATGATAGGTGAAAGGCGCTTTCTTGAAAGTGCTGAAAAATAATCACTTAAAAGGTCAGTTCCCTTGGAAAAAAAGAACATGTATTTAGTAAGCAACTTGTTTCGGAGAGATGCTGCATTTTTAAAGGTTAAAAAAAAAAAGAGTCTAAATAGCCAGTGGTGTCATTGGGAAGTAAATCATTGGATTGATTTTAAGGTCTAAGCAACTGCAGTTTTGTACATTTGTACAATTAAAATTCAAGGCATTTATTAGTATCCCTCTAGTATATCAGAGGAGCAACTACAACCAGGAGTGTAAAGATTTAAACTGACAACACTGATTTTTTTTTTTCAGGATTTAATTGGTTCCCATCACTTCTTATTCTGATTTAGCTAGTTTGTGGATCTGGTGGGAAAAAGGCTCACATTTTTAGCAGCATTACTGAAGACTTCCATTATATTAAACTTGGTTCTGAAAGTTCAGGAAATGTCTCCATGCAGAACTGTGCTGGAATCTTGTGTACTCAATTCCCATGTCGTACCTTGGGAGTAAGCCCCACTGAATGTAATGGGATTTATTGCCACATGAAAAAGCACAGCTTCGGTCACTCATCTCTGTGTCTGTTTTGTCTTCTTAGCAGTGCCCCAGCAGTTGATCTCAGAAAAAAATGATCATGCTGTCTATATTGTTTGTTTCCACTTATACACTATACAAATAGCATATTTTCTCCCCCTTAAAGAAATTCAAAATTAATAGCCTTCCGCACCCACTCTTTTTCATTTATACAGATGATTGGCATTTTCTACTGGGCAATATTGCTGCATGTAGAAACTATTTGTATAGTGTATAAGTGGTATTGTATAGTGGTAAAATAGATTAAAGATCTGATATGTAGACAAAAGGAAAATAACACTATTAGAGATAAATGCAAAAGTCCACCAACCCAAAAAGGATATTTATTTAGAGATCTGAAGAAAGAGATAGCTTACTTAATAAAATTCCTGAATTACTAAAATACCCCTGCTTGTAGCAGATCGATATATAACCAATAACATGTTGTAAACTGAAAAGTCTACTCCTTTCCTTTCCAAGCACTGTTTCAAATTGGAATTAATTTTCTTTCAGTCACACAGCCTGCTTCTTGCTTATGTAACTATAAAATCTTTAGACAACATGGCGGAAAGAAATCTTTCCAAACTATTCAAAGCTTAATAAGATGTTCCGGTTTCGCGGCCCCCTTTTCCCCAGTCTTAGAGATTGCAAGGGCCAGGCGGAGATATTTTTTGTTAGTCATGGGTTCCTACGATTGAAACATTATTTTTCTATTAGTATCAGTAGGGGAAATAGAAGAATCCACATTTGATATGTTTTTTAAGCAAATAAGGAAAGTTATTTTTTTTTCCTTACCACAATAAAGTTTCTTAGTCATTTGTGTAAGAGGACTATTTCTGTGTCTTATGAAGGTGACAGGGAACAGTTTCAAAGGAACACCTTACATTGGTTTCAGTCAAATAATTATCTTCAATACAGTCATCCTCTTTAATTTGCCTTGCTTTCCATTTGAAAAGAGGGCAAAATCTATTTCCTGGACAATTTTGCATAGCAAAGATATTAATACTATGGGGTTTAATTGTATCCTGTGTTTAAATACACTGTGGGTGAAACCCTAGACCTCTGCTTAATTGCTGTGAGAAAATAGCCTGATTTCCCTGAGATTAGGCACACGCTTATGTATACTTTGACCCAAGAGTGCCTCCTTCAGAATTAATCTTCTAAGGTAGTGGGATTTACTATTGTACGTGCTGTGGACCTATTCATGACAAACGGTGCCTAATAAACTAACTTCACCCTCTAGACCTTTCTTTGGCTGTCGGAGTTTTCCTTCAACTATTCATTTCACACATCCCTTGTCCAGCTGCTGATTAGCAAATCAGCCTCAGAGGAGGCCATAGGAGTAAACTTAATGATTCCTTTTTAATTAAGGAGGTTTACACTTTAAGTAACGTCCTACCAAACTGGAAATGAACAGAACTTCCATTTGAATTGTCCCACATACATTGAGCATCTATACATTCAGCCCATCCAGACATATATATGACCGTCTCATCTCTTGCCTGATTTTCAACTCCCTGCTGTAGGCATATTTTAGTGGAGTCATCTGATCCATGTAGCCAGCTTCCATCTGCTCTATCAGGGCTGTTTCTATAAGCTAGAACAAAACGGCATGCCTTTCAAATATTTATATTCATCAACGCTCGCTGTGTTTAGATTGTTGGCAATAGAGCTTCTCCTTTCAAGATGGCCGCCTCCACTTAACTAAACAAAATGTGTCAAAATGGACTCTCTTATAAATATCAGCCAAGAACATTTGGCAATTAGAAGGAGTGGAGAATCAACATGAAATTTCTCCCAAAGAGAGGGATCCTTCCTTATGTCTGTAGTGTTAGTTGACTGCATTGGAACCCCTTTGGCTGGCAGTTTGCACCAGGGTACTAGTGCATACAATTCATGTGACTGCCATAAATCGGTATAATGATATGGACAAACTTCCAAAGGTGAACATAGCCCTTTGTAGGATCTGAACTTGAAGGCCAAAAACAAAACAAAAACAAAAAAACCCCAAAATGCAGTATTATGTAGCAAATTCCTAGTGTTTCAGGCTGGTAAAATATTTCACAACATCATGTTCCTTTTCTCTTCCCTCTCATTTGCTCAGTGATGTCACAAGGCAAGGATTTATTTTGTCTTCCCATGTCTTATTTGATGCTGGATGAAGAATCATTTTCAATTTTACTGTGAATTAAAAAATATATATTATCTAACACCGAACTATCATTTGACTCACTTCAGTTGTATAGGATGTGCATGTGTTTCCTTCACACTAATTGTTACATACACAATTCCACCACCACCCCCATCTTGTTTGGCTGTTGTTTTCTCAATATGTGATCAGAAACAGACTCAAAGGAAAACATTTTTTGTGGTAAACCCTCTAGCTATTGTTACAGCAATAAGCCTTGCTTGGCTGATAGTGTGCTGCCTGCTCAAGCCTCTCTGGAGGGAAATGCAGTCTTCATTAAACAAGCCTTTTAACAGCAAGCCAAGCTTGATTAAAATCATATACAGATGAAATCATTCCTTTACCTTTGTAGTTATATGCATTCCCAATAATTCTGTAGGCTTAATAATACTTTGGAGACATCTGGGGTTCTACTTAACCGTCTATTGTTATTTGCAGTCATTGCTCAGAGACGCTAAAATGCATAGTAATTTATTTCCGTTCTAATGATTACAAGTGTGCATTCTGGATGTGTATGTAAATATTTGGAAGACTGAACAGAAGTAAATATGGAAGAACGCAGAAATAGTGGTTCGGGGTCTTGTGGGTTTCATTGCAAAAGCTTCCAGGGAACTGTTTAAAATAAACAGGCAATGTTAGACCGGTATCATTCACAGCTACCTCATTTGAGTTGTCAGAATGGAAGTATCTGGCAAAGATCACACATTGTTTTCTGTTAACATTGAGCTACTGCTTTGTCAGATTCATTCAGCATTTGACCCATCATTTTGACTTTTTCCATCTCAGTTCTATGTTATGATATTTTAAAAACAGAAAACATCTGAGCAAAGAGGGAAACTGATTCTCTCTCTCTCTCTCTCTCTCTCTCTCTCTCTCTCTCTCTCTCTCTCTCTC
>JAJKFI010000096.1:1883257-1916062 GCA_029204185.1 Lerista edwardsae
CTCTCTCTCTCTCTCTCTCTCTCTCTCTCTCTCTCTCTCTCTCTCTCCCCTCCCTCCCTCTCTTCCCCTCCCCTTCCCCCTTCCTCTCTAGACCATATATATCAAGTCATACTTGACTTTCAGGATGAAAACACTCCAGGCTTTTGCACTGTAAATTGTTAATCAATAGGACAAACATCACATGCAACCAGCCACAGTTGCACCCCATAAACAGCAGCATGTAACATGCAGTAATGTGTAGCAACATAAGAACATAAGAAGAGCCCTGCTGGATCAGGCCAAAGGCCCATTTAGTCCAGCTTCCTGTATCTCACAGCGGCCCACCAGGTGCCCCAGGGAGGCATGAAACAACAAGATCCTGTTGCATCCTGTTGCCACTCCCTTGCACCCGGTACCAGTAGCCCACCACCTTTGTAAGGAGGTTGCACAATCCATCATTGCCTATAGCCCACGATGGACCTTTCCTCCAGAAATCTGTCCAATCCCCTCTTAAAGGCATCAAGACCAGATGCCATCACCACCTCCTGTGGCAAGGAGTTCCACAGATTAACTACCCGGTGGGTAAAAAAGTACTTCCTTTTATCTGTTTTAACTCTCCCAACCCTCAGTTTTAGTGGATGCCCCCTGGTTCTGGTGTTTTGAGAGAGGGAAAAGAACATCCCTCTATCGACTTTATCCCTTCCATGCATAATTTTGTATGTCTCAATCATGTCCCCCCTCAGGCGCCTTTTTTCTAGACTGAAGAGCCCCAAACGCTGCAGTCTTTCTTCATAAGGGAGGTGCCCCAGCCCCATAATCATTTTAGTTGCTCTCTTCTGCACCTTTTCCAACTCCACTATGTCCTTTTTGAGATGCGGCGACCAGAACTGGACACAGTATTCCAGGTGCGGCCTTACCATCGATTTGTACAATGGCATGATAATATTGGCTGTTTTATTCTCAACCCCTTTTTTAATGACCCCAAGCATGGAATTGGCCTTCTTAATTGCTGACGCACACTGGGTCGATACCTTCATTGAATTGTCCACCAGCACCCCGAGATCTCTCTCCTGAGTTGTCACAGACAGCTCAGAACCCATTAGCCTATAGGTAAAGTTTTGGTTTTTTGCCCCAACGTGCATCACTTTACATTTGTCTATGTTGTAACGCATCTGCCATTTGGCTGCCCATTCCCCCAACTTGGAGAGATCCTTCTGGAGCTCTTCACAATCGTTTCTGGTTTTTACCACCCGGAAAAGTTTTGTGTCATCCGCAAACTTGGCCACCTCGCTGCTTATCCCTGTCTCCAGGTCATTTATGAATAAGTTGAAAAGCACGGGCCCCAAGACAGATCCCTGGGGCACTCCACTTTTCACTTCTCTCCATTCTGAAAATTGCCCATTGACCCCCACTCTCTGTTTCCTGTCCCTCAACCAATTCTGGATCCATAAGAGGACCTGCCCTCTTACTCCCTGACTGTGAAGTTTCTTCAGCAGTCTTTGGTGGGGGACCTTGTCAAATGCCTTCTGAAAATCCAGGTATATGATATCCACAGGTTCACCCACATCCACGTGCCTGTTGACCTTTTCAAAGAATTCCAAAAGGTTTGTGAGGCAAGACTTACCCTTACAGAAGCCATGCTGACTTTCCTTTAGCAGTACTTGTTCCTCTACATGTTTTAGGATTTTATCTTTGATGAGGCTTTCCACCATCTTACCCGGAACAGACGTTAGGCTGACAGGCCTGTAGTTTCCAGGTTCCCCCCTTCTCCCTTTTTTAAAGATTGGCGTGACATTGGCTATCCTCCAATCCTCTGGCACCGTGGCCGTTTGAAGGGACAAGTTGCATACTCTAGTTAAGAGGTCAGCAACTTCGTTCTTTAGTTCCTTAATTACTCTTGGGTGTATACCATCTGGGCCTGGTGACTTATTTATATGTAGTTTATCAATTTGATCTAAAACATCTTTATTAACCAGTATCTGATTTAATTCCTTCGTTAGGAAGGGCTGTTCAGGCGTAACGTAACATGTACGTAATGTAACATGTTACGTTAGTGGTTCTCAACTTTTCCCACCCCATGACCCACCTTCAGAGCAATCCTAACCTGGAGTTGGGCCTGCACAGATTAGGCCAGCAAAGTTTGGCCAGCACAAGGGCCACCGTAAAGTATGTTTGGACCACTCTTGGAGTCAAGAGAGGCCAGCACACAGACGTGAGCCATCCTCCCTGACTCTGAGAGTGATCCAAACACACTTTATGGTGTCCCTTGTGCTGGCCAAACTTTGCTGGCCCAACTGTGCCAGCCTAGCTCCAGGTTAGGATTGTGCTTTGAGAAGCGTGTTTTTATCAGCCAGCACAATGAGACCTGAAGCAAGTCAAAGACCACTGCACACGCTTTTAAAAAATGAATGCTTGGCAAGCCTGAAGATTTGGTGGTGTGGTGGGTGGCTTTATGCGACCGAATGAAAAATGGGTCACAACCCACAGTTTGAGAAACGCTAGGTTAGGCCAAATGCTCCACTAAAGGCAAACATTTACAGGAGCATGCCACATTTAAATACACACAGCAATGTTTCACACACATGTGATGCAACACATGTCATGTGCAAACCAATGCAGAAAGCAAGGCGTGGTGGCACAGCAGTTTTGAGCTGGACTCAAGGACGGATGTAGGGAAGGATGTTGGAAATGAAAAGGAAGTGGATCGTTACTTATCGAGGGTAGCAGCTTGGGGTCTTGGCTGCAGTTGGAATGGTTACTAAACAACAGTACCAACAGCAAGGCAGTTGAAGAATATGTTGAAGATAAGTAGGAGCTTGCAACCCAATGTTTTGCACCTTTTTTTCTGCGCATATGTTCCTGTGGGTTATTTTGTGGAGCTAGCTCATTGAGGGACCTTCTATTGTGGCTTTATGGCCCTAAACAGGTGCCACTGTTGAATATTACAAAGCATGGAGCAAAGAACTCGCAACAAGCTCTGCAGGCCTGTTGTTTCATTAGCATCAACCTCCTGATTGAGGCTGCAACCTTATATTCTTACCTGAGAGTAAGTTCCATTTAATTCAGTGAAACGTACTGCGGAGTAGATATGCATAGGATTGCACTGTGAGTCTGACCATGGAGTTGGTGGGACTGGCTAGCATTTGAAGACCTTTGTTTTGGGTCACTAATAACTTGCTTGCTCCACATTGGAAGTTCCCAGGATGTGACTTTTGTTCACAGGGTCAGGTGTGCGGTGTAAGCAAGGTGGGAAAAATCAATTGAGTTTTCCAAAGACCAAGACTCAGATAAGGATTCCTTCACAAGAGCTGGGTGTGTGTGTCTGATTGCTCTGATTATTAAAAGTGTGGTCTTCCACTAAGCCTGTGGGATCTGAGGCCTCTTGCCATCAGTCCTTCTTTAAATCACATTACTGGTAGGGTGGTGGTCTCCCAGCACAATGCACACATGTACACACACACGTCATGCTTCATGCATTCAAATACAACGGATTGTCAGGCAATACGCTTCAATCTGGCAAATGGACATAAATTGTACTTTTTGTTCTTAGTTAAAAGACAGATTTACAATGGGACCTTTCTTGTGTCACACATTTAGGCATACATAGCAGATTTTCACTAATCATGTTAAAGGCTCAACCTTGCAATATCGAATTTTTGACATATTCTAAATGGCGAGAGACATACTTATATTTGAGGTGGCACAAGCATAATTGCAAACAGTTGAAGGCTGAAATGATAATCATGCTTTCTAATCTGCTATAACTCAGTCTGCATCAGAATACACACACACACACACACACACACACACACACACACACACTGCTCAAAACAATAAAGGGAACACTTAAACAACACAATGTCACTCCAAGTCAATCACACTTCTGTGAAATCAAACTGTCCACCTAGGAAGCCACACCGATTGACAATCAAGTTCACATGCTGTTGCACAAATGGAGTAGACAACAGGTGGAAATCATAGGCAAGTAACAAGACACCACCAATAAAGGAGTGGTTCTGCAGGTGGTGACCACAGACCACTTCGCAGTCCCTATGTGTTCTGGCTGATGTTTGGGTGACCTTTGAATGCTGGCGGTGCTGTCACTCTAGTGGCAGCATGAGGCGGAGTCTGCAACCCACACAAGTGGCTCAGGTAGTGCAGCTCATCCAGGATGGCACATCAATGCGAGCTGTGGCAAGAAGGTTTGCTGTGTCTGTCAGTGTGGTGTCCAGAGCATGGAGGCGCTACCAGGAGACAGGCCAGTACACCAGGAGACGTGGAGGAGGCCGTAGGAGGGCAACAACCCAGCATCGGGACCGCTACCTCCGCCTTCGTGCCAGGAGGAACAGGAGGAGCCCTGCCAGAGCCCTGCAAAATGACCTCCAGCAGGCCACAAATGTGCATGTGTCTGCTCCAACGGTCAGAAACAGACTCCGTGAGGGTGGTATGAGGGCCCGACGTCCACAGGTGGGTGTTGTGCTGACAGCCCGACACCGTGCAGGACGTTTGGCATTTGCCAGAGAACACCAAGATTGGCAACCTCGCCACTGGCGCCCTGTGCTCTTCACAGATGAAAGCAGGTTCACACTGAGCACATGTGACAGACATGACAGAGTCTGGAGACGCCAGGGAGAACGTTCTGCTGCCTGCAACATCCTCCAGCATGACCGGTTTGGCAGTGGGTCAGTAATGGCTGCCGGCTCTGTTCCGGGCCAAATTCAAAGTGCTGTGTTGACCTTTAAAGCCCTTTACGGCTCGGGCCCAGGGTATTTGAGGGACCGCCTCCTTCCATATAATCCGACCCGTACTCTGAGGTAATCTGGGGGGGCTCTTTTGACTGTGCCGCCACCAGGAGAGGTGAGAGGGGTGGCGGCCAGCAGGAGAGCCTTCTCGGCGGTGGCACCCCAACTTTGGAATACCCTCCCCTTAGAGCTAAGAACTGCTCCCTCATTGGCGGTATTTCGGCGGGGACTGAAGACCTTCTTGTTTAAACAGGCTTTTAGTTGCTGACAGGCTGGCTGGTCTTGTATTTTTTGTATTTTTTATTTTTCTGCACTCTATCCAGGGGATAACAGTTGTATTTGTATATTGTATTTTTATATTGTTTTTTAATCACTGTTTTTAAATTATGTTTTTATTCTGTTTTTTAATTGTTTTTTGTATTGCCGCCTTGAATGCCTTTTTAGGCAGAAAGGCGGGGTAAAAATCTTTAAAATAAATAAATAAATAAATAATGGTGTGGGGTGGCATTTCTTTGGGGGGGGCCGCACAGCTGTCCATGTGCTCACCAGAGGTAGCCTGACTGCCATTAGGTACGGAGATGAGATCCTCAGACCCCTTGTGAGACCATATGCTGGCGCGGTTGGCCCTGGGTTCCTCCTAATGCAAGACAATGCTAGACCTCATGTGGCTGGAGTGTGTCAGCAGTTCCTGCAAGATGAAGGCATTGATGCTATGGACTGGCCCGCCCGTTCCCCAGACCTGAATCCAATTGAGCACATCTGGGACATCATGTCTCGCTCCATCCACCAGCGCCACGTTGCACCAAAGACTGTCCAGGAGTTGGCGGATGCTTTAGTCCAGGTCTGGGAGGCGATCCCTCAGGAGACTATCCGCCACCTCATCAGGAGCATGCCCAGGCGTTGTAGGGAGGTCATACAGGCACGTGGAGGCCACACACTACTGAGCCTCGTTTTGACTTGCTTTATGGACATTACATCAAAGTTGGATCAGCCTGTAGTGTGTTTTTCCACTTCAATTTTGAGTATGGCACCAAGCCCAGACCTCCATGGGTTAATAAACGTGATTTCCATTGATGATTGTTGTGTGATTTTGTTGTCAGCACATATGTTGTCAGCACATATGTCAGGAACAAAGTATTTAATAGGAATATTTCGTTCACTCAGATCTTGGATGTGTTGTGTAAGTGTTCCCTTTATTGTTTTGAGCAGCTTATATATATAGAAATTTGACAGAAATTTGATTAGAATCTCATCATCCCAGGCAATTTTGCACGAGAGGTTTTATACTGATACAACATTATGTTGAACATAATTTTCAGACTTCATGATGACAGAATGATGAAAAAAACGTTACTATGTAAACACATCTGTAGCTGTATATTTACAGCCCAAGATTATCCCCCGTCATTGTCCGCAGTGCAGCCATACTAAGAGAGCATGCACTCTATCCAGTGATCAGGGGAAGAGACAAACAGAAGGCCAATCAGAGGTAAATGTAGTTTTTACTTACCTCTCAGTAGGCCTTCTGGCCATCTATGGGCCAGCTATGTCTGGAGACCCGACCAGCTATGTCTGGAGAGAGAAATGGGCAGGGCAGCCTAGGAAACTGGGGATAGGATCCTGGATGCAGTTGTTGCCTTGCTGCCAACAAGATCCCCCTTCCCACCCTGAAACTTCCCTGAAGCCCTTCCTGCCACTACATGACTCCACTATTAATGTACTGGGGCTGGTGCACCCTGGCTGCACCATAGAGGGGTGTACGGAGCTTGAACACTTTCCGTCAGTGGCTCCAAATGGCCCAGCAGCAGCAGCATGACGTTTGCCCCGTTGCTGGGTGACAGTGGGACGTTAGTTCTGCCAGGTAGAAGCTCATAAGGTTGGGCCGCTAGTTTCTAATCATCATGCACCTGAAGTAACTTTGAAATCCCAAACTTCTTATGTTTGAATCTGATGTTTGAATCTGAGGCCTTGTTCGGGGTAGCTGCATTAATTTCTTATTTCTTACATTTGCATTCCCTGAAAATCAGAAGGTATTCAAATGGTATAGATCAGTGTTTCTCAAACTGGTGGGCAACGACCCACCAGAGGAACCGAAAAAGAGTGATTCCCCTTTAATGGCCCAGAAATTGGCAACAACACGATCTCCACCATCAAGCCACTGCCATGCAGGTAAGGTGTTTGTAAGCTTCCTTGGGGGTTGCTGTGGCTCTCCAGAGGGTCTGGGGAGCCTGCGACCCACTCTGCAGCCCTCCCTGAAGCTTGAAAATGTTGTAAAAACTTAAAAAATCTGTTTTTTTGTCCCAAAACAAGAAGTGTTTTTTGTAATATAAAAGCCCCTTCCCTGTCCAGCAGCAGCACAATTGTGAAGATTGTTCCTGCTTTCCCTTCCCCACCCCCCCCGCCCATGCAAAGACTTACAGGATTCCCAAAGCCCAAGTCGGACTTTGGGAACCACTGATATAGATTATTCTGCCAGACCTTCAAGTGTGCCCTTTTCCCCTCCCACTATAATGAAGATAAAACCAAGGTGAATATTTTACTGTTTGAATTCCTTCAAATCACGCTTCTAAATATTTTTAAAATATCAGCTTAGAGATCTCATGACCCAATCCTATGTAGGATTGAGTCGTTCCATTGAGCCTCCTACAACAGTGGAAGGCACCTCCATTGTCATAAAATGGCTGCTAATGGAGTGCACCACAACTTTGCACTTCGCTGTGACCGCCGGGCCAGATAAGGTAGTGGTGGGGGTAGAAGCAAAATTGAAAGGAGAGGAACAGGGAAGGGGTGCAGCAGAAGGGAATGGATCAAATGGCAGTGGCGTGTGTTGGATCCTATCCCCTCTGTCCGGAAACATCCCACTCATTTCTTCTCCTTGGGCTTGAGCCAGCCAAAGAGCTAGTGCAGGTCTAAGGAGGCCCACTGGCGAACTGGACACTTACGGAGGGGTAAGGAGAAATAATTCCTTTCTGCACCTTTTTGATGCAGCTGCATTGGAGGTTGGGGAAAGGCTGTTATTTAAGCTTAATGGCAGAGCCCTAGCTTTATTTGTGATAGTTCTCCTTGAAAATGTAACAGGATAGCTGGTTGTTCCTACCAGACAAACAGCTCGGCTTCAGCAAAGTTATTTTAAATCATCTTGCAAACGACGATTTAAAATAACTTTCATTATTTTAGAATTTAGAATTGTAAAGAATTCTTTAAGAATTCTGAATTCTTGCAAGGCTTATAGAAAAGTCAAGCGGCTTGGAAACATATTCTGTTGCTTGATCTAGCAAGCTCCTGTCTTAGGAAAGGCTGGCCTTGAATGGAAATCAAATAATTTCAGAAAGTTCTCCTTTGTCTTTCTACCCTATGTAACTTACTATCCCTACCTATATCTTTATTGTTATAAAATTAATAAAATCATCTTCAAAAAAAAAGAAAGAAAGTTCAATGAACATGAAACAAAGACCAAGCTAGGATATCAGATTTCAAAGTAGGATGGAGTAAGATCAGCCTTAAAATATAGAATTTCCCATTGATAGTGGGAGAATTGATAGTTAGGAGGTTACAATACCCAGACAGTTACACCTGCATTTCTGGTTGCATGGCTAATCAGGAAGATAAAAGAGCTATCTGAATAGAAGAGGCATTCTGTTTTGACTGAAACATTCATTTTCATTTCTACTGGCCTCTGCATCCAACCTTGGATTGCTCATTACTATCCTGCACCCTCTGTTTGCCATGCTGTGTCCAGTGGCGTTTCTACAGGGATGGCAAAGCTCTAAGTTTTGCAAGAAGCCTTACCTTGCAGTGGAAATCACTCCTCTCCTGCACCGTTTTAGCCAATCTTGGCGTTGCTTACTGGCTACAGCAGCAAGGGAGAGGAGGGATTCACATGAAAGGGTAAGTCTTCTTGCAAAACTTAGAGCTTTGCCATCCCTGTAGAAACGCCTCTGGCTGTGTCCTGACTGCCTCCCTGAGTTCAGATCCAACCTTAGTTCAGAAAATCTTTTAGCACCACGTTGGGATTTTTTTTTTAAATATGTTTTATGAACTCTTGGTTTTGTTCTGGGGTTAGTCTTGGGCCTCTGGGGATGGATTCCACCATTCACGAAGGTAGACGCTGATTGCCTATTGTTATGAGCCATGATCCCGGATTGATGCGTACGTGAAATTGGCAGAATAGAAATTGGTCTCATGGAAGCTGTTGGAAAAAGTAGACAATCAGATCTACAGATTGTCATTCTAAAAAGTGGGCCCCAGTGTTAATACATTTGAGAACAATTGATATAGAATAGACAGTGCAATCCTAACCTGGAGTTAGACTGGCATAAGCAAGCCAGCAAAGTTTGGCCAGCACAAGGGCCACCATAAAATGTTTTGGGACTACTCTTGGAGTCAGGGAGGATGGCACATGTCTGTGTCCTGGCCTCTCTGACTCCGAGAGTGGTCCAAACATACTTTATAGTGTCTTGTGATGGCTAAACTTTGCTGGCTTAGTTTATGCCTGCCTATCACAGTTTAGGATTGCGCCCAGGGTTATAAAATGACAAAACTCCTACTTTGGTATGTATGTAGGACTTGCATGCCTGTAATGGGCCATTTTGCTTACTTTTCTTTATATCAGACCACAATAGCGTTTACAGTTTAAGGATGATAATACTGAGTCTCTCTGAATTGCAACTTGATATCTTGCCATTGAGGTTGATTATGAATATGTTGTTGTTGTTGTTGTTCAGTCGCTAAGTCGTGTCCAACTCTTCGTGACCCCATGGATCACAGCACGCCAGGCCTCCCTGTCCTCCACTAGCTTCCGGAGTTCGCCCAATTTCATGTTCATCGCTTCAGTGACACTGTCTAACCATCTCATCCTCTGCCGCCCCCTTCTCCTTTTGCCTCCAATCTTTCCCATCATGAGGGTCTTTTTTAAAGAGTCCTCTCTTCTCATGAGGTGGCCAAAGTATTTGAGCTTTAGCTTCAGGATTTGTTCTTCCAGGGAGCAATCAGGCTTGACTTCCTGTAGGATATGAATATGTAGGTGTATGTTATTTATTTTCAGACACAACAGTTGTGACCTAAAGGCTTGGCTCTTCCTAATCAAAATCTTTGATTCTCCAACACTGATTTTGATCCTTTGAAACCTTCTCCAACATTATTTTCCGTTTAAGTCATTAAAAAAAACTTTTAGTTTAACCATAATGATTAGTAGCAAGATTTGGAGATAGTTATAGACTGCAAATAGAAAGAGCGATCAAATTACTTCCCTCTAACATCATAACACTTGAAACTCTGAAACTTTGCTCAGAGTACTGCTTAAGAAATGTGTGTGTGTAAATGACTTGTTACTGCCTGCCTACTCTTGGGCAGTGCACCAGCCAAGAACGAATGAAGAAAGCCACACAAATTAAAGCATAGTCTGTTTCGGTTCCCATTCCCGATTAGCTCAACAGCGCTTGCTAACAATGATCATAAAAGTGTAAAGGTTACTAATCTGCCTGTGGAATGGATGGGGTTGGTGCAAAACCATTTCCTGCTGCATTAATGGCCATGTTAATGCATCTGCTCCATAGGCGATCACTGTTCAGAGATGGCCAAGGACGGTAAATACTCTCCCTTCAAGCAGCGTGAAGATTTAGCACTGTGATTTATAAGCCACAACACAGCCTGACTTTCCAAAAAGAAAAAAAAAAGAAGGTAAATCATTAATTAAGTAAAATGGCTTGTGATACTGCATGTTCCCTTTTTTAACAGCTTTTTATAGCCTTGGACAGATTAATAAATTGTATCGGTTTTAATAATTTATGAGGAGCCTTTGCTATAATGTGAGAATATTAACTTTAGTGGGTCTTTTAATTTGCCGATGGTGTCAATAATACCGGCTATGGTGCTTCCCCCGCCCCCCCAGATTCAAAATAGCATTCCAAGCAGCGGCACAATATAGTTCCCCTACAGAGATGCTTGATCCTTCATTAAGCCAAAAATCTTTGCGAAAGGGGTGAGAGTTTTGTCTGGGAGATCTTTGACCTGAGGGTATCAACAGAGAGCAGGACCATGTCAAATGTGAGCGGTCCTTTGAGAAGCAGTTTGCACTTGTTCTTGCAATGTGCTCTTCCTAGGTTCATGTGAATACTTGTTGCTCAATACAGCACTCTAGTGTGTTTCAGTTTTAAAGGAATTCACTGATAACTCAGCAAAGTACAGTGGGGTTGTGTGTGCTATGTAGTCAGGGAAATTTTTGCTCTGAACCCCTGAAACATTTGATTCATGCTGATATCTTGAACATGTACTGTCTTTGCAGTTCAAGTTCACAAGTCCTTGCTTACTGCATTACAAGTACAAATTTGGGACACCAGGTAGCATGTCAAAAAGCCCTGGGAATATTTGAATTTTCGCAAACACTATTTAATAATATTCATAAACTGTTTTCATCAGCAATCTTGAAGCAAAGGTTGGAGCTGACGTTGTGCAATCCCATCATGCAATGCAAAAACCCAGCTGTGCACGCCTTACACAAAACACATTGGAGTAAATTCTGCCTTGCCTCTTCTTTCCGCTTTTGGCCAAATGGTCTACAAATACAATGCGCTGAGTAAGTAGTAAATACTGGCCACATGTTTATCCCTTTCAGCAACTGACAAATGTTCTCTTGAATTAGTACTGTGGGCACTTTAAAGAACTTTAAAGGAGCAGTATTAGCAGCCTCCAAACAACTTAAAACGTGTGCCAAAAGGAACAAATGTACAATAGCTTGAGAGAGGAGAAGGAAGTGAAGCTGACATCCCGAATCATTACACTGATAGTGCCCCACTTCTTTTTCGGTATCCAATCATTCGAGGGAAGCTAAATGAAGACATTGTATTTCAAAACTTTCAGACTGCATTTCTCTTGGAATTATGATAAAATTGCTATATTCATAAATATTAAGTTAAAAAGTTTTTTTTCCCCCTTCAAATATGTCCCCTCTCCCCTAATCAGACTCTTCTGGAATCAAAGCCCAAATGTTGTAAAAATGACCCTGCAGAATGAACTGCAGAGGAGAAAGTACACCCCTTTCCCCTTTGTTACACCCCTCACTTATGTAGCACTTCCAAGCCTTCAAAGTGCAGCTTATCTCAGGGCGCAATCCTAACCTGGAGTTAGGCTGGCACAGTTAGGTCAGCAAAATTTGGCTGGCATAAGGGCCACCGTAAAGTGTGTTTGGACCACTCTTGGAATCAGGGGGGATGGTGCATGTCTGTATGCTGGCCTCTCTGACTCCAGTAATGGTACTTTACAGTATCCCTTGTGCTGGCCAAATGTTGCTGGCTCAACTGTGCCAGCCTAACTCCAGGTTAGGATTGCGCGCTCAGGAATGCTTATGACAGCCCTGTAAGGCGTGATCTCCAATGCAATGCTGAAGCTCTAAGAATAGTGCTCACGTTGGGACCTGCTAAGGCCATTTCCTGGTATTTTGGCAGAGATGTTTTGTTTTTTAACTTGGGCTCACTGCTCATGCAAGAGTACTCACACTCACTGTGCTATAACAGCTCTCAGGCACTGTTGTTGTCCTTATTCCCTTGAAACAAATGGAAGGTCTACCCTTAACAACCCACAGACAGTTCTATTTGCTAAGCAGTCGCCAAGCTATCAAGCAAAGCAAAATTCTTTAATTAATCCTGATAGCACCAGCTTTCCACTAAGCATTGTATCATCAGAAAACATCATCATTGCTTAGCTGATTTCTGGCTCTATTATGTAGATTTTATTGTAGATTAGAGACATCAGATATGATTTATATATAACTTTCTCAAAACAACCGACATCCGAGAAATGACCCCCACTAGCTTCAGTTAAATCGCCTTCCAGTCAAACATCTGTTCTGTATTTATGCTGATTTGTCGATTTGTTTGTTTGTTTTGCACAAAGGAGAATTGGGCCATGGGTTTGTATGTGCTCTCATTAGAAATGCTGCACAGGACATTTCCCCCCCTCCTTCCTCCCAAATTCTCATTTCTTTTTCTTTTTTCTCTTTTCCTTTCCATCAACAGTATCCTATACGTTGAGCATAGGATTTGATTGCAAATAGAGTTTTCAAGTGTTATGCCACAAGTATTTTTTTTTAAAGATTGTTCTTATATGTAGTCCATTGATCAGGCTTTAGCTGCTCAAGGAACATCTAATCAAACATTATTTTCATTGATAAACTTTTCTGCACAACAAGTTGACCCTTTCTGAAGTCCACGCCTTATTATAGGTATAAAAGAGCATCGATGGTGCCGTTACTGGTTCACTTGGAAGCCAATTCTCCAGATCAGTGGTTTCCAAACTGGAGACCGCTGCAGCAGGGAAAATCTTTGCCAGCGCAATTGGCACTTTGTGTTCTACTGGGGAAGTCGCAAAAGACCCCTACTACAGCTTCCAGGCATCTTTGCAGCCAGCCACCTCTGCATGGAATGCCAGGCAGCAAACCCCGGACGTGGCTAGCCGTGAAGACCCCTGGGAGTTGTAGTAGGGGCCTTTTGCAGCTTCCCCAGCAGAACGCAAACTGCTGCTTACTCTGGGGAAGGGTCAAGAAGGCACCAGATCTGGCCCACGGGCAGAGTTTAAAGCCTCCTGCACCAGCTGATTCATCTGCATGCAAAAATTTTGGACTGCTTTTCGAAGGAGCACATTGTTCCAGTTTTATCCATTAAAAGTTATTACTTTACCTGTATACTTCTGACATGAGGGATGTGGTGGTGCAGCGGGTTAAACCGCTGCTGCTGGGCTTTCCGACCGCAAGGTTGGGAGTTCAAGACTGCGCGACGGAGTGACCTCCCATTGCTTGTCCCAGCTCCTGCCAACCTAGCAGTTTGAAAGCACCTAAATGCAAGTAGATAGATAGGGACCACTTCGGTGGGAAGAGAACGGCGTTCCGTGCACTACAGCATAGAGTCATGCCGGCCACATGACCACGGAAGCTTGACCTCAGACAAAACGCCGGCTCTACAGGCTTTGAAATGGAGATGAGCACCGCCCCCTACAGTCGGTCATGACTAGACCATTCGGTCGTGGGGAAACCTTTACCTTTATACTTCTGACAGCTAATGTTATATGCATGCATATATTACTGTTACTCTCTGTTACCATCAATCTGGGCAGCAGTGCTGAGTTCTTGGGACCCTGGGACAATGCCCTGTACTGGGACACCCGTGGCACCCCTGCCGTTCCCCTGATGGCACATTGAACATTACCATTGCCAGGGATTGGCTTCATCATATGGACACTCGGGCATATGTGGGACAAGGCTCAGTGCCTATCCCCTGAAAAAAAAAAAAATAGTGTTTTTTAATGAAACTGTGTTAGATGGGCTTGATATCTCTGTGGCTGTACCATTTTTTTTTTGCACATTTTCCAAAAATACAAATACCAATACAAATGGATTAATGCAGACACAGTCCCTTTGACTTCAGAATGTATCTATTCTATCCAGGGTTAAAGGAAGCTGCCTTATTCTGAATCATTGGTCTATCTAACTCAGGGTGCAATCTGACACCCAACGTCGAGCTGACGCAACCATGTTTCGTTGGGTCTATGGCACTAGCTCCAGTGTGGGAGTGCCAACCAGCAGGAATAGCGTTGGCCCGAGAGCACGAGTAGAGAACCGCCCGCGAGCCAGCTGAACTCTGCGTTTCTGGGCGGGGTGGGAAGGACAGAGGGCGTGCCAGTCTGGGGAGGAAGTGGCCGTTAGGCCACATCCAAGGCCTCGCCCCTGGGGTGTGCGACTCCGATTCAGGGCACAATCCTAAACTAAGTTAGGCCGGCATAAGCTAAGCCAGCAAAGTTTGGCCAGCACAAGGGACACTGTAAAATATGTTTGGACCACTCTCGGAGTCAGAGAGGCCAGCACACAGGCGTGAGCCATCCTCCCTGACTCCGAAAGTAGTCCAAACACGCTTTATGGTGGCCCTTGTGCTGGCCAAACTTTGCTGGCTTAGTTTATGCCGGCCTAACTCCAGTTTAGGATTGCGCTTTCAGTCCGTGCAGCTTTCTCAGACCTGAGCCCATTATTTCGTGGGCGCACATCTGAGGAACCCATAGGGGAGGCTGCAGCCTCCTCTGGTGCAAGGGCATGAACATGCCCTTGCCCTGGGGAGGCCCCAGCGGCCTCCCAAGCTGCACTGGATACAGCGCAGGCCCACCGGCCTGCCTGTTCCAAAGCATCTTAGAATTGCGCCTTCGGTAGCAGTCCCCCAGGGCGTTAGATAGCAAGGGTTTTTTTTTTCTAGTTCTTTCTGGAGGGGTTAAATCTCGGACCTTCAGCATGCAATGCATGGGACTTACCTGTTCTCTTCTAAAGATAGATTTAACTTTTCCTAATGAGCCAGAGTTTCTTACAAGTCAAATTCCTTCCTATCGCATGGTGGCAAAGCCCCTAGTATTCAACAATAACAAAAATCTCATAATCCATTGTTTGTTTCATGGATTTTTTTTACAGTTATAATCTCAAGCAGAAGCCTGTCATGTGAAATGGTATAAGAAGCTTTCAGGAGTTCCAAAATAAATAATTTCAGATGACTGTCGCCTTTTCAAATCAAATAGCTTTCTTGCGTTTTCTTAGGTGGATTATGGTTTCAAAATGTGTACCCTTTAGCTAGTATTGAAAGGACATTAACATATACCATGCGCCCGTGTATTAGTCTGCAAGATTAATGAGCTCTGCGTATTTGCTTGCACGACTGTGCGCATTTGGAGAACTTTTCCCAGAAAACATTTTAATGCTGACTTTTAGCTCTTTGGAGCAGGTATAGCTCTGAAACATTTCTACTTTCCCAGGGGTGTCTCAAGAATGTAACTCCCAAACTGGGAAATGAGCCAAGAATGAGAGGTGGAAAACTGGTCATTGACCTACAGACGTCTACAACTCAAGGATTAATTCCAAATGTTCTAAGTATATAGCTGTGAATATTCCAAAGGATAAGAGGAATTGGAGGTGAAAAAGACCTAACTGTGCCACAAGAAGGAACAGATGTAATTTAATCATAATGAGTGTGGATGGCCAATTTATACCCAAAATGCAGCACAACCCTAAGCATGTTTATTCAAAGTCAACTCCCAATGAATTCAGTTGGTCTTATTCCCTGGTTAGCATGCACAGGATTGTGGTCTCAGTAATTCTTTTTCAGCTAACAGCAAAGAAGACAGACAGTTTCACATTAACGCAGCAAACATTTAGACACGAAGGGTCTGAAGAAATTCTAGAGCAAGAAGCCTACTTGACA
The DNA here is from genome assembly GCA_029204185.1 of Lerista edwardsae. Lineage (NCBI taxonomy): Eukaryota > Metazoa > Chordata > Lepidosauria > Squamata > Scincidae > Lerista > Lerista edwardsae. The sequence continues at coordinate 1,899,204 of JAJKFI010000096.1, forward strand.
GCAGTGAGTTAGGGACTGTAACCATTCATTTTAATGAGATTATGAATGTTGCTAATTCCAGTCTCATGAAAATGAACAGATGAGGTCCCCAGTTAATTTCTATAAAGTGATCTTAGTACTCTAGCATTCCTGCAGAGCATTCCTGCAGATTATTCAAACTTAAATGTGGGCTAAATTATATCTGTCGACAACAGAGCTATCCTTCTTCTCACCTTATCCTTTACCCAGTTCTATCACATGCTCGTGCTCTTCAACCAGTGGTATGAGTTTCACTGGTGGTACTTGATATTATGGCAGGCGGTACCTAGCTCCGTAAATTGCTGCTGCTTACTTGACCACAACAGGAGGCAGTAATGTATGGTTGTGCGGTAACCTAGACCCTTCAAAAGGTGCACAGTTCAAGCAAAATGGAGAAAGAGTAGTAGGGAGATTAGCTGGCAGCAGAAGCAACTGGAGAACAGCCTTCTCCCCAAAGTCAAATCTGCAAAATGAGGATTGAAATACCTGCTGTATCTGAACTCTTAATTATGTGATGGTCAAAAATAGTGACAATGGTAGGACGTTTCTGGCAACCATTGCTTTTCCCTGGAAGCTTGGAGTTCAGTCATTTAGGGCGCAATTCTAACCTGGAGTTAGGCTGGCACAAGAGATTTGTGCCAGCCCAGGAGTGTCACAAAAATGCTGTAAAGCACATTTTCAAAATTCTCAGGGCACAATCCCAACCTCGAGTTAGGCTGGCATAGTTAGGCCAGCAAAGTTTGGCTGATACAAGGGACAGTGTAAAGTGCATTTGGACCACTCTTGGAGTCAGAGGCCAGCACACAGATGTGCCCCATCCTCCCTGACTCCGAGAGTGGTCCAAACATGTTTTATGGTGTCCCTTGTGCCAGCCAAACTTTTCTGGCCAAAGTGTACCTGAGCTGTGCGGACCTGGCCACAGTGACCCACGCCCTAGTGACATCTAGATTAGATTATTGCAATGCGCTCTACGTGGGGCTGCCTTTGAAGACGGTCCGGAAATTACAACTAGTACAGAACGCGGCGGCTCGGGTGGTTGCTGGGGCACATCGGTTTGACTCTGTCGAGCCATTGCTTCGGTGACTGGCTGCCGGTTCTGTTCCGGGCCCAATTCAAGGTGCTAGTTTTGACTTTTAAAGCCCTTTACGGCTCGGGTCCGGGGTATTTGAGGGACCGCCTCCTTTCATATAATCCTACCCGTACTCTTAGATCATCTGGAGGGGCCCTTTTGACTGTGCCGCCACCAGGAGAGGTGAGAGGGACAGTGGCCAGGAATGGGGCCTTCTCGGTGGCGGCCCCCAACTTTGCAATACCCTCCCCTTAGAATTGAGAACTGCTCCCTCTTTGTTCTAATGATCCACAGGGCTTGTTGTTTTTAAATTCTATTGCTTTGTTTTAATTTTGGTTTTACTGTATTGTTTTAATATTGTTTTTAAATTATTTTTTAATGTTAAATTTTATATTTGCATGTTGCAATGCCGCCTTGGGTGCCTTCGGGCAGAAAGACGGGATAGAAATCCAATAAATAACAACAACAACAACTCCAGGTTCAGATTGCACCCTAAGAGTCAGGGAGGCCGGGACACGAATGTGCACTGTCCTCCAAGGATGGACCAAACACACTTTATGGTGCATTCGTAACATTCCTAATCCAGCACAAGGGACTTCAGCCAGACTAACTCCTAATTAGGATATTGCCCTCATTCATTTTAAAAACAAGCCACAACTGGAAAAAAAAATCAGCTTCACATTATTACGGTTTTTGAGAGTGTAGGTGCCAGTAGTGTAGGTAGTCAAAATGTGGAGGTTATGGGAATTGCAGATGTTAATGATTCTTACATTAAGGAACACAGAAAAGTGGAAGCATCAAATTGGCAGTTTGTCAGGAAGGAGTGGAAAGAGAGTCCCTTGATTTGTACAATTTTTATTTAGAAGATTAGTAAGTTTGTGTCTCCTCAGGAATCTTTTGGGCTCGAGCGAGGATGTGTGTTGGCCTGCAGAGGCTGAATCCAGTCTCTGTGCTGCTCCATGCGTTTGGAGGCAACCTGCACAGGAGGTTGAGGAGGGCGTGATGAGGGCAGATTGGGGCAGGGGAAAGCAGGCAAGGGACGGACAGTGGGCCGACCGGTCCTGGCAAGATTGTGGGACAGACTTTGGCACTTAAGCCAGATGCTAACCCCCCCTGAACAGCCCAGAGTTACTCTGGCTTGTTTGGATATGCACCAGCGGTTTCACGTTGCGCTGCCGTCATCTCCAGCCCTGCATTGGATACAGTGCAGGCAAGTTGGTGCTGCCTCTTCCAGCGCAGGATACGATTGGGCTGTAAGAGGACAAAAACTAAGTCCGCTTTTGAGTTAATCAAAATTCATCCTGTGGCTGGATAGTTTAAGGAGGGAAAAAAACCTTTCAAAAGAGGATGAGAAGGATGTAAAAACTCTGGTGTGTGGATATATGCAAATGCATTTTTGTGTACAGGTATGTTCCATCAACAAGTAGATATAAGCAGCGGTGTTATGCTGCCGGAACGCTGGGCGGGACATCTGGGTGATCGACAGCCCGCCCGTTGTGTTCCGGAGCGTTACGCCATTTGCGTAACGTACGCAAGCGGTGTAATTGGTTACGCAAACAGCTTAACACTCCGGAACGCGACGGGCGGGCTGTCGATCACCCGGATGTCCCGCCCAGCGTTCCGGCAGCATAACACCGCTGGATATAAGTATTTAACAAATGAAATAGTAGAACTGTAAACATGAGCACTCTACAATACATAGTCACCCCACACAGTTGCTGTTCACACAGTAGCTAACAGGATTCCTAGACATTTGTTCATCGATCTAAATCTCCATAGTTCACACCCGATACAGGTGACTCATAGGTTTATTGTCTGAACAAGTTTAACTATTATGTTAGGATCACCGAAGTTTACCTCATACAATTTTACCAACCCCATTCTCCTTCAAAAAAAAAAAAATTGAAATAATTCTTCCCAGTCATTTTCAAGGGACAAAGATTACTGTGTGACAGGTGTTCTCTTTCAGTTTGGGTTCAGAGGACAAGAACAAACTAGATCTTCATATTGTTTGTACTTTGAAAAAAAAATCCTTTCTGGATCTTTGAAGAGGGATTGTTGCACCTAACAAATAGCTTGGACAATCTAACACGAGCACGACATGAATAAAACATGTAGTGCTACTCAGAATATTTTCATCGTTTTTCATTTTTTAACCAAACGCATCAAGTTAGCCTCTAGTGGTAATAAGAGCTGATAATAGTATAATTTGCATTTAGGGAATGAGAACATTAATTATACTGCCACATTGTTTTTATTGTGACAATAAATAAGATTTATTCTAGTGAAGGTTATGATATAGTAACATTAAGTTAAAGCATTGCTATTTTGGCATAAATAGAATTCCGCAGTTTTCTCTTTAAACCATTCAAGTAAATATTCATTGTTGTATTTATGTGTTTATATTAAATGCAACAGTTTTAAAACATGAACATTGCTGTGAAGTAAACATTAAAAGCATTTTAATGTAAAAGAGAAATTGTCACACAAAGCTGCTTGATTTCATTTTCAGCTTCGAAGGGCTACATTTCAAACAAGACAAATGGTTATATCCTAAGAAAGTTAGGACTGCTAAGTCCCATTGAAATTAATGGGTCTTGTTAGTTACAACTAATTTGACTCCATGAGTTCAATGGTATTTTGTCATGATAGATTACAGCCAGCGTTGTCATTCAGCCGGAACGCTGGGCAAGAGGAACGGGTGAGCGGCAGCCCGCCCGTCGCATTCCGGTCTGTTTCGCTGTCTTCCCCTTCCCCGCGGGGACGGGGAAGACGGCGAAATGGACTGGAACGCGATGGACGGGCTGCCGCTCACCCGTTCCTCCCGCCCAGCATTCCGGCTGAATGACAACACTGATTACGGCTATTCCTATCCATTGGAGGGGCTGTCTGCAAACCTGGTACTGGGGTGGCTATGGGGCTAGGGATGCGACTGGCATGATATGGATGTTCAGTGTCAGAAAAGGACTTTGTATTTTCCCTCAGAAATCTATAACTTTTGCTCCATGGGGCAAATGTAGTCCTGGGGGGGGGGCAGTTCCGGTCCTACCATTTAGCGGGGGGGGGGAATGTCCCAGGTGGTGCACTGCTTGAGTGGGAGCAAGGTGGCGATGAGGCAGATTGTCTCACTGAGAAGCGAGCATTGTTTGGCCTGCCCACCCTCCCTTGCCCCTGTATGACTCTGAAATGGAGCCTTTCCATTTCAGGGGGGCATGTCAGTGGGTGGTGAAAGGGCAGGGAGCTGGGAAGCATCAAGCATTGACCCGTCCCTAGGATGGAGCAAGGGCTGGGCACGCCACTGCTGGGGTGGCACTGTTTAAGCAAGAAATGGTCTAGATGGATGGTTTAAGTGGAAAACCTAAGCAGGAAAACACAGGTATTCCTATAAACAAATAAAACCTGAGGGACATTCCTATTTAAACAAAAAAAACTGAGGGACAACCCTATAAAGATCGCCTGCCATCTCATTAGGCTGGCTGTTCTTATCTATGTGGGATTCCAAGCATGTGGAAAAGTGATCTAGATTGCAACTAAGGTTATAAATTAAATTGGGCATTTTGCAAACTAGAATTTCCCTTTAGGGTTAGTGCATTAAAAAAAATAGTCATACTAGGTAGCATCAGTATCTCCACTGCTGCCAAATTGTCAGTTTTCAGGATGATGGTACCTAGCAGCTGAATTTTCTGTATATAAGAAACTGCCAAGTCTGAGCCTTTAGAAGTGAGACTCATTTTGTTCTTCAGTAGTCATAAGCTGTCTTACTCCTTCAAAATAGACATTCCCACTGTGGTTCAAGAGGGTATTAAAATTTCATTCTCTTCCTCTGCCAAAAAAAAAAAAAAAGTTTTCGTTCTTTTAGGTGCTGTTATCAAGACACTTTATAAATGTCTCAAGTGAAGTTTAACGAAAGTAAAATGCCATTGCCTGCCGTTTTTATGGGAGACGTACAGTATTCTGTGGAAAAGGAACTTATTGAAAAATGGGTTGCTGTGGGCAGTCAGAAGACAGTGTCGGTGTGATTTCAAAATTCTTTTAAAACAATGATAAACAAGCCAGTAAGGTATACTTTTCAATAAAAAAAATCTATATTTAATGTTTATTATAGCACAGTCTTATGCATGTCTATGTAGATGTAGGTCCCACTAAGTTCAATGGGACATACTCCTAGGTAAAGGTGTAGGATTTCAGCCTTAGGCTCCTAGTAAGATTTTTGACTAAATGGGTTAGGAGATCACTTTTGAGGTGGTAGTTCTCTTACGCTTAGCAATTGTGCCTATTTGCTTGAGCAGAGCATCCCATTTGCATCTTTTCCAGATTGTGAATTGTGTGTCGGAGAACAAACATTGTATCTATTTTGCTTTGAAGAGTTAACTTTGTGAATATTTTTTTTGTGGAAATGTAGGGATACATTCTTTCTGCTACCACCAATACCCAAAATCAGAGATAGCAGCAAGCCCTGTGCTTACTGGTGCTCTGCGCGAGCTCTCCAAACTACTTCCTATTAACATCTGCTTTTTAGCGCTAGCCCTCCAAGTTGCTGCTTCTTTGCAGAGGCAGATCTAAGGGAGGGCAAAGCTCTAAGTCTTGCAAGAAGCCTTACCTTGCAGTGAAAATCACTCCTCTCCTGCACCGTTTTAGCCAATCCTCACAGGAAAAAGCAACATCTTGGTGTTGCTTACTGGCTACAGCAGCAAGGGAGAGGAGGGATTTACATGACAGGGTAAGGCTTCTTGCAACACTTAGAGCTTTGCCCTCCCTATAGATCCGCCTCTGCTTCTTTGTGTCTGCTTGTCAGCGCTAACAAGCAGGCCTACAGAGGAAGAAGTTTGGAGGGATGCAAATGGGCAAACAAATCGAAAACAGACGTGATGGGGCAATTTGTGAAACGCAAATATCTGAGAGCACAGAAACTGGGTCCGTGAATATAGGGAGTGTGGCGGCAACTATATACTGTATATGAATATATTGTGATTTGTTCTTTTAGTATCAGTTGTCATTCAGGCTATTTTTTTTCCAGCCTGTAGGATCTGTCCCTTAATCCCAGCACCTATTTGGGCAGCCAAGAAGTAGTTTTACAGACATTTGCATAGTAAGTAGCATTTACACTATATTTAGGCATAGCTTTATACATTAAAAATGGGGAGAAAAGTCTGCTTGGGAGATTTGGGGCATTTTTACTCTGTAATTCCACATATCCTAACTATGGATTATATTATGATTGGCTTAGTAAGCATCATAATGATTCAAAGTTCTGCAAAGTTGTGCTGTGCCCATTGATTTCTCAGTACATGTGGTCCCCTGAGAAACAGACCCTATATTTACAGAGCAGCATGTACACATGGGAATTTTCTTCTATGTGGACCAGAGCTGCTGAATCGTTACCTAAACTGAATCTGTTAAAAGAAAACAGATCTCAGAAGAGTTGTAATAACTATGGATCTGTTTCCACATTATAGAACTGCAAATTTATGGATTATCTCTATTTTTAAAAGCTCTGAAGCAAAAGAGGAGGGAGGCATTTTATTGTCAGGTTAGAGCAAAGTATGGCACGGGGAGGAACACCTTTGAATAAAGATGGCCCTCTGTGTTTCTGGCCTGTCATTTTGAGAGCTATAAAAATTGTCCTGAAGCTTTGTATCAACCCTTGACGTGTTAAATGAATTTCTTATTATCTGCAGGTAGTCATAAAAAACAACATACCCCTAAGAAGTTTCAGATATTAGTTATGTCTTGCTGGCTTATCCAAGTGAACAAGATAAAATGCCTCACTAAAGAAATGTACTGCAAAAATGCTAGGGGACAAAATGTTAAACTGTTTGCATCTTTCCTTTCCCCATAAACAACATTTTAAAAGCAATTTTGTAAATATGGGACATCTGCTTTATTGAGCTCAAAACCCCTAAAAGCTATAATAGTACTACTTTGGACTATTTTCAGCTCACTTACATACTGTATAGCTCTATTATTTTTTTCCCCCTTTAAAAAAAAGTATCACGGCATGACCCTCTTATTTAAATTATGCTCCGTCAGTATTTTGCTCTGTTGCAATCAAAATGCATACTGGGAAATATTGGAGAGAAAGTAGGTTGGAACACTGAAATCTGAAAGGTTCAAACCTTTGCATTACAATTCTGAATGCCCCAATCTATGTGCATCGTCCACAAATTTGACAGAGTAACAACTACCCAGCAGAGCAAAATCTATTAAGTTCCTATAAAAAAGAAGCTGACTGCCAAATTGTGATTTGTATAATACAGTAGTCTCTTTTAAAAAATATTTTGTTTTTAAAAACTGAATATTTTTGTTATGGTTGTGGTTGTGGTGGATGAGATTTATGTAAGTAGAAATGGCTTTTGAACTACCTATGTTCCATAACTACAAAATGTACAGATAGCATATATCTTCATATCATATCATACTTTCTCACAGACATATATATTGAAGACTAAAAAGGGGTTTGCAACTCTGCCTGCCAGGCCTTTGGTCCAGTTCTATTTTCCACAGTGTAATTTAAATAGTGCATGGCATCAGTGTGTTTAAGACTGGCAGCATCTGTAAGAAAAATCAAGGGAGAGGCACCTGCTCTAAATCAAGACTGTGGTGCAGGGTGAGGAAGAGATTTAGCTCTTCCCCCATGTCAGTATCCTGCCAAGGATCTCATGCTACAAATAGCATAGAACAGTGGTTCTCAAATGTTTTAGACCCGGACCCACTTTGTAGAATGGCACTCATGTTGGGACTCACTGAAAGTGATGTCATTAACCTAGAAGTGATGTCATAGCCAGAAGTGCCAAATGACACTCGTAGAATGCAAACTGGCATTCTTGGACTGAAGCAAATGCACAACCATACAACACCTTTGACCGAAAGCAAACTTAGGACAACATATTATGTAAAAGTACTGAACTAAAAACAAATTTAAAAAACACACACCTTACTTTAAAATTCAGACTGTTAACACTCACAAAAGGAATTTAGCAAGAGTAAGGTCTGCAGTTTCCAAGATGGCTGCTCTCAGCTTTCCGCGATCCACCTGACATCAGTTGCAACCCACCATACAGGTGGGTCCTGATCCACAGTTTGACCACCACAGGCCTAGAAGCAGCTATTTGCTGTTGGGGAGGAACATGATAACATTTTAAATTTCCACACTTAAAGAGTCTTATTATGTTTTAATGAGTATTTTGTTTATAATGCCTCGAATGGAAGAGAAAAAAAAGGAAATACTGTGGAACCACTACTGAGATGTGACATAATTTTGACAATATGTCTAGGAACAGTCGGAAAGAAAACAGGAAGACACACAGGCCCATAGCGCTTCAGCTTGCCCTCGTCGCACCCATGACTCTTGCCTTCTCTTTCCAGACCCATGGAGCTATTAATACCAAGGGTGATGAAAGACAGGGAAAGAAATGGGTAGAGCGTTTTTTAAATGTGAGTTCTGCTTCCCTGTACAGGCTCATGTGACTGATTTTATTTTATAGTATTTAGTGGCTGTGACTGAAACCCAGAAAATTGCAGTTTTGAAGAAAAGAAGTGGAACTTTTGAACATCTTGTTAAGTTTGAATTCCTGAGGAAGGGCTACATTTCTCTTTGAAAACACCTTCCTCGGTAGAATTGTTTAAATATGTTACAATGACTTTTTATGACTTCTCATATATTGCAAACTATAGCCTGGAACAGATGGCCGAGGAAGTATCAAGGGGCTCTTCCCATCAGAGTGCAGAGACGAGGGTAAACACGTTACGAGGCAGGCTCCTTTCTGGATCTGTCTGCAGCTCGAGAATGTGGAGAGGAATTTAAGAGGGTAATGACAGAATGCGCCACTTTACTTCCATTCCCTCAGAAGCAATCAAGGAACGATTGTGCAGAAGCAGAATGGGAAAATGATAGAGGCTCATGACCTTCATATCACTCGATGAAGAAACACAGAGATGGCAAAAAGATTCTTGGGAACTGGGACTTAAACAGACCCACGTAGGCAGCTGCTGGAGGGGAGAGGAATGGCTAGACATGACAAATACATACACATGCTGACTGTCAGCTTCCATTGTTTGTATTCCATCCTCGACCCAGTGACTATAATCAGCGCTCAGATTTCAGGAGGTGCCAGAGGGGAGTGGCTACTGACCTTAGCTACTATTTTGAAGAGGTATAGGAAACCATTGGAAAATTGGGGGAGCCAAAGTGGACTTCGGCTTCTGATCTTCCCTGCCTAATTTGAGCATTAGTCTAGCTTCCATGTTATGGTAAGACAGTGTAGCACAATCTGAAGAGATCAATTTTAAGCACACCTAAGCAGCAGTGTTACCGGCGAGGCAGCACAGTGCCACATTTTGCAGGTGCTTCAACACGCCATGTTACGGAGGAGATGCCTCTGCTTTACTCTCGGCACCTGGAATGGCTCTGAAGGCAAGGGGACAGTGGTGTCATTCAAATGATTTAGGAACAGGAACTCACTTTTGAGTTCAAATTCAAATGTTGAAAAAACCCCACAAAAAAAACCCGGAAGCAGCCACGGAGCCCATTAGGATCCAGAACGCCCGTTCTGGTCCGTTCCCCCTGAATGACATCACTGCAAGGGGGGGGTACTTACAGGGCACATTTGAAGCACCTGCAAAACATAGTGCTGTCCCCCCCTCTGGCGACACAACTGTGCCTAAGAGCTTGCAGTGAAAGGTCCACATTTCACACACATACATGCACACATGCATGCAAACAATGCTGCCATCATGTTTGAAAGTATCATGCCATGAAAGTCCATCATGTTTGAAAGTACTGTATATCAATAACTGGACATACAATTTTCCTGCAGTCATAAAACCTAAGAGGAAAGCTCAGATTATCAGGATTCTGATAGGCCACAAAAGGCAAAAGCACATGAACCCAAGGTCAACTTTTAAATTCTGGCCATAATCACATGCTTAAGCATAAGTGCTGTTAAATCTATTCATTCAAATAGTATTTATATACCGCTTTTCAAGACAAAGTTCACAAAGCGGTTTACAGGCAAATAGTAATAATAAAGTTAAATGGCTCCCTGTCCCAAAGGGCTCACAATCTAAAAATATGCAAAACACCATCAGCCACTAGAAAGACACTGCACGGGGGTGAAGAGGGACAATTACTCTCCCCCTGCTAAATATACGAGGAACGTGAAAAGTGCCTCTTGCCCAGTTAGCAATTAAATCTGGTTTAATTTTTTTTTCATTTGTTCAATCCATACTCCTGTAGAAAGATCTCCAGAGATAGACCAACAACAATAACTATGGCTTGCCAATTTCAACACCATGCCAAGCCATAGTTAACCCAAACTGTGATTTCCAAACCCACCATGAACAATAGTTTCTGATCTGCTTGCTGACTGCAAACCATGGTTTGTCCATTCGCACATCACACCAAACCATGTTCAAGCTTTCTTAACAATGTCCCCAACTGACCCTGGCCTTGTAATAGCCTTGTGGCTAGCCTACCATTTCCCAAATGGTGGGACTTTCATAAACAGTTTGAATATTCAGACAAATAGTGGGGAAGGTGCTGTGGTTCAGTGTTAGAGCTGCTTTGCTTGCCAAAAGTCCTAAGCATCTCCAGGCAGAGCTGGGAAAGGTCCCATCTGAAAATCTAGAGACCAGCCGCCAATCAGTGGTGACAATACCAAACTGAGGACCAGTGGTTAGACAGTGTAAGGGATATTCCTCATTGAGTTAATAAGATGCCCATAAATATAAATGCAGGTGTGCTCCGGTATTATTAAATCCATGGTTTCAGTTATCCACAGTTATTCAAGTTATCCATCCTCAATTTAAAAGATAAGGGAACGTTAAATGAATCTCTCTTTTTTTACCTTGTTGCAGCAAAACCACTGATGTTTAAAAAGGCCTCCCCAGTATCCACAGTTTCAGGTATCCACGGTGGGGTCTGGAACAGAATAGGATACTGGGGCATTCCTATACCCATTCATATAATAAGCAGGCATTTTTTTTAAAAAAAATAAATAAATTAAAATAATAGCAACCCTTAAATTAACAACCAAGGGTACAGTAATGCCTGATCTACTTCTTCATGCATTTTTTTTCTGACTAATGTTTCTAGAACAGGCCATGTTCACTGTGCCTACTGAAATGCATTTCTTTGTTCTGGAAAACTCCTTATGGTGCTTGAATTCCTAGGAACGTAAAACAGCAGTTTCCAAACTGTCAGTCCGTGGCCCACCAGTGGGTCACAGCCCAATTTTTGGTGGGTTGAAAAACAGACAAGGCAGATTAGGCTATATGCACCAAGGGGTTAAACAACCTGCTACGTGCGGGGGAGCACTGCTGCCCAATCACCATTATAGCCACAGAGGCTTGAGCAGCTGGTAAAGTGAAAAAGAAGTTTAGGTGGGTCCCAGTGCAAAAATGTTTTAGGAACCACTGACCTAAAACATTACATAGATGCAACATCCAAAATAGGTACATATTTGTAAAGGTTTGTCAACTCCAATGAAATGTTACGTTTTGTAGACTGCTTTTCCCATGCACATCTGCAATTGCTCTCTATACAAAAGAAAGGAGGGGGAGGAAAAAGATGATGCCACAAAAATAAAAGAGGAAAACTGACCTTTTCAGCAAGAGATAAAACATATTGATTGGTGGCTGCTGAAGGACATCATTAAACCCCCTGCGTTTGATTTCATTTCTTCTTCCTTTTCTCTTTCTTTCATACTTTTGTTTATTATTTGGTTGCCCAGCAGGCATATCAGTCCTGACTAACCCTGCCAGTTCAACTATTAAAGACTTCATCCCTCGAAGGAGGCCTGATATAAACATGATAATCTGTTTGGCGGCCCTTATGATGGCCCATGAATAAAACATATGACAACACAGTTTGAGCACAGGAGCTTACTATCTGTTACAAAAGAGAATGTCTGGGTGCTCCCTGCAGGCCTTCGATTGCCAATCCCTGAAGTCTAGTGCTTTATTCGTCATATTAACTCACCTACACAGGAGTGGTTAGCTTCCTTTCCCCAGCTCTACAAATAATTGACAATGGTCCCGTCAAGAGCAATGAAAGTGAAAGTAAGGGTGTTTTTTTTTCCATTTCTAGCTCTGATGGGAAATACGGACATTTCTCTAAGACAAGAAAGGTATCAAAAAGAATAATCACGTATATGGATTTGTTGTTTGAGGGTTTTTGTTGTTACATATGCATTGTCTAGAATGAACATATTTTGGAGATAGATAGATAGATAGATAGAGAGAGAGATAGAGAGATAGAGAGATAGAGAGATAGAGAGATAGATAGATAGATAGAACAAAAGAACTAAAGAAAGAATTCATCATCATTATCATTAATGTAGCACCATCAATGTCGATTACACTTTGCATAGAGTGAAAAGACAAGTTGCTATCTAAATGGCTTATGACCCAGATATTGACACAAGGGAAGGAAAGGTATGGATGCAGGAGTAAATGGGAAGCACATGGAGGTGTTTTTTTTTTTTAGTTGAATGTTCTTCAGCTTGCAGTACAATTCTATGTGTGTCTACTCAGGAGTAAGTTCCATTGGCACCTACTCCCAGATAAGTATCTATGGGATTGTAGCCTTAGTGACAGTAGGGAATATCGTTTTTTATTAAGTAAAGTTGTTTGAAAACACTGTACTGTCTTTTCTGCATTCTGGAAGTCCATCTGCACTGGAGAACTTCTGTAGGATCATGGCTAAGGTTGCAATCTTATGCATATCTGAACTGGAGTCAGCCCCACTGAACAAAATAACTTAATCTTACTTAAGTCATGAAGTTGCTAGTTGGCCTTCATTAAGCCACTATTCTGCATCTTCCATCAGCAGTATCTTTTACAGCTGCTGTAAAAATTACTCAGATGATGTATGGAATCAGCATTGCTGAGGGTTAGGAGATTGATGAGGAACTACATCAAAATCATTCAGGAACAATGATAAAATCATTCTGATTTTGATTCTGCCACAAACACACTAGGTGTGATGTGTTGGAACAGGAAATTATTTTCCTTTACCTATAAGCCTCCTGCTTGTCAATGTGTCACTTTAGTTGGCGCAAGTCCAAGGACAGAAAGGGGGCATGTGGGAGGCAAGGAAGGGGATAACATCTGGCGCAATCACCCATACCAGGTGCCACCCCCACTTCCTAATGCCCTCGCCCTGTTCCACCCCCATTGTTCAGGCATTCCTTCATCCTCTTGCATGGCAGTGGACCAGAGTTCCAGAAGCCGCAAGGCAGGATCTGCTGCAGGAGGGTAGTGGAGAAGCCCATTATGATTGGGCTGTTAGACATGTCATTCTCTTTCAGCCTTAGTGCTCCATCTGCAATATGGGAATCATATTATTCACCTTCCTTACAGATTAACCAATCCATGAATGTTGTTCAGAGAGTCTCATTGCATTGTGGTGCTTCTCAGACTAAAGAAAAGTATTTCTGTTGAAACTGTCGATGTCAGATTTCTAGTGGCTCTGTGGCAACGCTCTGCCATGACTGCTGTTCTTGAGGTTACCAGTTTGTCCAGATGGATCCACTAATGGTCCGCAGCCATGCTGAACCTCGTTGACCCCCTGATACCACCCTTGCCATATTACAACTGCAATATACTGCATGTTGAAACACCAGGCTGACTATCATGCAAATCTCTGCTATTTCAATTATCATCATCATCATCATCATCTTATTCTGGATCATTTGTATGAAACCCACAAGCAATGGAAATATACTTTAATCATAAACTGAGCATTGTAAAAGCTTCCTTCTCCCCCCCCCCACAACCACACAACCACACTTATTTGCATTTGATAAGGGGCATGAATATCCTGCAACGAAATATATTGTTTTCCTTTGTTTTACTGAACTTTTCCCCTCAATTAGCTTTAGTTCTTAAGATACCAGAAATCGAATCCAGGACTATGACCAACTAAACAGAAATCTGAGTCTTAGCAAGCCCAAGTGGCCAAACCTGTTCCTGGCTCAGGCAAATAAACTACCATGGAATTGTCTAATGCAACCTTTTCCGTATAACAAGAAAACTATTGTCTTTATATTTGGAGTTTGGTTTTTTTAAAGCCAAGCTGTTTAAAAATAAAACTGCTTATAACACATTTTTTTCCCTGGGAAATCTCTCCCTTTATGTACAAGCTTTGGCTATTAATCCTCTAATTATGTTCCTGCGTAGATATAATTTTTGATCTTATGCACAAGGAACTGTAAAAATAAAAGTTTTTATATAAAGGCTACTTTATAAAAGTACCCAACAGCTGCTATTGGTCAAACAACTTTCTAGGGACTGTCTCGCCTCCATCAACAGCTCTTGTATAAGCCCACAAATACTACATTGTGCAGAACCACTTCTTGCCCCACTGTGGCTACATGATTTCTTCTTGCTCTTAATCGGAGGCCTTTACTGCATGCCAAACATGGCTGCAGTTCTGCCACACACAGTTACCAGCACGTAAATCCCACTGAAATTAATGCATTATATACATGCAGAATTGCAACCTGTGTTTTGTCAAAAGGCTGCTGTTGTTTCACTTGAACAATGGACTTAAATTGAGCTTAAATTTTAAAACTCAAGGATTCAAAACTTTCATCCACACGACAATGACTTTGCTTAAGGTGAGCGTGTATGACTCAGCATCGTGTGTTCCTTTTTGTTTAATGAAGCTCAACTTCCAGTAATATGGAACTCCTTGCATAGCAATTATTTCTAGGGCAGCCAAGGGTAGCTCCATGAGCTTCATTTAGCATGCCCAGTTGGAAGCCTAGGAAATGTCCCAGGGAGAAGCAAACCACTCCAGAGGTGCAGAGTGGACTGCATAACCCACACTGGTCCAGATTAGCTGTATATTTTGGGAGGTGATCTGTACAGGCTGAAGACCCACTCTGAACCAACTTTCTAGCACGGATGTAGCTGTGCCAACAGGGTTAGTGCTGCATCCTGTGATGGTGGGGAAGACACAGAAGCCTCCGCAAGGTAAGGGCACATTTGTACCCTTACCTTGGGGCTGCATTGTGCCTGCATAGTGGAAAGTTGGATAGGATTGGGCCCTGAGAGAGTCTTCCAATAGATTCTTTTGGGGTCCAGTGAACCGAAATAGAATACTGTGTTTGGATTCTCATCAATGGAGTTGCCTGCACATGGCTCCAGTCTGAATACAGGCAGCCCCATATCTTCAGATCCCATATCTGCAGATTCACTTATCCATGGCTCTCCGCTCCTGCGCACCCATTATCTGTTTTCCTTGACTGTGGTGCCAAATACTCCTGTCTCTTCCTTTGCAGCCTGTTTTAGAATGCTAGAAGGGGGACACAAGAATCAGTAAGCCAAAACACGAGAGGAGGGAAATAGCCAGAACACAACAGGAAGCTTCACTAGCAAGAAGCAGGAAGCTCTTCTTTTATTCTTCCTCCCCCAGTGTTCCAGATGGCTGCTTTTCACGTTCCTCTACTAGCATTCTAATGCAAATAAAGAGATAGGAGTGCTTGGTGCCACAGTAAGGTTAGAGTTCTCTTTCATCCATGGTTTTGGTATCCATGGGGGGGGGCAGGATTTCCTACAGACATGGGGGCATGTCTGTATTCCAGATGTTACAATAATCTTCTATGTAGGAACCTTGCTCCAGTAATGGACTGGGAGTGGCCATGAAGCCTCACTATAAAAAAGCATATTGGAGCCATATACTTTTGAATGCTGAAGGCTAGAGAATGAAAACATGCTGTAATCATTTTGTCTTTTCAATATATTAAGGCAACAAGGACGTGATTACCAGCACAGTCTATCCCATTGTCTATCCCATTGTGTCCAGAGGGCCTTTACTCCCAGGAAAGCATGTATAGGATGGAATTTTTTTTCCATCCCCTGTTCACCTCTAGGAATTGGATTTCTAATCTATGATAGTGTATGTAAACACAGAAGGAGAGGGGTAGAATTTAATCAGAGCCAACTACCTGCAACCCTAGAATATTAAAAAGATCAGTGGCGATTCATTCAAATGTTAATCAAAAGAATGTCAGCTCCTGATTGCCCAAGGGTGAGCATCCTTCTGCCAAGACAAGGAGGTTTGCAAAGTATGACCAAAGGATGGAGGGATGATCAAACTAGAGGCTTCTGCATAGTCCACAAACAAAGGGATGGATGTGGAGTCTGAGCACAGGGTCAAAAATAAAAGTAGGGCGCTTGGTCTGGAGCAGAGGCATATCTAGAGGGGGATCACAGAACTAAGTGTTGCAAGTACCGCTCCCCCTCCACTTCAGAGCCATTCCCAGCAGCTAGAGCCTACACTGAATATCTCAGAAGAGCAGGTTCAGGGGTCAAGATTTGGGATGCAAGGTCCCTGGGATCTTCTTAGGGGGTCCATGCTTCTTAGGGGGAAAATCTATGGATAGACTTGGAGGTCTCTCAGGCCAGATCAAGGTTGGGGCCTGGGGCTTGGGTCTCCTTCTTCTGACAGTGGCGGGGTAGGCCATGGATGGGGAGGGAGAGTAATAGGTGTGTCCCCCTCCTAACTGGGCAAGAGGCACTTTTTCCTCTTATATTTAGCGTCAGGAGAGTAATTGTCCCTCTTCACCCTAGTACAGTGTCTTTTCTAGAGGCTGTTGCTGGTGGGGTTCTGAAGTTTTTTAGATTGTGAGCCCTTTTGGGACAGGGAGCCATTTAACTTTATTATTATTTGCCTGTAAACTGTTTTGTGAACTTTGTGTTAAAAGCGGTATATAAATACAATTGATTGATTGATTGATTGATTGATTGATTGATTGATTGATTGATT
>JAJKFI010000096.1:1921629-1939096 GCA_029204185.1 Lerista edwardsae
GATGATGATGATGATGATGATGATGATGATGATGATGATGATGATGAATCTCACAACTATTAGTTCTAATTTAAGAAACATCACCTGGGTATCCTGGGCTATTTATCAGTAAATGGTCTCTAGGAAAACGAATGTGATCATGGATAGCCAGAATGATACTGTAATTTTAAAAAAGGGGGAAAGAGAGAGAGGGAAGGAAAATGATAGCTGTCCCTCTTCATCTCCTCTTTATTCACCTCTTCCAATAGAAACGGCATTCTCAGTTCAGTTAAGATTAAGCTGCACCATTTCAGAGGATTATTTTGATTTGATAATTGCAAGATCATTTGTGTGGAAAATGTTTCCATGTGTGTGACTTTCACTTGCTTTTTAATTGAGAAGCGTTGGCCTTGCTACCTTGCCTAAGAACCAACACTGTCACTTCACACTGTCACTGCAACCGCAAAGAAACTGCGAAACTTTTCGGTGTTATATTGAGAGGTTAAAAACCTTCAAGTGAAGTCAACACAAAAGGTGGCTTCATACTTCTCATCATAAATGCCAGAAAACTAAAATCATACAGATAGCACACAGCATAGTAAGCAGGTTATCTTATTTGATCACTGTTCCTGATATTCTTCCTCGTCTCATATAAACATATTTTATCAGGGAAGGTATTCGATATTTGGAGATACAGTTGATTTTGTAAATGCTTATTTAGGTGTACCAAATGGGAGTACTAAATTTTACGGAATGAAAGCTCTGTGGAAGTATAGTATTTATTTGTAATGCACCATCAGTGTGTATCACACATAAAAATAGACACAAGGGAGACAACATAGGAAAGGGATGAGAGCGGTGACTGGTAAGTTGGAAAAAGCATATGCAATTCTTTCATGTACATGGACTTGTGCATGTGTATGCACATGTATAAATAAAACTATCCAATTCATTTTTTTTAAAAAAAAATTAAACTAAATTCACAGATTGGAATGTTAACTAACGCCTTATGATTTGAAAACTGATAGGCTGTAAATTCATTGTTTAATCAATTGAATCACCAGTTCAACCATTCAACCATTTGTTGAAAAATTGCTTTTATTTTAATCTTTTTTTAACCATTATAAGAAATATTATTAGCAAAGTTGTTCTCCCCGGAGATGGGGAGGGGGACTTCATAGACTGGCAGAAATGTTTTCATTTGTGTTTTCAGTGTGGGAAATCAATATGATTAGGTTTCACTGCAAAATAAACATTTGTATCACATTTCAGAAATGACGATGTAAATATTATTTTTCTATACCGAGTTTATCTGTGTTGTAAGGAAAGCATTTCATGTGGAACACACAAATTTTTGAAACTGAAATTGGCTTGTTAAGAAGACCTCAGAAAGTCTGACTGAGAATAATTTGGGCTGTTTTCATGGAAACGGAATAGATATTCTTCCTGAAGTCTAGCCATTGGATTCTAGCTGAGCATGGAGGTGCCATATGTAAGTGGGGCAGGAGTATGCGACTGGGTACATGCATGCATATATATTGCAGATGCAGGATGAAAAAAATACTGGCTTGCCTGTGATTACTTTGTAAGTTCATGTGTTCATTTCATCCCTCATTCAATATAAGATTGACAGCCCAGTTCTATGTGCCTATGTACATAGCCCAGTTCTGGGCAGAAGATTTAGCCAAGAGGGTTAATGCCTCCGTTTGCCCGAAGATAACAGCTGAAGATCCGAAGGTCGTGAGCTCGAGACTACCGGAAGTCTCTGTGAGCGGCAAACCTTGCAAACTGCGGCCGATTAAAAGCCGGGTTCCAGCTGCCTTGTGGGAGGAGGCGTGTGCTGAAGTCAGCTGCGTCTCTGGTGGGAGCAGGGAAGCCTCTTATCAGCCAGCAGAAGACAGACGGGTGGCTAAGAAAGAAGGCTAAATCCAGAAAGAAAGATCTGTATGAGTGTTGTTCTTGAAAGATAGAACATTTCTGTAAATTGTAAAAACCTTCGGGTTTGTGAATAAAAGTCTGCCTATGTAAACCGCCTTGAGTTACAGTCATTAGAGAAATCTAGTGATCTTAAGAAAGGCGGCATATAAATACATGTATTATTATTATTATGTAACCTATGTGGGACCTGTACCACCAGAAGGCTCATTCCCGTGGCATAACACCCTTTACAGCTGTCACAAAAGTAGACAATTCATTTGGTGTGGCCTGGCTGCTGCTGCAAATGGCAAACAACCAGTTCCACGTGCCAGTGGACCACAGACACCCACCAGTGTTGGTATGTTAGCGCAAGGGATTGGAGGGAGGCAGGAAGAGGGAAGAATGGCAAAGGGAGTGAGAGGAATGGGAAGAAGATGGGGAGGGAAAGAGGGAAGATCAGAGCCAGGAAGGGCAACAGCGCATGCTGATATCCCTTGTTTCTGCCAAACCTTGCTGACCTAACTGTGCTGGCCTAACTTCAGGTCAGGATTGTGCCCTTAGTGGCATCATAGCAGACGGGTGCCAGAGGGCAACTTTGTGTAAACAGAGACCCTGGGTCAGGTTGAAGATCCAAATGAACTTTACTGGCAGAGATGCTGTGGTTAGCCCTGGCCCTAGTGCCACAACTCACATAAACATGAAATGACTTCTGTCATTTACTAGGTAGGAGTAGCATCAGCATCATTTGCTGCTGAAAGAGCAGGATTCCATGGCAGGTTTCCTATGGCCATACGTCGGCCACTGCTGTTGAAGGACTAGGATGAATGAAGCAGTGGAAGAATCTTCATTTGCTGTTAACAGTGACTTGTATTTCCAGGAGTTGAAAAATGCTCAAGGACATGGAATTGTAACCCAACCTAGACTTGCATCAGACCTTGGAATGATCCGACAGGGCTGTTCCTGTGTTTCTTAGAGGTGTTATGGGGGATAGTACAGTTACAGCCTGAGAGGTCTCCATTCTGATTTTTGCTAAGAAACCTTCCTTAGCCTTTATCTCACCTTTAACCAGTAATAAGACAATGGGGCCAGCAGAACTGTTTATGAAGACTTGTATTCATTGTATTACAGTACAGTTCCTCGGGTTATAGGAATACTTCATATGAAGTATGAAGATAGTGGAAACTCCTAGGCTTTCCATCACACGCTTTAATTACAGTCAGTGTTAGCCTACAACTCCTTCTCCATTAATATTACCCATTTAGTTTACTGCTAGCCTCCACTCGAGGTCATCCTTCTACGTGGAGCACCATTTTGGCACAGGTCTGCTCCACAAGCAATTCTACTTGCATAACAGTAAGCAATGCAGTCTGCAAACGTATCTCAAAAACCTGTGTGTGTGTGTGTGTGAGCGCCTGAGAGATTATCAGTGGCAAACTCAAAATTGATGAAAGAATCCTTGAGCAACTTCCACAAATAAACAGTCAGCGCTTGAACTTTGTGGGGTGCTTTTTTTTTTTTTTTTTTTACCCCCTTGCAACAAGATGAATGCTAATAAATTCTAGATAAGATCAAACCTTCCAGTTAAGGTTCTTTACACTCCAGCTGAGAAATGTCTTCAAGCAATTTGTTACTTTGGTTGCAGCTGTACTCAGTAGGGGGTTAAAAAAGGAGCTAGTTACAATTAGTAACCAATGCAGAGTGTGTGCTTGTGTGCTTTATAGGTTCTTCTGGCTACAGGCATATCAAATAAATGACTTTAATTGTTCTGCTTTCCCCTCCCTCTACCCAAGCTCCGATTTTCATTTCTCCCATCACCTTTGTCTGCCTTCGAGAATGTGAGAGCCCAAGGAGTGCCCTGAAGCTGTCCTCCTTCCTGGAGAAAGGGCTTTGTGACATATGGCATGGAGGGGATGAGAAGGTGTTTTGACTCCCATTTCCTCATTCCCTCTTGGCTCAAAGATCCTGGCAAAGCTGCAGAGATAAGTATAATCTGATGGTTGTTAATTGACAGAAAGGGAAAGTCAACACACAACTTGAATGGTAAGAAGAATGAGGGGCAACAAGAACCATTTGGGGCTGCACCTTTGGCAATTGCCCAAGGAAGGTACATAACAGCAAAAGCCAATGGCATGATGTCTCTTTACAAAACAAATAAGGCTTGCAGGAACAAGTCCTGCTGCCACCACAGCAAGTGGAGTCTACAGTGGCCTCCTTGGAATTGAATGTTCAAAGGGGGAAAACTTTCATATTGGGAAATGTATACAACTGCCATAGTATAGAGCAAACACCTCTCTATTAAAAAAGAAAAAGATCTCTGATAAACAAAGTGCTTGAGGCTATGCCATTGTTCTCCTTCTCCACTGCTTTGAGGACAGGTAAATGGCATGAATGGAACAAAACACCTTCCAGAAACTCTGGCATACCAAGGGAAGCAAATTTTGTTTAATGGAAACAAGCACATCAGAGAGACTGAAATCAAAAGCAGAAGTAGAACCTCAATTCTCCTTGGTGGGCTTATTTTTTTTAATGCTAATGATCATTAGGATACCAGATGGTTTTTCTCCTGTGCTCAGTCTGGTTTGCAAATGTTCACGCAAATCTAGTTGTACTATAACATAGAGCATCTTTCTATAGAAGTCTCATAGTACATATTTTGGGATATGGCCTGTAAATAGTTCAGCCATCGGTCCAGACCAAGAAATGCAACCTGAATACAGATTCAGGATCTCAGAGACACATATTCACGTTCCATGAAGGAGATACATTAAATTAGATAAATAGATCTATACATCAAAGAAAGACATGCTCCACTTGACTGAGTAGCAGGGGCTTCAAAGGAGATCCATTCAACAGAACCATTTTTAGAGTTGATTCACGCTTACACACAACTCCTTCTGTGAATAGCATCTGCAATCCTAAGTTGGCCTGTGCAACCGCACGCCTTGCACAAAGCTGGTGTGAATGCCAGGGCTGCCTAGATTTGCTTCTTGCATGGTTGGGATTCCAACTTCTTCAAGTGGCATTTTGAATGGCTAGATGCCAGCCTGTGCATAGGATAAGATTCTCCTTACACCAGCAGCGATGCTTTGGAGAGGCTCCTGTTCTCTTGTTTTAGGCATGTTTCACATTACACACAACCTTTTCTGGACCTGTCATTTGCAATTCTCAGTCGGCCCATCTTCTTGTCACTCATGAACAGCTCAAGCCTTGGCTTCTTACTCAGAAATAAGTCCCTTTGAGTTTGATGGAATTTACTTCTAGGTAAGTGTATAGGACTACAGCCTAAGAGGGAGGGAAAGGAGCAGCGGAAATGCATACCTTTCTCCAGCACCACTGAGCAACTGTGGCAATAATGCTGCAGGAAGAAACTGTGTGGTACTCATATTCTGATTTCTTGCTCCCACAAGCGATCAAAACAGGCTTGCTCTGTCTCCTTCTCCACTTCCATCTTGCTCTCTCAGAAAGAAGGTCAGGCAGGTGAGAAGGAGGCAGAGCCCCCCCCCCCACCTCTTCTTGCTTATAATTTTTATGTCCATTACCTCCTTCTGTTTGATTCTGCCTGCTCCTATTGTGCTCCTGCTCTGCACATCTGGGCAGGCAGGGGCGTGCAAGAAGAGGCAGTGGGTATAATGGTAAGAAGGAGGAGGCGGGGGCTCCCGAATCATGCCACTGCACGCCTGTCCATTTTGCTGTACTCCTCTTCCTCACTCAACCACTTCTTGAAATAACTAGGAGTCAAGGAGGAGGCAGCAAAAGCAGCAACAGAGTTGTGCATAAGTTAAAAAAAGGAAGGAGTGTAGGGGAATTGGCAAGTCTTTCATGTTCCTGAATGCTAGAGGAGACGGTTCTGCTTTGCTTTAGCTGCTCTGAATGTCTCCTCCACTTTGCTTTGGCTTCTGTAAATGGCTCTGAAGGCGAGGGAGAGGGGCAGTGGTGGGATTCAGGGGGTTTGCCCAGGTTCTATAGAACCGGTTGTTAAATGGCCGGGCCCTGCCCATTCGCTTACCTCGGCTGGCTTTGATTTTTTTTTTTGGCTCCGGCTATGACATCATAGAACCGGTTGTTAATTCATTTGAATCCCACCACTGGAGAGGGGCTTCTTTACACTAGCATTCAGGAGCGTGAATGAATTAGCATCCCCCCCTGCAGAATGCCACTTTGCCACACTGCCAATTTTACTGACACTGGTATAGCCTCCAGGAGCTACTGATGCATGCACTACATCTCTGCCCGTTCCACCAGCTGCCCAGAAGCATGCAACAGCATCCTGGCTGTTCGCATCTCCGGAAGGGGCCTTGGGCTACCAGGATTGGGCAATTAAATCTACATGTCGCAAAACTCCAAACAGAGTCTAAGTTGCAACTTGCCCAACTGCTAATATTTTTAACTTAACTTTCTATAGCATGCAGTAATCATGTGATGAACAGGCTCCTGTTAACTACAGTGGCCCTGGTGCCAGCCAAACTTTGCTGGCCTAATTGTGCCAGCCTAACTCCAGGTCAGGAATGTGCTCTGAAAAGCTGTATACAAATATATTTTAATAATCATTTCAATGTAGGGCATGATAAATAAGACATTTCTACAAGCCTCTAAAAGTACCCACCATTCCTAGACAGCATTAAACAATCAGAATGCAGATTAAACGGACAGATTTATGAAGGGAAAGTCCATCACTGGCTACAGGTCATGTAACCTCTATATGCAGCCTCAGGAATTTAGAGATAGCCCAATTCTGAATACCAAACACAAGGGAGAGGCAATATGATATGGGTGTCTTGTAGTCTTCAGTGTTCCATGACGCATCTGGTAGTTCACTGTGAACTAGATGGGACTTTGGCCTGATCCAGCAGGGCTCTTCTTAATATCTTGTACAGGTTTAGCATGACATGCTGTCTGGGCCCAGATTTCTGGGCCTGGATTATATAGAATTTGCTTTAATAGGACTCTTTTGGTGATTTGCTCTGTCCCTATCCAACACTGTAACAACTATCTGAATTTAGACTGCAAGCCCATGGTTTATATGTATTGCTCAAATTCTACTTGATTTATATTATAGTGTCTGAAGCATTGAACAGCTTCCTACCTTTTCTTTCAAATATGAATGGAACAAGTTTAAGATAAATAGCTCATTTGTTGCAGTTCAGCAGCAAACAGATTTGTCAGGATGTTTAAGTGGAGCTGATAAATGTCATTAGAGGGAGGGAATTAAGGGTTTATCCAGTGATGAGCATTTTAAACTTGTCAGAATAGACATTTAGCCAATTTACCAATGTTAAATACTGGTTTAAATGCCATACAACTAATGTTAACAAGGAGATCTTCATTAGAGTAGGGACAGGGGGAAATGGACTATGCTTCGGTTGGATTGACATAATTTGTAATTGTTGATTCAGTATTTTTACCCTTTAACATTTCAAGAAAGAACTTTGACAATGACTTACAGCACAATCCTATGCCTGTCTGCTCAGAAATAAGTCTGATTAACAGCCTAACCCGATCCAGAGGGATGTAGCGGTGCCGAATGGGCTCTGCTGCATCCTACTCGGGAAAGGAGGCCACCAGTGGGTTCCTTTGGCTAAAGGAACACTTGTTCTCTTTCCCCCAAGGTAAGCCCTAGTACCCACAATGAGGCTACTTGGGATTGTGCCAGCAAAATAGCTGGCACAAATCCATGTCAGGAAATCAGTCCTGGGAAGTGCCGCCTATCTTGTGTCATCACATTGATGGGCTTGTGACATCACCGGGATAATCCACCGAAATCTCAGGTTTTTGAATGCATCCAACCAGCAATCCTAGTGTAGAGTCTACAGCGCACTTGTCCTTACTTCCAGGTATATATTTCTATGCAACACGTTTACTTATGATGTACTTCCAATAAGCTCCTTGGGCTGAACCAGTTGCTCTCCCCTAGAACTGAGTAATGTTCTTCCTTGCAGCAAATGTTATTGCGTGGCAATCCCAACTATAGCAGGGGGCAAAGAGTATCTCCTGACCAACAGCACACATGTACCAGACCACAAGAACAATTTAGGGCGTAATTCTGACCAGCCTTTCAGCACTGACATAGCTGTGCCAATGGGGCATGTTGGGGTGCAGTCCCGGAAGCCTCCTCAAGGTAAGGGAATGTTTGTTCCCTCACCTCGGAGCTATATTGCCCTTACCCCGGTGCTAGAAAGTCAGTTAGAATTCCACCCTTAAACTCTGTAAGCATCATATTGAGGGGTTCAAGAAAGCTTACATGGAAGTGCATGGGAATTTGTATGAATCCTATTTTCACCCTCACTGAGTTCAGTTTGATGCAAATAATACCATACTCTAATCCAGTGGTTCCCAAACTGTGGGTCGAGACCCACCAATGGGTCGTGAGCCAATTTCTTGATGCATGAAGCATCAAGAGCAGCCATTTGAAAATATAGGAAGATGGGATGCTGGAAAGGGTGCAGGGAGACTGTGTGGTTGTTTTGCCTGTGTCAAGGTTGTAAATAGGCTTTTTTCTTTCTGATTCACTTTGCTACTGGAAAATGGCTGAGAAATAACCCAACTGATGCTACATTCTCAGGAACCAGAAGGCTCTGGCGTCACAATGATGGCACTTCCAGCCATTACATCACTTCTGGTGGATCCCAGACAGATTGTCATTCTAAAAAGTGGGTCCTGGTGTTGAAACGTTTGAGGACCACTGCTCTAATCTAATGCAAGCCTACAAGCATGTGTCTTACCTGTCTATTTGTGATGCATTGAATACCGATCACCAGCCTACATCCAGACATGCTGAAAGGGAATGATGCTGGGAAAGATTGCTGCAGGAGAGCAGCAACCTGCTTGATACCATATCTGAGTGAGTCTCACGTGGTTTAAAAGTCCCTTATAACAAAGCAAGGGCTTTAAAGGGAAAGCATTGTGTTAGCCAAAGGTGGTCAAGAAGATTTGCACTAAACCTGAAGGTATTTTCTTTTGGAGAGATCATTTTCAGTTCAGTGAAAGCGGGCCGTGGAGACTTTAACTTAGTTAGAAAGGGCCTTCTCCGCCCTCCCTTTCTCTTCCTTTATTTCTTTAAGTTATCAGTCATTAGATAGAGACCAAGAATCACAGCGGGAGAGTTGTAAAATGGTTTTTGGGGGATCCTCAGGGACATTTCTTTCAGTCTTTTCATCAACGGAGCTAGTCTCTATCATAAGTCTTATTTATAAGGAGGCTTTCAGGCAATTTCACACTGCCTTTCTCTGATGCAGCCCAAAAAAACATGTAAACCCCAGGGATTAGTAGCGACTTAGAGAGAAAATAGTGTAAAGTTATACCACGAACTGAGCCTGTGCAGCTGGCTGGATGCACTTTCCCCCTGGGCTACGACAGTGAGTGAAACCTATCTAAGTGGGTCTCCTCCCACACGGCTGTTGTCAGGTGGAATCCTTTGTGCTATTGGGCACTGGAATTGCTCTATCTCAGAAGGCAGTCAAGTCTTTCATGGCTCAGAGTGGCGAATTGAAGTTAAGCCCCCTTTTATATTTCTTTGTTGACAGCAGCAATTGGGCAGCCCAAGTAAACAAACTGTTTGCTCAACCGTCGGTAGTCCTCTTTGATTAAATTACTGACATGCTATAATATCCTAAAATGGAAAATAAATTATGGCATTAACCAGGGGGTCAAACTTGAGTCCCTTTTAATAACAACCAACAAAATTATACCAATTACATTGCTTTACAGCTAGGCCAGGCTGATAATTAATGAGACTGCAAATCACAGAGACTTAATTTTGAAAGCACATTTTCTCATTTATTTAATTTTGAGTACAACCAGCTGTCCAGTGCCTGACCCAAACATATTTCTGTCGTTTTTTGTCTCATTCTAGAGACTTAACCGTCTCCTAGCCATTTGGTCCAAGTTGCACATTTAAATGATAATAACTTTTCTTGCAAGAAAAATATACTGGCTATCATTTCCTTTCTGGAAATAGTTGGAATATATAAGTGGTCCAGTGAAGATAAACAAACCAAATGTTAGTTTATTCTCATTTTTAATGTAGCATCTTTCCCATTAATTTTGTGGCCGTTACCACCATCAAAAACTAACACCTGCATTCATGCACACACGTGTGTGTATACATATATATGCATACATATTCATACAGATGAGTATATGTATGTACAGGCATGCCCCAGTATTCTCTGGGGTTCCGTTCCAGATTCCCCCATGGATACGTGAAACTGTATACTGGGGATGCCTTTTCAAAGATAGAGGAAAGTCAGTGGTTTTGCTGCAACAAGATTTTTAAAAAGAGATTTGTTTAATGTTCCCCTATCTTTTTAATAGGTGTCCCAGTATCCATGGTGTCCATGGATAACTGAAACCATGGATACCAAATCAGTGGATACCGGGGCACGCCTGTACAGACATACAGATATGTATATGTATGTATATGTATAGATGTGTATGTACATACTGTATGTATATATACACATAGAGGTACATATATTGTACATACATTATTATTAATATTTCTCTCTCTCTCTCTCTCTCTCTCTCTCTCTCTCTCTCTCTCTCTCTCTCTCTCTGTGTGTGTGTGTGTGTGTGTGTGTGTGTGTATTCCCCCCATATTTTCCCTGAATTTTCCAATATTCATCTACCTTACGTTTGCCTCTCCCTTTCATTCTTTCCCCTTTTGCCTCCTCCAATGCTGTAGCTGTGTTAGGCCACAATCCTATATGCACTTTCCTGAATGTAAGTCCCATTGAACACAGTGGGATTGAGTTCTGAATAGACTTGCATAGACTTACACTGTTATTTATTGTAGCAAAAATAACAGACTTGTGATACCCTGAGGACAAGTGTATTGTGGTATAATAGAGAAGCAACCAATATGTACCATTATACCACAGTAATGCAGGTCTGAATTGCTGCAAGAATCTTTATTGTTTCTCTCCCTTTTCTCCCTCTCTCAAAATGTATTTTCTAAAGTCCTCAGGGCAAGGACTTTTAAAATGTATATTACTCTGTAAAGCACCATATGCTCTTCCACTCCTAGAACTGTTTCCTCAGTGACCATGCCACGTGGCCATTTTAATGACAATGATATGTCTAGAAGCCTGGTACTTAAATTTAGTTGTTATCCTTTTTCCTCTCATCCTTTTTTTCTGTACTTCTATCATGTCTATGAAATAATGACGCTAAGGGCAGCCAAATGAACCTTTGGTGCACATTAATGTTTACATACTGCCTATAGTTTTACATACTATTAGGGTTCTTATGCACAGCCCACCAGATATTGGTGGTGGATTTGAATATCAGATCCTTCCCAAGGATCTAAGATATTCACAGTTGTTTTCATAATGTGTGTGCTGTTCCAAGTAAGGCTGCTTCCCGTAGGTGGTGTGTAGTGACTTCATTTATACCCAGGATGTTCAGATGGTTTTCAAAGTCTTTTGGCATTGCCACTAGACCAACACCAACTGGTACAATTTTAGCCTTTTTTCTGCCATTGGCCAATCTGAACAATTTGCCATCTTTATATTTTGTTATCTTTTCCTGTTTTTTCTCTTCATTTCTCCTCTCCAGGTAGTGCCACATCCACTATACAGACCGGCTTCAACAATTGTCAACAATTGTCAAATCCGGGATGTTGTGGGCAAGATGTTTGCTTGAATACAACAACCCCCCCCCCCAAAAAAAATGCTTACTCCTTTATTTTCAATAACGTTTTCAGCTTTGTGGTCCCACCAGTTTTGGGGCACTAGAATATTATACTTTTTTTGCGGAGGTTGCAATGCAAAACAGATTTTCCAAATAGTCTATCTGTGAGATTTGTGACAGCCGCATATCAGGTGGGCCACTGTTTATTGCATATCCTCTTTCCACTGCCTATCAGGTGTTTTCCTCTGCTCCTTTGCACAAATGACACTTTTCTGTCATTATATTACATGATTTCTCAATCCGGGTCTTGACTGCATCTGTGCAAAGTGCCTATCGAACCTGCGGAATTATATGCTGCTATTAGTATTATCCTTGCTACTGTTACAACAGGCTGGCCATTCACTTCTATGCTGATGGTAGGTAGATCCTCCCTCAGGCAGCAGTTCCGGTATCATGCTTTCTCCATTCCTGCAATCTGTTCTAGGAGGCAAGATATTTCATTTGGAGTGACAGTGTCAGCTCAGACCGATTACTGTTTTAGGCTCCAATCCAGTTTACAATTGCATGCTTATACTGTAAATGCCACTTAAATCACCATTATTGTCCAAATTGTCCATAGAGACACTAAGGGTGCAATCCTAAACTGAGTTAGGCTGGCATAAGCTAAGCCAGCAAAGTTTGGCCAGCACAAGGGCCACCATAAAGCACATTTGGACCACTCTCGGAGTCAGAGACGCCAACACACAAATGTGAGCGATCCTCCCTGACTTTGAGAGTAGTCCAAATGTGTTTTATGGTGGCTCTTGTGCTGGCCAAACTTTGCTGGCTTAATTTATGCCGGCCTAACTCCAGTTTAGGATTGCGCTCTAATATGTGTACCTAATAGCACATTTTAATGTGCTGTTTTTCCACCAAGGAAGACATATATGTGCAAAACATGCTGGAATGCAAAATATACATGGGACTTGCACTTCAGTGTGAGTTGTGTCATGTGTATTCCTCTATAGTAGGTCTGCATACTAATGCCCAGCAGGCATGTACTTAAATGTCTGCAAAGGTGTCTAACAAAAGCAGTCCAGAACAGCCAAGAAAACAGAAGAAAACACCAAAGCTCCAAAGGTTTACTGAGCCCCTGATTGGCTGCCAGACACAGCTCTACAGATACTCCGCCAAAACGGAATCTTCCCTCTCTATGGGTAGTCAGCTGGGCACGTGTTCTATTCAGCCACTGACACTGTGGGAGGTTTTCTCAGCAGAAATGCATCTTGCATTCACCACAAGGGCGTCATAAAGATTAATTTGCTAATAGGAGCGTCGCATTTTAAAGATATAATCGAGAAAATAAAAAGACACTCTAGTGCTTAGTGCCGCAGAAAGGGTGCTAAATGAATAAAGTGCTGTCTTCGGTTTTTAAGGGTTATTACGATTGCCACCTACATCTGGGGAAAAGTGGTTAAATACAGAGAGATGCGGACACCAAATTACATTTTAAGTGGATCTATTTCTGAGATTGCTCGTCAGCATGATTAAAGTGATAATAATTCCATTTATCATTAATAATGCATGGTGGGGTTAGGCAAAAAAAGGACGCTTTTTCCCACCAAAAAGGAAAAAAGAAAAAAGGAAAAAAAAAGATTGTATACTAGAAATCCACACAGCTTTCCAAAAAGCAATCTGTGGAATTTGTCTCTGGGATACAGCTGCAGAAGACTTTATTAACGTCTTGCAGGTGGAGCCTAATTTTAGTTCTGCACTAGCTCATCCTTACCCAGCGTTGCCCGGGTATTTATTTATCCCAAGCTTCTATTAGACAGGAAAAGGAATGAATTCTATTTATAGTGTAAAATCAAAGTAATTTTATATATAGGTAATTAAAAGTATAAGTACAGTATAAAAATTATAAAGTAAAATCTTTTACAAATTCACTATAATATTAATTTAACTCAGAACTTGTGTAAAAACAACATTTTTAGTTTTACCTCCAGGAGCAAAAATAAATAAATTCTTGGGTGAACCCACCCTTGAGCAAGCAACATAAAGTTGTCTATGGGAGAAACGTGGTAATCTCAAATCCACTCCGCAGTACCTAATAGACTGCCTCTGTGACTTGTTGATCGTTATTGAGAATGCAACTCACTGGAAATTGCAATCTCTTAAAGTTAAAAGGGAGATTGTCGGAGTGAGTGTTATCCATGGGATAAAAACTGTTTCACCCTCTCCCTTTCTTGTTAAGATAGTCGCTTCAATTACATTACCCAGCATCTTTTTAACACACAGCCTTGTGCCGTTGCAAAGTTTTGGCGGGTCAAGGTTCTGTAGTAAAATAATTGGAGATCCCACTGTAAGTAAAAGACGATGTGGTGGCAGTGCAGCCCGATCAAGTGAGTTTAGGAAGTCTGATGGGAAATTGACGACCTCATGGGCATCTACTACGGTATGTATAGCATTGTATTCAGTGGCTATGCCTGGTAACATGGCAAGTATTTGAGTGGAGTCCAAGACCGGGGCATAATGATTTCTAAAAATTTCCAGAAGGTTCTACAGAGTTCTGTTTGTTCTGTTCGACTCCACTTGGGCTTAAATGTCATCAGGACACCAATCATCTTAGCGATCCCGAAAACTATGGATTTGACATGAACGTCGGTCATTTTGGACATTTTATTTTTCACACCTTCTCACCCCCCATGGGGTGCTGATGGGGGCTGAACGTGGACTTAAACAGCATCAGGAGTGTCACCATTCATCTCAGCGACCCCAAAAACTATGGATTTGACACTAATGTTGGCCATTTTCGATTATTTTTATGTCACCCCCTTCCCACCCCCACCCCTAGGGGTGCCAGGGGTGTCTTACCCCCACATTATTTCTTTCTAGATTGTAAGGCATATGTGTATCAAGTTTGGTGTCAATCGCTCCAGGCGTTCCAGAGTTATGCTGGAACATACATACGCACATACTCACACACACACATCCATTTTTATATATATAGATTGTAGAGTGGGAATTATTTGTCCTGGGATTAGTCACACAGCAGCCATGCAGGGAGGGCTCCAGACCAGAAAGCATGTCTACTTTCCCCTATAACCATGTTTGCTGTTTCGTTTGTTTTGAGAGGCTGTATATTAATCATATAGGTATTTTGGTTTGTTAATTTTAATGGATCTAAAGCAGGGGGCTCTATGCTTTTAGTATGAGGACAAAATCGTATATTTTACACATTTTTTGCAGGCCAAAAAAATCAGTTTTGTAAATGAATGAATAAGTTTTACCTGATTGCTTTTTGTAATCAGCATGATATGATTCAGAACAAAAGAGAAATGTGGCAATTACAAAGAACACCATGCCTAAATTGAGAAACGATATATTATGAGTAAAAATGATTAGCAAGTGCTCTGACAAAAAAAAGTTATTGTGGGCCAGATAAAATCTTGTGGCGGGTCAGATTCGGCCCTCAGGCCAAAGTTTGGCGATCCCTGGTCTAAACCAGCAGTCTCCAAACTGCAGGGAAAATCATCCCTGCCATGAATGTCACTTTGTGTTCTGCTGGGGAAGGCACAAAAGATCCTACTACAGCTCCCAGGGATCTTTGCAGCCAGCCACACACATGCAGAATGCCAGGCGCACAGCTTTCTGGGATAGAGGACCCCAGAAGCAGCTGGCTACGAGGACCCCTGGGAGCTGTAGTAGGGGGTCTTTGTCGGCTTTCCCACTGGAACGCAAACTGCTGTTGGGTCCAGGTCCGGCCCTCGGGCTGGAGTTTGAAGCTCCCCCCTGGTCTAAAATGCATTTGACAGGTTACTCAGAAGTGAAGCAAAAGCAGAGCCATAGAAAAATGTTCAGAAAATGAGCAATGATTTCTAAACATAATTGGGAAGGAACTAATGTTTGAGAGGAAGGAACGTCTGGAAATGCAGCCATTTGAAAAAGAAGCAATATAGATTCACTCTCAGTTTTGGATATGGATTAGAGATGTATAGGACTGGCAGCTTCCTATAACACTGAAAAGAGAAGACCCTCGAGTCAAAGTATGCCTGTGATGCATGCCATGCGCCATTGCTGGATAATGCTGGTCAGATAATTGGTCTATATATGTTATGCAGGATGACACCACAATCCTAACCCAATACCCTCCTCTCCACATTCACAACACCCTCATGCCACCCTCCCCATGCCCCCAAACTGGTGCAAACCTTACCTGCCCTGGCGGTGGTCAGGCAGGATATGGTGCCTGTGGGATTGTGCAAGCCTTCCTACTGGTGCCACTTACTTGCTGGGTGTTGAGAAGCACTTTTAGGATTGGGCTCTGAGATGGTAGAATGAACTACGATCGTAGAATTTTAGGCTGTAGCATTTCAGACCATGGGGGAAAGTAGGGTTGTTGTTGTTGTTTTAAATGATTTGATGGAGGGTACTCAATATGCGATCCCTTCTATCACCTGAAACAGGATTGCCAGTTCTCTGACCTAGGGTTTCAAATTTCTAGCGTCCAAGATTTCGTGGGATTCCTTAAAATGCCAGGGTGTGGAATCCGAATCAAGGGAGCAAAGTGGTTTTCTGCCTGTTTTCATGACTAAGGGCCCCGTCCTATCAACATCCCCGGTGCTGATTCAGCCTCTATGCTGAGGCCTCTATGACTCCCCCTACAGGAGGATTACACACATGCCCCACTGGCATGGCTGCAACAGCACTAGAAAGGTATCCACCTCTCCACCCCAAGCTAACATGGTGCCTGAAGTGCTATCTTACATGTCCACCACTACTACATTTTTTATTCTGCCCTTCTTTCTCCTCCTCTTCTACTACCTTCATCCTACCTCCAGCCTGTCATTCAATGGATCTGCTTCGCCTGCCTCATAGTCCTGAATAGCTTCTCCGCACAGTCATAGGATTGCAGCATTTCCTGGCCCATCATTTTATTGCTACTAAAGTAGGTAGGCACCTTGCCCTGCATGATGTCCTTTGACACCTGGGATGAGCTCAGGCACTCTAGGCCTGGAAGCGTCATAGAGGGCCAAGAACAATTCCATATGTCTTGATGCAGTTGGGAAGCAGCAGTTTGAATTCATGCAGTTAATTCCATTGGATGCAGTCAGCATCTCCTCTATGGAGTGTTAGCTCTCAAGGTGAGGGCACATTAAGGTGGAAGTGGATTTTGCACTGATGCAAATGACATGTGTATAAACCATGCCTTCAAGACCACTTGGAATACAGAGCAGCTTTATTGAGTTAAACTAGCAGTGGGTCTATTCCAGTTTTACACCTCTGCAGGCAGCTAACACTGGATACTGCAGGCAAAGTGTAGAACAGTCCAGATCAATAATGAAATATCCCCTAACTAATCACTCCAAGCTACTGAAAAACCTAAAGGATATCGGCAGCCTAAGGTAAGTCAGAACATCAAGGTAATAGCAGTTGATGCATCTATCTTCCACAATTTCGCCTAGCTTAGTTTTAGAATAATTATCTCAAGAAGAGTTTGGTAGTATTACTATTATTATTTATATTGTTCATCAGCACAACCTTATGTTGTACTAGGTGCACTACAATTAAACTTTCATGCATGTCCCTGGTGAATAGCATTTTATCTCACAAAGTGTATTTTTTACATGTGCCACATTGTTTTCTCATTGTCACCTTTCACTTGTTTGCAAATACAATGCATTCAATATCCCAGAATTGCAACCACTGGACAACAGCACAGACTGCAACCATGGTAGAGGACCAATAATTTGCAATTCTCTATTAACATGCATTAACAAACAGAAACAACTAATGACTTGTTTTCCAGTTCACTGGCAAACTTCAGTGGACCACCAATTCAGCCATAGCCTGTTAAACCAGTTGTAATGGTGACACAGTTTATGGGTGACACAGTTTATCTCAAAACAGAACTATTGCTCTCTCTCTCTCTCTCTCTCTCTCTCTCTCTCTCTCTCTCTCTCTC
>JAJKFI010000096.1:1939106-1949831 GCA_029204185.1 Lerista edwardsae
CTCTCTCTCTCTCTCTCTCTCTCTCTCTCTCTCTCTCTCTCTCTCTCGGTAATCCTTCTGGGAGTTCAAAGGCAAAGGTCTCATTTATAAGTGCAAGTATACATGCTTTGCATCTTGAACATATCTTTTAATGAGCTGTTTAAAGACATCTAAATTTGTCTCTATCAACAAAAATAGTCTTAAATAATATCTAGAAAAACATGCTTTTCTGTATGTATGAAAAATCAGCTGGCTAGCTTGAGATCTATGTGCTTTGCTCCTTTCTTCCCCTCCTTCTCTAACCAGATATGGCAAGTCTGGAGGCCTGCTGGAGACCTCAAGAGTTTGCATCATCACCTCGGTGATTACCAGTTTGCTTCTTAACCGTAGTGTAGTAATCATGAGGTCTATACGGCATTCTTCAGCCACAAATCCCAAGAAGCCTTATGAATAATCGCAACTCATTTACTGAAGAATTTCAGGACCTTCTGGTACAATATAACCTGGACGTAGATGCCGGTCTGAACTCAAGCTCAGGAATCAATTGTTGACAGTGTTTATTCACAACAGTCCAAAATCCATTTTGGATTCTGCCACCTAACTGATACAATGAGTAGCCAGTAGGCTGGCTGTAACTTCATGATGTGTTTAGCTAATCTGGTCTGATCATAAATATGTTTATTTGACATTGAGGGCGCCATCCTAACCAACTTTCCAGCACCGGGGTAAAGGCAATGCAGCTCCAAGGTGAGGGGACAAACATTCCCTTATGTTGAGGCAGAGACAAACCGAGCGCCGAGTACCCCCATGGCAGGGTGATGAAACCGCACCCCTGGCAGGTCGCTTCGCCCCATGTGTCGCCCCACAATGCCTCCCTGCGCCCAGAATAGCTCAATTTTGGAGCAAAAAGGACACCAGGGAGGGCAGGAGGGCCAAACAGTGGGTTAGTGTGCGGGTTACTCCGCGCAATGGCGCCCCACCACTGCCGGCGCCCATGGCTCGTGCCACCCCAGGCTACACCCACGCTCCGCCTCTGCGTTGAGGAGGCCTCCATGAATACAACTCCATTGCATAATGCAGGACATGCCCCACTGGTACAGCTAAGTCCATGCTGGAAAGTTGGTTAAGATTGCGCCCTGAGTGCAGTGGATTAAGTGGAATTTCCTTGCAGATAAGATAAGTGGCATTCCGGGTGTGTGCGCGCGCGCCCAGGGTTGCCCCCACCTGGAAGTGCAGTCCCCGTGCCTGCTGACTCCTCCTGGAGGTGTTCTGACACCCAGAAAGACCGCATGCTGTCTCCCTAGCCCTCAGAAGGCCTTCTGAGACCTTCTGAAAGCAGAAAAGTATCACTTTAGAATGTGGTTAGGGTGCAGTGCTGGTCAGCTGGCCCGCCTGTTCCAGTGCAGGTTAGGATTGCACCTTCCATCAGATAAGGATTAAAGCCTTAGTTCCTTGGTTTTGGTCTGGAACAATCAAAGACAGTATTAACACCAAAAAAGAAAATATTGAGGAAAGTAGGGAAGGGATCAATTGTATTTTTTTCAAGGAGGGAAGAATGTTGCCCCTCACGTTAGAAAACTAGCTGCATTTCACATTCATGTCCCCATCATAGACAAAAGTGAGCCTATACTTAATATAAAGACATCAATATCTTGATGGATTGATTGAATGATAATGGGGAAAAAGCACGTTTGAATGGTGAAAATTGTCCTTTCCGTCAATGAATAGAGGATTCAATGGATCCTGAAATGGCAAGGGGAGCAAGCTACTTACTCGTGGGTACTTGTTTCCTTTCTGACCTCTGGCATCATGAAAGACCAAAGGGCACATTCCTGACTTTGGCCAACCCATACAGTGAAAGTTTTGGTTGTGCAAGTAGCAGCCCACATTTTTCAGAAGTCATTGTCCACAGTACTCATCACACATTCTAGCAAGATTGTTTCACAATTCCTCCAGAAGCTAGAGAGAACGTGCAAGTGAGGGCTAACAATGTTGATCTTGATGTCTGGCTTCAAAAAGAAAAGAGGACAGACAGGTTTTTCCAGATAATGACTTCTGTTTCCAGGGCAGATCGAGTGCTGGTTCTCAAGCCCAGGTTATATGGGCTGGTTTCAGTAGCAGGTGGAGTGACCTTTTGTTAGTTACGAATGTTTAGGAGGTTCTCATTTTGTTTTTCTTCCTTGTTGATTCAACCCTTTGCAACATCAAGCCGATGAGCAATTCCAGTTTAGTCATCCAGTAACTGAGGGCTCAGTCCTAAACTGGTGTTAGGTTGCACAGTTAGGCCAGCAAAGTTTGGCTGGCACAAGGGCCACCATAAAGCACATTTGGACCACTCTCAGTGTCAGGGAGGATGGTCTGAATGAATCTGTGTGCTGGCCTCTCTGACTCCAAGAGTGGTCCAAACATACTTTACGCTGTCTATTGTGCCAGCCAAACTTTGCTGGCCTAACTGTGCCGGCCTAACTCCAAGTTAGGCTTGCACCCTGAAACACCTTGGGGATGTAATTGCCTGCTCATTAGGACGGCGGTCCCCTCAGTAACAGTAATCTCAAGGTCTCCACTGCTTGGCTGTAGTTTTAAAGATGGGATGTTGGGAGTCTCGCAAACATGAGAGGCTACTTCCCGCACGGTATTTTTAGAGCTGATATCAGCAAAAACACCTGAGGTGCACTCTTTATTTAGTAGCGTTTGGTAAAGGAAGGGGACTCATGAGTTGATAATTCCATTTCTTCCCTTCTTTGATCCTAAATAGCCTACAGTCCATGCAGTCGAGGAAAGCAGGATTTATTCCTTCATCGCTTATAGTATCTGTAAGTGCTGCCAGGTTTTTTCCTCTTTTTGCTAGAAATTAAGCAATTGTGCTGAGGGAAGTTTTGATTTGAAAACAGTGACCAATGTAAACTGGGATTAAGGCCAATTTAAATGTAATTTCTAGTTTTGGAGATTCCAGAATGGAAACGTGCATCTTGCTTCTAATTTTTCCACTCCATAAAGAAGCGGATTCCAAAATAGATATTTGTAAGATAAATTACAAGTCTCTCATGTGTTGCAAAAATCACACTGTGAATTAAATCAAACTGGAAATGAATTTAACTGCAACCTGCCTTTCTGAATAAAAATCAGAATCAGAATGAATGTGTGAACAGAAAGCCTGTTTTCCTCTCTGCTTGATCTGCACAGGTTCTCACATAAAGAAATTTCATTGTACCCAGGCTGTAAACAGAGACAGGTTACAGATGTTGCCTCATCTCCTACACCCATATTACACAACAATACAAAGGTACACCATGTGTTTTTGTGGTCCTTCCACAAGTTTTTTTTTTTCTTTTCTGTGAAACTAGGCATACATTTGTGTATATCTGCATTACCCATATCCTGGGTGGGAAATGCAAGTGTGCAAAGATATGAAAATTGCTCCCTTCCTGTGCAAAGAGTATTTCCAGAATAGATTTATTTTCCCCTGTACCGGCCTTTGAAGTTCATTGAATCTGAGGTCTGTTTTCCTCTTCACACCTTCCAATTATAGAGGTTGCAGCACAAGAATGAGTTGCTGATAAGTCCTGCTTCCCTCGTTCTCAGCACCCAGTCTTGAATAATTATTTTATTAAGTGGTAGTCATAAGATGTTGTTTTATTAAGACACTCTATGAATAAGCCATTGCTTATGATTTAAGATCACAGCCACAGCCAGTCCTAGAAAAACCTGCACGTTGTCTGAATCCCAGCATACTTCTGGCTTTTCTAAATTAAGTCCATGAACTCGGTCCGTTCCCCTGCCCCACTGGCTTCCAGGGTACAATGCCAAACAGTCAGTGACTTGGCAACTTTCACAAAACACCATAGCCTGCAGGGCACAGGCATGTCAACTAGGCAATTCTGATTTGCTATGGAACAACCGAAAAAGGGCTAACCTTTGGAATTGGTGCAGGGAAAACTGAGAATCATCTCAATCTTCTGTCTTGGGAGACATGAAAATTATGCCCAAGGAATGCAGGGCAGGGGCTGTCCTGGCTTTCAAAAGGAAGACAAGATTGACAAAGGCATGTTAAAATATTTTCTTTAAAAATATTTCTAATTAAGCATGATTGATTTTACAAGTGTTGGCTAAGCTGACATCCATCCTTCCATAGTTGTTGGTGTTCTGAAGTCTGCTCAGTCCTAATAAATCTTCCTGGGATCTCCCACGCTGGTGACATAGTCAAAGGAATGTGCAGCTATCCCCCAGCAAGAACTAGGTGCAGCCTGAGTCGGGGGGGGGGGGAAGGGACCTTATCTCACCAAAGTTACCTCCAAGGCTGTATGGATGATGTAAGGCTTTTACAGAGCTAGTCCTTGTTTCTCTAGGAATACCGAACACTCACAGTCCAATCCTAGACATGTCTACTCAGAAATACATCAGAGAGTGCAATCCTAACCTGGAGTTAGGCCGGCACAGTTAGGTCAGCAAAATTGGGCTGGCACAGGGGCCACCATAAAGCACATTTTGATCACTCTCGAGTCAGGGAGGATGGCTCACGTCTGTGTGCAGGCCTTCTTGACTCCCTTGTGAGGCTTACTCCCAGGTATGTGTGCATAGGATTGCATCCTCAGAGGCATGCTTGCAAGTTAAGCATGCTTGCAAGTACTTTCAAGCTGGCTAGGCCAGCACATATCCAGCACTGGATCCAGGCCCCCGTCGGTAAGTTCATACTGGCTGAGGATGGCTGGCATGGAGGTTAGGGCAGTGGAGGGCGAAACAGGTGTTTGGGGGCAAGGGAAAGCAGGGGGGCAGGCTGGGGCAAGAAAGCGACCAGATCCAAACCCCCATCCTCAGCCCATCAGACTGGGACCACTGGCATTCACTGGCTATTTATTTTATACAATATTCAAAATAAATATTCAAAATAAAATGTTTATTCAAAAAATATTCAGTAGGGAGCTCAATAGTGACAAGTTACTATCTCAATAGTAACTTGCTCTGACGTGTTCACTGTGAGGGCAAATATCGGTATCTGCCTCATCTGTGACCATATTACAGTATGCACAGTGATGTCATGCACCCACTACGTACCATTACGCGAGTACCGGTTCCTAGACGTTGAGTTGGCCCCGCCCACTCGAAGCTGGCCCCATCGGCTGGTTGGCTTAGCAGTTGCGCATGCGTACTGCATGCCCGCAGCCGTTGCCTGCACTTTCTGTGAGGAGGCAGGCAGGTAGGCGGCAGCAGCGGCAGCAGCGGCAGCAGCGGAGCGAGAGGACCGGAGGCTGCAGCAGTGGCAGCAGCAGCAGCAGCGAGGGAGACCCAGGAATAAGGCAGCAAGTGTGAGAAGGTAGGCTGCCTGGGGCTCCCGCTCCCTCCAGCCGCACAGATCCAGCGTCCCGGTTCCTCCTGCAGCCTCCCCCCAGCCCCAGCCCCCACGCGGTCTTTTTTTGGTCGCCCGTTCCCCCTCCTGCTCCTTGCCGGCTCCTTGCATTTAACATTAAAGTTAAATGGCTCCCTGTCCCAAAAGGGCTTCCAATCTAGTACAGTCTAGTCTGCTATTTAATGAGGGAACAGTTGAAGCAAAATATGTATATACACACCTCTAGAAAGCAAAGCAATAGAAGTTAAATCAACACTAACCACAAGCTGAAGTTATTACAAACATGATCACCTCCATGGCAACCATCACGACATCACTTCCGGCTATGACCTCACTTCCTGTCATGACATCACTTCCGGCTATGTCCTCACTTCCTGTCATGACATCACTTCCGGCTATGTCCTCACTTCCTGCCACAACATCACTTCCAGCTTATGATGTCACTTCCGGTGGGCAGACCCCGACAAGTGCCAATCAAAAGTGAGTACCTGTTCCTAAATCATTTGGATGACACCACTGAGTATGCATATCTCTGTGTGGTTTGTGCTAGTCATGGACAGGCTACCATAATTGCTACAGCCACTGGCACTTCAAAACATTTTTTTTCTTCTCTAAAGCCTTAAACTAAATCGTGCTAATTTCCTGGAGTTGTGTTAACTCCTTTTCACTTCTGAGCTGTTTTTGCTACTAGAGCACCCCAAATAAAATGTACAGTCTGAACAGGCATGAATCCGTTTGTATCCCTTCCCAGTGGTGTACCTAGAGGGGGGTCACAACACTGAGTTTTGCAAGCATCCACTCCCCATCCTCTTTGGAGCCATTCAGAGCCAATGTAGCCTCCATTTTGCTGTAGCCTCTGGGAATGACTTTGAAGAGGAGGGGGAGTGGCTGCTTGCAAAACTTAATGATGTGACCCCCCTCTGGGTATGCCTCTGTCCCTTCCTCATTCCAATTCCTCAGCATAAATCTTGATGTTTTGGAAAGACAAGGATGTGTCATAGACCCACACGCTCCAGTGCCATTAGTTTTCTCCTTTTTAAACAACAATGATCACATGGGTGACGCATGGTAGAAGTAGTAAATACCTCTGCTACTCCCTGAAGTCAATTCAACAGAGCTTTGCTAATTTCCTTTAGAGGGGCCAGGTCAAAAGTGAAACAAAAGAGTAGCGTGCTACTGAGATCCATACATTGCTCCTCAAAACAGGAAAAGATTAAAGGGCAGCGCTCCCTTTGCTCCACTGGCAGAATTCTTATTACTGAGGCAAAGGTAATCAATCAAAGAAGAAACTCAGGGACTTTAAATGATTACTGCAGGGTGAGGGGGTGCAGGAAGGAATTGTTTCTCCCCCAATAGCTCTGCACATATTGCTGCATGCTTGATGGATTTTTGGTTGATCGAATGAATGAATGAATGAATGAATGAATGAATGAATGAATGATTGATTGATTGATTGAAGCACTAGCTTGTTCCCAATACGCAGACATTTTGTTGCTCAGTTGAGGGAAGCTGGATCATACTCTAGAGATGCTTTGATGAGTACACTATATACACTGGAAAAATGAAAAAAATCTCGGTTGGTAATCAAACGACCTGACTACAAGTTGCAGAGACCAGGGGCTGCCACCAAGCTGTGTTGTTCTGGCAACATCTAGTAAAATACTGGAAGCATATGATATAGCATCATTTTCTTCTTACACGTGGAAGCCAATAAATTGGAACAGGGGTGTGGAAATTCTGAGTGCCAACCCACTAACTGCCTAGAGCTAGCAGCTGCCTCATGTGGCATGCTGTTCGATCGATCGATCGATCGATCAGTCAATCAATATGCCATTTTTCAACAAAAAGTTCACAAAGCTGTTTACGGGGGGGTGGGGAGTTAATGGCTCCCTGTCCCAAATAGGCTCACAAGCTAAAAAAACGCAGATCACCAGCAACAGCCACTAGAAAAAACACTGCGCAGGGGTGAAGAGGGACAATGACTCTCCCCCTGCTAAATCTAAGAGGGACACCACTTGAAACAGTGCCTCTTGTCCAGTTAGCAGGGGTTATCTGTTGGAAGTACGGCAGGAGTAATAGGCTCCAGACTGGCCCTGCATACCCAAGATGGCCACTGAGTCTTTCTGGAGAGGAAGGTCTGTAACAACCTCCTTTCTGGGTATGGGGCAGCATCCCTCGTTGTACCATCCCTGGAAGAAACCCATGCCAAGCTTGTGCAAATCACCCAGATGCCTACCATTCCATGTTCCCACCCGGTCTCCCTCCTGCCCGTGCCTGATCTTGATCAGTCCTAAACAAGGGTGGCCCAGCCATGAAGCCGACTGAAAAGGGAGTGGGTTGGGAGAGAGGTGGGAAGTGTTCTGCACCTGCCCACCACGTCTCCCAGCCTGCTGCCTTCTCATGTGTTCAAAGAGCATGCAGGAAGACCGGGGCCTGAGCAGGGCTCTTCCAGCTCCACTGCTGCTGCTGCTGCTGCAATCCTTTTTGCTTTTGCTTTCTTCCCTGCTGCTGGGTGGGGAGGATCAGGATCATACAAGAAGCCACAAAGGAGGCAGTAGATGGTGGAGGTGAAGGAAGATGTGGGGAGAGCTGTAGAGGGGTTGTGGGCGCGCACATGCTAGTGGGTGCTCTGGCATGTGTGCAACAAATGGGGTTGAACTACACCTAGGCCTAAAGCAGTTAATTTGTCATCCCTGACTATACATTACTTGTAGAATCACTCATTGCTTAAATTTACCCACTGTATTTCTATTGATTAATAGCAGGCAGAAAATGCAATAGGACATTTTGCAGCTGCTGACAAATGAGCACCTCAATTGTATTATTCCTGTATTTCCAATAGACATACAAATTCAAATTGGAAGCATATCTGAGAAATAAAAGCTTATAAAAAACTTAATTCTCATTGTGAAGAAAGCTGGGTAAGAAAGAAGTGACTCTGCAAGAACCATAATATGAGAGTAGATACAGGAAGATTACTCCTTATCTGGACATCTGAAACCCAGGCTACTCTGAAATGCGGACATTTGTGTCCAAGAATTGTTTTCTGTAGTATGAACTCTAGAACAGTGGTATTCAAACTTTTTAGACCGGAACCCACTTTTCAGAATGGCACTTGTGTCGGGACCCACCGGAAGTGATATCATTAACCTGGAAGTGATGTTGTGGCAGGAAGTGACATCATAAAGCAGGAAGTGCTGTCATAATAAACTGACACTCCTGAAATGCAAATTGGCATTCTTGGACTGCAGCAATTGTACAACCATGAAACATCCCTGACAGAAAGCAAGAGTAGGACAAAATATTATGTAAAAGCACTGAACTAACAACAATTTTTTTTAAAAAAAACACCTCACTTGAAAATTCAAACTGTTAATGCTCACAAAACGAGTATAACAAGACTAAGATCTGCAGTTTCCAATATGGCTGCTCTCAGCTTTCTGCGACCCACCTGACATCATGTCGCGACCCATGTGGGTCCTGACCCGCAGTTTGAACAACACTGCTCTAGAAGATAATGTGCTCATTCCCACGTACAGTGAAGGTACAGACTGTAAGTTCTGTTCTCTGCTCAGTGCTGTGCACTTGTACAGATATTGTTGAAAAATGTCAAAGAGGCCAGGAGACACCCATATGGGTATCCCTGAATAGAGCAAAACAAAGCATTTCTCATTATATTTATGCAATCATTCCAAAATCCAGACACCTT
This sequence comes from Lerista edwardsae, assembly GCA_029204185.1. Classification (NCBI taxonomy): domain Eukaryota; kingdom Metazoa; phylum Chordata; class Lepidosauria; order Squamata; family Scincidae; genus Lerista; species Lerista edwardsae. The sequence goes on from JAJKFI010000096.1 coordinate 1,948,139, forward strand.
CCCGTCCCAAGCAGTTGGGATAAGGAATACAAATATTGTTCTTCCTCCAGTATGAAGTTCATGAGGATTCTTCACACCTTCATCAAATCTAACAGTAATCCCTTCTCCTTTGCCTCCCCAAACTCTGTGGTTTAATAGCCAGAGATGTGCCTTTAAAAAGAGAGGGAGCTAATTGATAGTGGCAGGAAACTGGGGAGGAGAGAGTTCTAATTAACATTGAAATTGTCAAAGACTAATTGTATGTTAGCACCAAATAAACATTCCATTGTAGTTGGCAATTTTTTCCGTTGGTTTTTTCTTTTTTCTTTTTTTTGTGTGACAAGTTTTCTGTAATCTGTAATCAAATGTAGGCGGGTATCCATTGGAACAATGTATAGTAATTTGTTTACATTGTTATTTCAGATAATTGCAAAGCAAACACAATAGAAATTGTTTCTTTCTCTTCTATGCAAAGCAGTGGCAAATTAAAGCGCGCATGCACGCGCACACACACACACACACACACACACACACACACGCACACAAGCAACAAGCAACAGCCAGAGTCAGCTTGCTCTGTAAAATATCTCCTCATTTATGGTTGTTTCATGTTAGCATTGCTAAGAATGCGGGAGACATAAAGTGTCACATTGAATGTAGGCTGATGACTTCATATGGTGGCAAGGCAGAGGATATGACCAGTTTGCAGTCACAGAGAAATCAGCTTTAATTAATTTGAGTGCCAGGGCTGTGTATAATTACACAGCATGAGAGTTTGCATGCAAATACTGAAATGCTGATTGTTCAAATCTTTGCACTTACTCATTAATACATTGGGACTAAGTAATGCTGGCATGTAAGCAGTCTATAGCACTCACACAGCCTGCAGACTAATTTGTATTATACTGTAGTTAGCAAACAGAAGTGAGATGCTCCTGCATTTTAATAGGCTTTGCACAAAACATACAGTGCATCGTTCTCTTTGTTTGCTTCCCTACCTGCTTTCTCCAAAGCTCCAGTGGGAAGCCGAACGCTAAGTAATGAAGGAGTCATAAGGACAGTGGAAGGGGTTTTGGCTTGGGATTGAGAAGGCCAATGGCGTTAATTTAATTTTGCATTTAGATTCACGTTGCATGTACTAGTTCTTATAAGGTGCACAGAGCATGTTACAAGCAATTCAATCCAAAAAGGATGTAACTTAATATAAACCTTGCCGTTACAAATCGTGTTTCCCATATATTTTCTGTTCATAACAATGGAAAGCATTAGATTCTTCTAAAGAGAATAACAACAGGGAAAGTGTGGGCCACAAATCAACCATTTTGCCATATAATATGTTGACCCCCACACACACACACACACACTTCCAATCCCTTTCTCAAGCCCAGCTTTGGGTTCTTGTTGTGACATAAGAAGTGTTTTGGCTTCACACCAGTTGCCTGGAAGCAGTGGAGCAAGGTGCTCCATATCTCCCGATATCTATTCTTTATTGGCCTTCTTGAAGAGATGCCAAGTGCATTGTTTCCATTTGGCCTTTGGTTCATCTGGCTAGCTTGCTTGCAATTGCTTGTTGAATTGTTCCTATTTATTGTTGTACATCACCTTGAACACTGGAAAGGTGGCCAATGTGTGGTTTTAATAAAAAAGTATGTATGTATGTATGTATGTATGTATGTATGTATGTATGTATGTATGTATGTATGTATGTATGTAT
>JAJKFI010000096.1:1955214-1974846 GCA_029204185.1 Lerista edwardsae
CTCTCTCTCTCTCTCTCTCTCTCTCTCTCTCTCTCTCTCTCTCTCTCAGCTCAGCTCAGCTCAGCTCAGCTCAGCTCAGCTCTCATGAAGAGTCACTTCATCCAGCAGGAGAAAGAGTATATGTGGTGGTGGGTGGAAGAAGAGGAAGGAGTGGCCCACACATAACCCTAATGCTTCTGGGCTCAATAGGCCATTCCAACTGTGTTGGTAGACCAATCCAAATGATGTTGCTTTTGGGCTGCAATATGCAATCTAGACCCTGCCCTGATCTTTCTTTCTTTTAAAAAAATTTTTTTTTATAAATTTTTATTTCAGATATGGGTAAGGGAAACAATAGGAAAGACATAAGGATAAGGATACATAGGAACATACATTAGGTACCTGTTGGGTAACAGCATTCTACTTTCAATAATTGCATATACATTATTATCCCCTATATAATTAAATATATCCAAAAAATCTACTCTACCTAAATCTAAGCACATCCTCCATTTTATCGTCGTTTTTTCTGAACTGTCATCTTTCCAAAGGCCTGGAAAATAAGATTGGTCGGTCGGTTGGTTGGTTGGTCATCCTGCCTTTCCCTCACTATGAATGCCCAAGGCGGCCACTAGCATTCATAAAAACAATAAAAATACATGTAATCACGTAGAATAAACATTGCACAATAAGACCCAGCACACAAATACCTCACGCACATCAGCAATAAAACAGTAGAGGAAAAAAAATAGAGAACTCTGTGTCATAAACCACCATAAAATTAGGAAATAAAATATAAGCAAGAAATAAAAAAATATAGGCAGCAACCATAAAAAATAGTATAATGCAAATTAAGAGGCATCATAAAATGCACAAGAAAATTGCATGCTAGTGGGGAGACTTAAAAGCCATGGTCATAAAGCAACATTAATACTAATAAAATACCCTCCCACTCTTCTTAACTTCCCCAAAGCCATCCATAACAAAAGGTTTTCAGTCCTTGGACAGGAACACATCATGGGGGCTGAGCAGTTCTCAAATATCCAGGGAGGGAGTTCCACAACTGTGATGCTACCACGGAGGAGGCCCAACTTCTTGTCACCACAATCCAGCTTCTGTTGAGGGTAGCACCCATAGAAAGGCCCTCCCCAGAGGAACTAGGGGGTGGGCAAGATTGTATGGAAGGTGTTGGTCTGTCAGATACTTGATCCTGAGTCATACAGGGGTTTAAAGGTCTTAAACTGGGCTCCTTCAACTGGGCCCAGAACCAAACTGGAACTAGTGTAGTTTCTGGTGCAGTGGTCCAGCAGAGCCAAACTGCCACAACCACACAGGACGCTGCATTCTGTGCCAATTGCAATTTCTAGACCATGTTCAAGGGCAGCCCCACTTAGACCCTCTAACAGTAAACTAAGCCAAGATGTCACCAAGGCATGGGCCATTGCAATCAGGTCCAACCAACTGAGGCGCACCAGTCGAAACTGCAACTTGCACACCAGTCTAAGCTGTAGAAAGCCCCCCTTGGCCACAGGCACCAGCTTGCGATCCAGGGGAAGCTGTGCATCCAGACCAGTTTCCAAGCTACACACCTGTTTCTGCAGGCAAAAAGAAGCAGCAGCTGCATTGTGAATTTCTGGACCAGGAGAACCTCGGTTTTATTTGGATTTAACTTCCAGTGGTGCTTGGCCAGCCAGGTAATGTTTGTACTTACCTCCACACCATGGGAGGCAGTTCACACTTTTTGGTGCTCTTGCTATGGTGGTGGTGTTGGGGTGTTGGATAGGACTGTGGCCTTAAATATTGTGTTTATCAGTTGGTAATGGTCCTGAAGTACACACCACAGGTCAACCACTGTGAACTCAAATACACCTTTAAATCAGATGTAGTAGTCCGTTTTCTGAAGAACTTCCTGTAAGTTGCATTTGCATTCAGTTCTCCAGTCTTGCATTTCCTAGCCAGTGAAGTTAAGCTGTACAGTTAAGGATTTATTTTCCCACAAGGAACTGAGTGGTGATATTCTTTGTCGAGTGTTGACACCGTTCCTTCAAGGAAGCACCAGGCAAATTATGCAGCTTATTGGAACTTAAGACACGAAAAGCTCTTGATAGGGGATGTTCGCACATCACTAATAACTTAGAGAGCTGCGAGCTCTTTGACTAGTGTTACATCAAAATCTCATGTGCTGGAGAAAGCCATTGTAACACATAGCAATCCCATTCACACAAGTGACCAAGTGTCTTGGAAAAAAAAAAATGTATTAAATCAGCTTTCTGTCTGCCCTCTTCATTATTGTGCTGACTTGAGAAACGCTAAGTGTTTTGTATCCATTTCATTATCTCCAAAAGCATGGACTGTAGTGGAATTTACATAAAAATCCAGCTGGAGAAGGGAGACTTCCCTGCGCAGTCAGCTGCCCCTCCTAATCCAATCTCCGCCAATGCAGTTGGCCTGGCAGTTGCCAAACTCAAGCAGCGGGAATCTCCTTTGTTCAGAAAAGTATTAATTTAAGCTTTAAAATGAGCAGAAGTCTTTTCTATTACTCTGGACACTTCCTCTTGCTGAGTTTACATGAGACGTCTAGCAGGAGGTGTTATTAAAGCGCTTCAGAAATTAGCCCCCCAAAACCAATTATCTTGGTTTAGCTGGAGAAAGGGACACAGAAAGGCTTAAAAAATGAGCATTTGAATTTTCATTATGGAGAGTCCATGGGACACCATGCTGCCTTCAGAATTTGCTGTTGTTAACTCTTTCCTCAAAGAGGCTTTGTGTGTGTGTGTGTGCGTGCGTGCGTGCATGTCAAGAACGTTCAATGGGAAGAATGGAGAAAAATCTTACTCCTTTCCCTCAGTGCCGCGTCTTTGAAATTGTTTGTGATTTTCTTGAAATCGTTGTTCAAGTTGGATGCCGATTTTATGTCTGATTTTGAACTTCATGGGACTATCCCACCTGCTGTAACATGCATTATTTGTGCTCTCGGCATAGCAAAGCTTCATGGGAACAAGGAGAAACTGTATCATGCTTTGGCCGTAGTGGATGGAATCAGGAGCCTTGTGGCACCATTCCAGTGCCTAGCAGCCCAATCCTAACTATCTCTCCACATGGCACAGCAGAGCCAATGTGGCGCCACCTATGTCCCGTGGGGGAATTTTGGCATTTGGAAACCTACTCAGGGTAACACTCTTTTTTCCCTTGCCCTGGGGTAAGCCCAGGCCAGGCCAACAGGTCTACTCAGACCTGCGCTGGCTCGATAGCTGGCACAGGTTTGCATGGACTCAGGCTAGGGGGAGAAGGCTGGGAAGGGGGTTAGGATTCAGTGGATGCAGCTGCTGCTGAATCTGTTTCCTTCTGGGTCCCCATCAACCCTCCATCTTCCGTGTCACTACCCCATTCTGCCCACCCCCAAGTCCCTACAGCCCTGTGCACACTTAACAGGGCTGCTGGGTGTCTGCCGTCCACTGGTGTGTGGAGCTAGTCAGTGTTACGCTTCCGTAGTATTGGGCCAGAAGGTATGCAGTCAAAAGCAGTGGAGACCACATCACATTGACTACAGGGCACATGGTTCATCAGTGTAGATAGCATGAACACTGGAATTCTGGTTTTGTTTTAGTGTAGGCAGAGGCAGATCTAAGGGAGGGCAAAGCTCTAAGTTTTGCAAGAAGCCTTACCTTGCAGTGGAAATCACTCCTCTCCTGCACTGTTCTAGCCAATCCTCACAGGGAAAAGCAACATCTTGGCGCTGCTTACTGGCTACAGCCGCAAGGGAGAGGAGGGATTTACATGACAGGGTAAGGCTCCTTGCAACACTTAGAGCTTTGCCCTCTCTGTAGATCCGCCCCTGACTGTAGGAGAGCTTGTAATACTTCAGAATAGACAGGATGCAGCAATAAACTGGGTTATTTTTCAGCCATTTTCCAAAAGCAAAGTGAATCGGAAAGGGGAAAAAAAGCCCATTTACAATCTTGACACAAGCAAAACAACCACGCCAGCCCTCCCACTTTCCGACATCCTATCTTCCCATATTTTAAATATGGCTGCTCTAGGTGCTTCGTGACCCACCTGAAATGGGCTCACAACCTATTGGTGGGTCCCGAACCCCAGTTTCGGAACCACTGCTCTAGAATAGTTTCTAGTCTGGTTTTTGAATCAAGGCAGCTTTCATGCTTCCGCTGCAATGGTCAGTTCCCAATACACTTTCTTCCTTGTGGACGTCCACTTGAGCCTATTTCTTCCTGCTTTTTCAAAAGACTGCAAGACGTTCTTTCCCCAGAAGGCTTAGCATGCATATTATTAATTTCGAGAAGGGGGGGGAGTCTCATTTGTCTGTTGTGTTATTGTCTAACAAAGCTCCAGCAGCCTATTCATTGTGCCCCGAAAGAAACACGCATACACAGTCCACCACCACGGACAGCATAATGCATTCCAAGCCTTCTGATGCCTTTCATCTTGCAGTGCTCTCAAGCAGATATTGGATTCTGGGGAGGAAAAGCATTCACTGCCTCCAAGTGAATGGCTGGGACCCTCAAAAAGCTGATGATGTGGACACAGTGTTAATGAGCTGCGAAAGAACCAAAAGCCCTGCCAGATTTTATATTGCAATACAAGAAAAATGAGAAAACAGCATGATGGCCAGATGTAGGGACATACACAGAGCTGTGAGGCAAATAAAATATTCAGATGGGCCGTTAGGAACTTGCCGAAAGGAAAATGCGGTCCAATATGCATGCCCAAATTGTTACCTCTCATAGTAAACAGGGAGTAATTTGGTCATTTCAACCTTAACAACCTGATCTGGGGCACAACTGGACATGCAAAGGAAGTGTGTCATACCTGGAGAGATGTATGCATAGAGCTGCTTGCACTGACCCCGCATGATGTGCAGGAATCAGCTGTGCTGAAAATGAGACTCGGATTCCTGGAAGATCAGCACTACAGATGTGTCTCCATGGCTTGAATCTCTGGCAACAACAGTGTTTGCCTGGAACGGCTGCAAGAGAGGCAGAACTAGAGTACACAAGGCAGTATGGATTCTGGGGGGGGGGGGGAAACCCTGAGGGCACAATCCTTACCAACTTTCCAGCCCCAGGGTAAGGGCAATTCAAGTCTGAGGTAAGGGAACAAACACTCCCTTACCTTGAGGAGGCCTCCATGTTGACTACTCCACTGCAGAATGCAGAACATGCTGAACTGGCACTGTGGTGCCCGTGCTGGAAAGTTGGTTAGGATTGAGCCCTGGGTTTTGTTTTGTTTTTGAAGAATTTATACTTTTTCCCATGCCGAAGCAAATGCCTAAGGCGGCTTACATGGGCAGGCTAGTCTAAACCACAATTTTTCAATAGGGTTTTTTCAAATATGCAGTATTCCGCGATTCACTGAATCCTCAGTCCCAGATGTAGCCTTCACAGTGTGGTTCTCTCCTCTGGCCATGGGACATCGAACTCCAGCAGGTGATCGTAAGTCCATCCTGGACAGGTCCTCAAGGGTGGACTCTGTTCTTTTGCCAGCTGGCCTTCTCACAACATTCCTGCACTGGCTAATCAGCTCCACAGTGACTCTGTTCTGCCACAACAGGTACTGCAGCTTGTCACAGCCTGGCGTTCTGTCTCCCATCAAAAATAGGCCACAGATTCTCCTGCTTAGCTTCAGGCAGTACCAGCAGCTCAACCATCAGTCCATACCTCCTGCCCTAACAAGGAATCTCTTCCTTGTCTCTCTCCTGACATGTAATATGTAGTACAACAAACAGGTGACTTGGAGTCATGGCACTCTGCCATTGTAGGCAGCAGCCAAGGAAGTAGAGTGAAGATAGGGAAACTTGAAATGTGATGGGATGGCATAACATTGTACTGTATGTAGTCCAACACATTAGGTAAAACAGGAGGATAAGATATGAAGGTCATTCATTTTTACAGGAACCTTCCTATTGTTAAGTTACACTCTGTTTAAAATTGGTTCAGATGGGTTCATGCAATTCCTGTATCAAGGCATCTGGAAAAATCTACATTTAAATTTAAAACACTCGCTTTCCAAAGCTCAGGTATCAGAAACAATTAGCCAGTTTCACCACATCTCCCTTACAAAGCTAGCCACATAACTATAACCCTGTTTGTGTAACACCCCCACTGATTTTACAAGTGTTTTGTGTATCCCACAGGCCATTTGTAGTAAATGAAGTTTTATAGTATTAGTGGCTGTTTCCCAGTGTTTTCATGGATCAGTGCTAAAAGTTGAGAAGCATTATTGTCGAATACAGGGTGCAAACCTAACCTGTAGTTAGACCGGCACAATTAGGCCAGCAAAGTTTGGCCAGCGCAAGGGACACCATAAAGTATGTTTGGACCACTCTCGGAGTCACAGACATGCCCCATCCTCCCTGACTCCGAGAGTGGTCAAAATGTGCTTTATGGTGGCCCTTGTGCCGGCCAAACTTTGCTGGCCTAACTGTGCCGGCCTAACTCCAGGTTAGGATTGCTCTCGCATAATCTTGTGCTTTCCCATTCCCAAATGGTGGAAGTGCTTTCCTAGCATGAGATTTCTTTGGAATAGACAAAAACCCTGCAACTTTATTTATTAGAGGGGAAAGAAAACCCAGAGAAACATTTTCCCAGAGGGGAGAACTGACTGCTGATCATGCTTTAGAATGTTTATGTAAATGTACTGCCCCCAACAGGGATTAAGCTGCTGGCTTAGACCCCCCAAGACCAATTAGAGAATCCAGACCTGGCAGTTGGATTCTCCCACTATTACAGAATTATATGAGAATAGACCCCACTATTATATTCTCTATTATATGAGAATAGACCCCACTATTCTCCCATTCAGATTGGTCTCAGAAATCTCTCTTGGTCTTCTGATAACTAATAGGAACACTAGTGCTCCCTAATTTCCATATATCAAAACAAATTCAGTAAATTTAGAAGTACACCTTCTAGCAATTTTTTTTTGGGGGGGGACTATAATAAGCCCTTGACATGGCCCCGCCCAACCTCTGATGTTGCATTGTGTGCTGCCCCTGGTACCAGTGATGTCATGCAGGGGGAACGCGGGGGAACTCAGTTCCACTAGTTAAAATTAGGGCTGACTCCGCCCACTTCACTCTCCCTCCTCCCCCCTCCCAATTCCTCTGCAAAGAGCTTTTCTTCTTGGTTGGCCGGCACTCAGAGGGTTAAAGGGAGCGACTCCGGATTCCTAGGGGGGGCGAAGGCAGTGATGTCATTCAGGGGCAATGGACCAGAATGGGCGTTCCGGATCCTAACAGGCTCCATGGCTGGTTCCGGGTTCCCGACAAGTGCCAATCAAAAGTGAGTTCTTGTTCCTAAATCATTTGAATGACACCACTGCCTGGTACGTGAGGGATCCGGAGTCAGCTGAGTCATACCCTTGGACAGCATGCACCCTGGCAGACTCCTCATGCTACTGAGTCCACCCACTTCAAACACCCATGCAAGTGGCCATGGGTGGCTCAACAGGTGGGGCCTGTCAGAGAGCTCATGCCCATTGACCCATCCAAGGGACACTTGCCGCCAGATCCTGACCTCCATGTAGGCGAAACAGCCGGCGTAGAAGCGAGGAGACATATTGCCCTCCCTGCGCCCTTACTGTGAGGAAGCTGCCAAAGGATGCAGTGGTAATCACCTAGCTACCACTGCACTCCCAGGTGGGCGGGCAGCATAGGAATGGGCTGGCCTGGGGGTGATGTCATATGGGGTGGTTTGCAATTGCCTTCCCCAGTCATCTTCCTTTACCCCCAGCAAGCTGGGTACTCACTTTACTGACCTTGGAAGGATGGAAGGCTGAGTCTACCTTGAGCAGGCTGCCAGTTCTTCCTCCAAGATCAAACTCAGGTCATGGGGAGAGCTTCTGATTGCAATTCTGCAGCCTTACCTGCACCACACAAGGCTCCTGTAACAACCAGAGATTATTGGATTCTGGATCTATCTCCATGAACATGCTGGTTCCCCCTTTTAAGTCAGTAGCAGTAGTAAAAGTAGCAGTAGTAGCAGTGGTAGTAGTAGTAGTAGTAGTATCAAAAATGTCCCAACAGCAGCCATCATCATCATCATCTTAAGAGCCAAGTGTGTGGGCTAAATTTTGATTGTTATACCATGAACAAAATTAGATAATTGTATCTCTCATCTTTTTTTTTTTTCTTCAGTAAAGGCAATTTAGTTAGATTTTTCCTCTGCTTCAAATGGATTAATTTTGGGGGTGGGTGGGAGGAAGTTGCTACTGTTTAATCATTGCTGCCATTGAACAAGAACAAGGAAAGTTTTTTTTTTCCTCCCAAAACAAGTTATTCTGAGTTTTTTCTAGCTACTCTAAAATCTTCTAAATTAAATATAGATCTTCAGTATTCGCTTCTGTATTTTCAATATTTTATATTTTTGCTTTGAAAATAGAAGGAATATTTCTGTTCTTAATTTATGTGTTGACCTTCCTCTTTGACATGGTGCATATATGATATGGAACTAAAAGGGATTTTAGGGACAGCTTAAGATCACTTTTCACTGAGGTTGCAAACCTTTGTCCAGGTTGTGCCACTTCAGACTTTTGGTGGGGGCATTCACATGATCAAATGCTTAACAAAAAATCCCTGCAGACAGAAAACTAGATGTCAGGGAAAAGGCTAAGCATATCGCTATAGGTCTCCGTGTGTAATAAGTACTAACGATGCAGCCACATCCAAAATGTTAAATGGTTTTCTAGGATGTGATTTCTAAAAATAGCTTGACATTTCAAAGATCAAAGATGAACAAAAGCACCTATTTCTGTGACACAATTTGCAAGATAATCCATTATTAACTGTACTCTTTTGTACCGAAGTAAGACATAACTGATACGCTAAGTGGAAGTGTCTGAACCTTTGAGTTCACCATGTATGTTCGCATAGCAGCTGCTTTAGAATACCTTTCGGCAATTCTGCTTCTGAAGTGACTTCACGTTGTACCATGTATGTCTCATCTGGTTCTGGGTCTATCTTTGGAACTCCTAATTTGATTTGGGACAAGGGCAGTGGTGTCATCTAAATGATTTAAGAACAGGTACTCACTTTTGATTGGCACGTGTTGGGACCCGCCCACCGGAAGTGACGTCATAAGCCAGAAGTGATGTCGTGGCAGGAAGTGACATGAAAAAAGCCCTTTTTGAGGCCTCAGATGATTTTAAACTGACCCCACAGGTGCAACAGTATTCCACAGCACCCCCAGAACATGTTAAGGAGGCCTGGCATCATGTTAAAACCCCAGAGCAACTCATTTTTCAGTGGCAAGGAAAGGAAAGGCTCCGCTCGCTGCCTGCCTGCCTGCCTGGCTCTGAGAACATGCAGGCAACTCAAACATGCAGGAAATTCAAATGTTGCAGAGGGCAGAGTCGATGAGTGGGCGGGCGAATGGGCGGGGCCAGCCGTAATCCTAGAAACTGGTACTCGCATACCCCTGCGTACCCCCTGCATGACATCACTGGACAAGGGCCAATCCTATCCACCACCACCCCTTTGCTGGTGCATCTGGTGCACTCCTAAAGAGGGTGTGCTGTAACCAGCAAAGGGGATGCAGATTGGGAGGCTTCAGCCGGGAAAGGGGATTAAATGCCCTTACCCTTGCATGTCTCCTGAATTCCTTGGACCAGGGCCGACCTTACGCCACGGTGACCCATGTTGTCACATTGGGCCCACGCTTTGGGAGGCCCCGCACCAGCATATCACCTGTTACTGCAGCCGGGATAGCTATGGGCTGTAGGTCAGTGGGGCGAGCAGAGCCGCTTTACCTTGGGCCCTCCCGCCTGCCCCTGCCTCCTAGAGGCCCAAAATGGGCCTCCTGGAAGCATTTGGCAGTGGCGTCATCATGTCACCACCAACTATTCCCAGGTGCTGCACTTTGTGCATGGCACCACAAGCAATCTTCTTGGTGAGTGGGGGACCCTATGGGGAGGGTGGGGGCCTCATGGAAATGCCCCGCATTAGGCCCTGCTGCTCCTATAGCCAGCCCTGCCTTGGGCCTGTGCTAGCTATTTTGCTAATTCAGGTCTGAGGAGAGAAAAGGGTGGAAAGGGCAGGAAAAATGGAGGGCAGGATCTGTCGCGCACCATCTTTGCCAGAACCACCCACTCTCCCGCAGCCCCCCTGCTTACCTGCTGCTGCTGCTGCTGCCTTCAGTTCCAGGAAGGCGGGTGAGAAATTTCTGGCACCGGCTTCTGGGCAGCTACTGGAAAGTGCTTTCTGGCCAGCAGTGGATGTGTTCTGCTGCCAGCCAGAGCCTATATAGGATTGCACCGTCCGTCACACAACAACTGTAGGACTTTGTTCCTTTGGTCATCCCAAAGTGAGAGTAGGTATGGTAAAAGAGTTGCCATGCTGCCTACCCTGATCGCAATACAACGCACAACAAAACTGGTCAGAAAGATTGCAGCGTGCTAGATAGGAACATCTCACGTGATGCCCAGGCTGACAGATTCACACTGAAATGAGGTTTGCAAAGCCCAGAAGGCAACGTTATGAATTGACCCTCATTCTCAAGTTGAATAAAGCGGTGCCCCTCTGCCACTGGCTCTGATGTCGTGTGGCTGTTGGGATTTTCTTTTAAGCCGTATATGCCATTGCATTTTCTTCAGGAACAAAAACCGGTTTTATTAGTACATATTTCCTCAGCCTCTTGCTCTCTGGCTACTCCTACTTTAGATAATCAGTCAAAGATGTACACAGGCAGGTGGGCAGCTTTCTTTTGTATGCGAAAAGAAATCCATTATCACACTCTCCATTACCCCAACCTCACTCCCCATCCAAAAGACAAGCACATTAATGGCATGACAGGTCCGAGATGGTGTTGGCTTGGGGAGGGAGAGTACTGACACTGCTTGTTCCTGTGGATTGCATTTAGTTAGTCCCCTGGGGCCTCTTGATTGGCCTCATTAACAACATTCTTCAAATGCCTTCTGCAATATCTTTTTTTAAAATAAAAAAACAAACAAACCTTAGTTTATTTACCGACTGGAGCCCAGTGGTGGTGTTCAAAGGGATTGTTTTATAGACAAGACAGGTGGTTTTCCCAAGACCATATACAGTAGTATGTATATTTGTGGCATTAGGATCAAGTAAGTAAGGTGGAAATGGCTAGTTTTAGAATTAGTGCGATCCTAACCTGGAGTTAGGCCAGCAAAGTTTGGCCAGCATAACGGACATGGCCTTTGTGCCGGCCAAACTTTGCTGCCCTAACTGTGCCAGCCTAACTCCAGATTAGTATTGCACCCTAAGGCAGTAACAGGATTTTGCTCTGTGCTCTTTTGAAAAAAATATAAAAGGCAGGATAACATTGTAACAAAAAAAATCACAAGGCAACAGCTCTCTCCGCTCATGCTCAACAATAAGCCCTCTGAAACTTGGTGGGGATCACATTGGACTAAACACATATAGGAACAGGCTGTGAATACAGTCTGGATTTTTGTCTTTGTCGAGTTGCATGTGGGTTGGTTGTTTTTTTTGGGGGGGGGGGGCTCTTTGCTTTTTTAAACTAGCTTTTATGGTGGCAATATGCAAGTGGACTGCATTAGCTCTGAGAGTTGCCTCAGACAAGGAAGAAACTAATACATCATATCTGCATTGCCTTGGGACCTGTGACAGGTCAAAGCAGGTTTGGCAGCTGGTTGCAGGTAAAGCTGCTTTTCACACATAAAGGTCATCTGTATGTGAGATCTTTATGTTGCTGATGTATTGCCTAAAATCTATGATTTTTTTCCCCCGCTCTGACAAAGTGCCTTAATAGGCTTTCCTTGCATTCCTTGGCAGTCTGGGTTACCAAAACATCAAGCATCTGATAGAGATCTTATGCACAAATACTGGGTTAGTAAATGACATAGATGAATAATTTCAAGCAGTTCTTTTGTATGATCCCCTCCAAATTATGTGTATTTTTAAAGAACTTTTTTCTGATCATACATCTTGAAAAATGCTATGTGTCTTTTCTTCTAATGATCAGGAAGTCATGATGACAATGAAATAAGAGAGCAAAACACAAGCCTAATGAAGAAACTCTCAAAGCATGTTGAAAAAGGAACAAGGTACAATAGGAGCAGTGGTAAAATAAGACTCTGTTTTTGTTTTTTGTTTTGTTTCTTTTAAAACAACAACAGAGTGTTCTGGTTAGTACTGTAGGAAAGAAGAAATATGAAAATATCTAAAAGGAAAATCAGCACACCATTCATTGAAAAAGGCAGGCATGCAGGCATGAATAACAGGCATAACAAAAGGAAGACCAGTCAGTTTCGTATGATAGTGAGTGGTAAGATCACACACTAGTAGTACTTTGAACATTAGAACAGAATCTCAAAATCTATTCAATATTCTAAAAGGAGAAATTCCAATAACCCAAGTACAGATAAAATATAAAAGATGTCTTAGTTTGCCTTTGTATGCTGGAAGAAGTATTTTCAAATCAATGAAAACGGGTACATTTACCAATAAAAACTTTGAGGAGGAGAAGTACATTGTTCGTTGCTGGTAGAGTAAAATACAGATAAACAATTTGGTACTTTCCTTAGGAAAGTACCAAATTATAAGTTCCTATATAAGTTTATAAGTTCCTATAATCTTACAAGTTCAGGGGATGATAGAAAAGGATGCCGATAGATGTGCTGTGTAACTAGTAGAAGGAAAACATGTAAATGTTACATGTAAATGAAAACATGTAGAGTAAATGCAGCAAGTGATCTACAATACATACAGGCTAAGCTTGCTTACTCAGATGTAAATCCTGCTGGCTTCAATAGGACTCTTCTTGGACTATCGGATTGCAGATAGACCTTCTCTGGTCAAAGAATCAAATATATCCTTCAAACTCCATAAATAATGGCTCAATAAACAGTAAAAAGAGGTATTGCAGACATCAACACCGCCTGTGTTCATAAAAACCCTCACTGAACATTGTAAAGAATTGTTCATTTTGGCTATGAGGCTCATGAGTTGAAGTACGCGGAAGAACCTAAAACGTGATTAAGCTTTGTGATCAGTGAAGTCTCTTGATGTTGGTAATTTTACAGATCTACCTAGAAAGTGTGATAATGCTATTTAATGTAAATGTAAACCGCTGCCACTGGGCTTTCCGACCGGAAGGTTGGGAGTTCAAGACTGCGCGACGGAGTGAGCTCCCGTTGCTTGTCCCAGCTCCTGCCAACCTAGCAGTTTGAAAGCACCTAAATGCAAGTAGATCAATAGGGACCATTTCGGTGGGAAGGGAACGGCATTCCATGTGCTACGGCATAGAATCATGCCGGCCACATGACCATGGAAGCTTGTTCTCAGACAAAACGCCGGCTCTATAGGCTTTGAAACAGAGATGAGCACCACCCCCTACAGTTGGTCACGACTGGACCATTCGGTTGTGGGGAAACCTTTGCCTTTTTATACTTCCTGCTATTTGGCTTTGCATCAGTTCAGCTAGAAATGAGAACCTTATAAGTCAGTGGTTCTCAAACGTTTTAGCACTGGGACCAACGTTTTAGAAAGAGAATCTGTCCGGGACCCACCAGAAGTGATGTCATGGCCTGTAGTGCCGTCATCGTGATGCCAGAACCTGCTGCTTTCTTGAGAATGGAGCAATGTTGGGTTATTTCTCAATGATGGTCCAATAGCAAAGTGAATTGGAAAGAAAAAACCTGTTTACAACCTTAACGCAAGCAAAATAGCCGCATAGCTCTCCCCACTTTCCAGCATCCCATCTTCCTGTATTTTCAAAGCTCTAGGTGCTTCGCAATCCACCCGAAATTGGCTCGTGACCCACTGGTGGGTCCCGACCCACAGTTTGCGAATTACCGTTATAAATTAGTTTGGCCCACTGAATACTTTACATAATGTTCAGACAAGCATTGGGTAAGTCAAAGAAGTTAACAGCCCAATCCTATTGGCCTTTAGTTCTGGTGGAACAAGCATTCTGTTAGCGCTAACTGCTGTAAAAGCACCAGGAAGTGATTTATGGCAGCACGCACAGTAGCCACTGCCAAAATGATGGCAGGAAGGGTTGCTCCCCTTCTGCCCTGAGCTGCACCACTTGATATGAGAGGTGTACCCCAGGGTCCCTTGCAATGTCCCAGTGGATCCTGGCACATTCTTCTTAGGTTGCTTCCTGCTGCATTGGCGCCTCCAAAAATATTGGTGCCCTAGGCAACTGCATATCCTTCATGTGTCATCAGGACAACTCTGCATATCAAAGCAAATTCTTGCAAATATCAAACCAGGAAAGCATGCATGCTTGTTTTTTTTTTAAGTTTTTTTTTTTTTAGTTTTGCCAGATAGAAAGATTCTCTGGGTGGGATCCGTCCAGATAAACACAAATACAATGTGGCTGATGGTTATCCAGGTGTCAACACAAAGCATTCAAATGCAAGAGTTTCCTTCTTAACATTCAATTTGCAAATTATTCCACTGTGGCTGGAAAACAAAATGCTTAAGGAAATGAGTCTATTCCCAATGTGTTCCTTAGCAGGATAATTCAGAAATTCCCAAGATGCTGAAATTCCCAAGTAGTGCTGTTATCTCTCTTTGGAGCCGCAGTAGTTTTCACTGAGTTTCTTTAAACTCTGAGATATATTTGGACTTTAACTTAAATAAGAGCAACTGTGGATCGAGGAGGTGCACCTGCAAGCTGTACACCTGTTCCTGCAAAGGGAGTGTAACCTCATCCAGAACAGGTTGATAGCAGCACCTGCATTGCGGATTTCCAGAATAGGCGAAACTCTATTTTGTCTGGATTTAACTTCAGCCTATTAACCCATGTCCAATTCCCATCCATTTCCAGGTAGCACTCCAACAGCCCCCGCAGTATTTGATGGAAAGGAGAAACAGAGGTGGCTGTCAACAGCATACTGATAGCACCCTACTCCAAATCCCTGGACGGCCTCTCCCAGCAGTTTCATGTAGTTAAACAGCTTGAGGAGCAGAACAGACCCCTGTGGCACCCCACAGACCAAAGACTTCCCCAGCATCACCTTCTGGGGCCTGTCAGCCAAGAAGTGGAACCACTGCAAAACAGTGCCTGCAAGCTGCCTGCAAACACTGCAAACCCTAACTTAGCCAACCTATCTGATAGTACTGAAAGCTGCTGAAAGATCCAGAAGGTGAAACAGGCTTGCACTCCCCTAGTTTTTATTTTGTCTAGTTTTTGGTTTTGATTCCCCTCCCTCACCCCCCACCCCCCACCCCGCTTCTGGTTTGGAGCAAATTCCATGACTGTCATTTGTTGTAAAATAATGTTTAATCAATTGCAAAATGTGTATTCTGACATTAGCACAAGATAGAATGCTAGTTCTAAGGAACTTGCTACATGAATTGTTGTGTGCACGTCTGAATGAATATAATTCTAATCATGCCCAGCATCCACATTGCACTAATGTAGGCTTTCTTAACACTGAACACTTCAAGGTGCAGTATAAATTAGGGAAGTATTGTTAGTAGCTACAACAGCCCAGGAAGGAAGATGATGGTTATTATATCCTTGGGGCGGATGGGGGGGGGGGTGAAGCTGAGAATCATGTGCCTGAGGCTCTCTTGTGAGTTCATAGCAGAGCTAGGAATTTCTTGGTTCCTAGTTGTAAGGGCCATTGGAACCAAAGGAATTTGTTCTCCGGGGATAGTTGCATACACCTAGATCTGGTTAATCCAGATCTTAACCATAGTGTGGGAACGATTAAAGTCCTGATCTGGATTGCCCTCCCCACCTGTGTGCTCTTTACAGAAGAAAATATCACTCCTAGTTTGGCCCTTAGCAATTGCATTGTGCTACCCACTATTACTAATAATATATACCAGAATTGTATATGATTATTACCACCTGACTGTCCTGGTTTATATTAAGATAGTATCCAGTGTACACCATTCCTCCCTCATTGAAATGAATTGGGTTAGTCGGAACTGTGCTTGGTGAACTGCACCACCTACAACTCAAAAGCATTCACGGCACTTAAAGAAAGCAAGAAAGAAAGAAACCCGTGCCTCTCCAGCAATTTTCAGATGTGAAGGATGTTATTTTGTGGCAGCAGCACTGGCTGGTTGATTTATTGAAAAGGACTCGATGCCTGCAAAAGTTACTGAAGCTGTGAACATTTTCATTTACCTTACTGAGAGCTTTTAATCACAGCCCAAACGTGCAGGTTCTCCGTTCTTTGGAAGGCATGTCGCTTGCCTGTGTTTTCCTAACACTCCAGCACACAGTTGCTGGTTGCAGTCTCGGCAGAGGCTTAATTTGTGACAGGGCTCGGTTCTGGCATGCTTTCAGTGGAAGGATTTAATTCTGAGATATATGAATTAGGAGTAGATGAGACTCTCCTGGGGCAGGTGCAGAGTATCTTTCTGTCATTAATTAGTAACTGCAGAAGCCTTGCTGAGATGCAGATGGGGAAACAGGGACTATGTGCATCTGACCTCCGTGTGTTCAATCCAGTGTCCAAAAGGAGGTGGCACAGGCAACTACACATGGTGGGTTCCCTCCAGGCAATCAGGAACCCTGTGTAAAGACAGGGACTCTTGGAGACATTATTGCAGGCATTGTAGAAAGTCAATATCTGCAATCTTACTTCTCCACACAATCAGATAACATCGAAGCAGGACAGCAAAGTCCTATTAATGCAAAGGGGTTTGCTTCCAACAGATCTGAGCCCTGGCATTGCTGTTTCTTGAAGTCAAGCACTGACAAGAGGGATGGTGTAATAAAATGTTGTAATGTGCACCTCTTCCTGATACAAAGTCCCACTGGACTCATAGGCCTTCTTTGGAGTAAATGTGTTCTAGATCAAACTGCAGCGGCTGATGGGAATGTCCAGCATTAAATAACAAGCCTTGCATCTCTCATTCCTTCTGCCAAACTTCCCATCACTTTTAATTTTTTTAAATTCTCTCTGTTTCCTATATTCCAGCTCCTTTCCTTTTGAGTTTTCTTTCCTTTTATCTCATTTGTTCCCAGATAACCACAACTAAGCATTCAGGGATGGCTCCAGGTGCATCTGGGCCCAATGTGGGGCATTCCCACAGGGCCCCCCACCGTCCCTACAGGACCCTTCCCACCCACTAATAAGAGCACTTTGGTTGCCACGCGCAAAGCATGGCATCTGGAAATGCCGTGGTGGTGGTGGTGGTGACATGACATGGTAGCTGGTGGTGACATGACAACATCATGCCGACTGCTTCCAGGAGGCCCACTTTGGGCTGTTTGGAGGCAGGGGCAGGTGGGAGGGCCCAAGGTAAAGCTGTTCTGCTCACCCCACTGACCTACAGCACGTAGAGATTGCAGCTGCAGCAGGTGGTCATACGCTCACTATGTTGGTGCGTAGCGTGGGACCCAGTGTGTTGACACTGGTCACATTGGCTTAAGGCCGGCCTTGTGAGCATTATACTGCAGTTCAGTTACTTCTCGTGTTCATTTTGAAATGGAAAGTCATTTCTTTCCCCTCTGCGAGTTACGAATCCAGACTCTCCTTAATCTTATACTCCCCATGAGGCAAAGCATGGAGGCCCCTTGAAGTCATCAGAAGTGATGCAGTTGAAGCTGCTGAAGTAATGGCACCTCGCAACAGGGCCTTTTCTGTGGCGGTGCCTGGCCTTGATCTGTCCCCCATGTGAACCTAAGCGTGCCTCACTGGCCTTCTGCAGAGCCTGGAGATCTTTTAAGTAGAGGTCAACTGGTTTAACTGTTTTCACTGTATTGTTTTTAAGGTACCTGTATTACTTTTAGGGACGTGGTGGCGCTGCGGGTTAAACCGCTGCTGCTGGGCTTTCCGAACGCAAGGTTGGGAGTTCGAGACTGCGCGACAGAGTGAGCTCCCGTTGCTTGTCCCAGCTCCTGCCAACCTAGCGGTTCAAAAGCATCTAAATGCAAGTAGATAAACAGGGACCACTTCGGTAGGAAGGGAACGGCGTTCCATGTGCTACGGCGTATAGTCATGCTGGCCACATGACCACGGAAGCTTGTCCTCAGACAAAATTGTCAGCTCTACAGGCTTTGAAACAGAGATAAGCACCGCCCCCTACAGTTGGTCACGACTAGACCATTCAGTCGTGGGGAAACCTTTACCTTTATTACTTTTATTGATTTAAAAAAAAAAACCTGATATAAGCTGCCTTGAGCTCCCAGAAAATAAAATAAAAGGAGCCTTTCCCAGTTATGCCTGGAGATGCCAGGGATGGGACCTTCAGTATGCAAGCGGATGCTCTTCCACTGAGCTACAGCCTGCCCAGCCTATCCCTGGGTCTACTGATTTGTACTGTTTGGTCCGTATGAAGATCCAGCAAAGCAGTGTTACCCTAAGTAAACGCAACACAATGCAAACTGCTTGCTTTGAGCCAATTATAAAACCACTTGACACTGTTTCCAAGCTTTTCCAGATCTTTACTGTATCTAAAATAATTAAAAAAAAAAAAAAGCTTTGGCACACTAAAGGGAAGCAGCTGCTTTCCAATGGCTTGCCAAAGATATATGTATCTCTTCTGAGTGATCAGTGGCAGAATGCATAATATCTCAAGTCATTGATTAACATACAGTGACTCCAGATGCTGCGAAGTCCATATATCTTCAGTGAAAACATGTAAAGGGAATATAATAGGAAACACAACCCCCACAAAGAAAATGAAAGGCAAAGTATTAAACAATCTATAATGGCAATTGCTTTTCAGAGGACTGAAAAAGTACATTGTTCCCATTTGATCACAAATCATACCTGCACAAGTGTGTATAGCTAGACCTGTGTAGATGGAGTATTATTAAATATGAGATTATCTTCATAGGGAGACTTTGAAAAAAATATATCAAACCGTTAAGGATTGGACAAGGACGCTGAAATTAAAGGCAGATAATATGGAGATTACCTGCAACCCTGGATATAGTCTGTCATCCTGTTCATTTTACAGGCTGTTCAGCCATAGTTCTACAATAGGGAGGTGGTACTCTTCCTGAAGGAGCAAATTTTGGGTTGCTCTTGGGCCCAACTTTGCACCTGGATGCCCAGCAGGTGTACCAACTACATCCTTTCTTTGGTCAGTCTGATCTGATGACGCCTGTCTGTGTACATTAGCTCCTGATTGACCTCTGCTCACTACTACCCTACAGTTTCCATTAAATGCTGATGCTTCAGGTCTTAAGGAGACATCCTGCTCCTCACTTTGGTCCTTGCCCGTAGGCGTTTTCAAACAGTTTTTCAGTTCAAGTACACCTTTCCTTCTTATTTAATTTTAATTTGTCTAACAATTTAATAATCCCTTCAGGGAATGTTAGTGCTATAATAAAAGTATGTATAAAGTCCATAAATATGTAACTATGCAGGAGTTCCTAACAAGTTCCTCTTCACCATTTAATGGTCAGGCAATATCCCACAATTCTTTCAAGGTTAAAAAAAGGGGAAATTAGAAGCCCAGTAAGCCTGCTGGGCTGTTGTTGCTCAAAAGCTGATATAATTGAATCTTAAATAATGAGGTCCAGTTCTGCAGATGTTAATAGTATTTATTTTTTGTCCCTTATGTACATACATGGATGGCTTGTTTTTAAGAACTGCTTTAAGCCATTACATGGTGATCATGGTCAGACTACACATTACACACAAACGTGTTTGCCCAGGTATCTAGGTATTTCCCCCCAACACACACACACACACACACACACACACACACACACACACACACACACA
>JAJKFI010000096.1:1974856-1998654 GCA_029204185.1 Lerista edwardsae
ACACACACACACACACACACACACACACACACACACACACACACACAGGATAATGATCTCTGATACGATTTTTAAGGGTCCACTAGAGTTCCCTCCCTCCCATCCCAGGCAGATACCGTTTTACACCCCACCAGAAAACATTCCAAGCGAGGGGCATCCTCAGACATTCTAGCAGTTGGTTCCAGAGATGTGGTCCCACTACAGCCAAGGCTTTGAATGGGAGTGGAATCCTAAGCAGGGTCCTGTCTGACAATTGCAGGGGGGCATGCAGGATTATATGGGGGAAACTGGTCCTTTAGGTATCCTGGTCCTATGCCATATAGCAGTGGTTTTCAAATGTTTTAGCACCTGGACCCATTTTTTAGAATGACAATCTATCCAGGACCCACCAGAACTGATGTCATGGCTGGAAGTGCCATCATGCCAAAGCCCGCTGCTTTCCTGAGAATACAGCAATAAATTGGTTTTTCTCAGCCCAACCGAAAAGTGAATCAGAAAGAAAAAAGCCTGTTTACAGCCTTGGCACAAGCAAAACAACAACACATCCCTTCCCATATCAGGAATCGCATCATCCCATATTTTCAGTATGGCTGCTTTAGGTGCTTTGTGACCCACCTCAAAATTGACTCACGACCCACTAGTGGTTCACGACCCACAGTTTGGGAATCACTGCCACATAGGGTTTTTAAGGTAATCCCCAAAGTCTTGAATTGGGTTCGGGATGGAATGGGCAGCCAGTGTAGCTGACAAGTAATGGCATGGCAGAATCAACCCCTTGAGCCCCAGTGACCAACTGGGCTGCCACATTCTGTACTCGCTGCAACCTCCTAAACATCTTCGCGTGTAGCCTTCGAGTGCATTACAGTAGTGTAAGTGAGATGTCACTATAAGCACGGTACTGTGAAATGGGTTGTGTGTGTTTATGCTTGAGTCATATCATGTTAGAGTCATGCATGTTATGATTGAGTCACATCATGTTAGATGATCACGCATGTACACCATGAGATGTGCACATGAGATTAGGGCAGTGGTAGAATCTACCTGCGCTAACAACCGGAACACAGGAAGTAGCTACCGGGACGCACGGTTGATTGGCAGTTCCTCCATGCGTCCTCGCTTCTCCGCGGTCCGCTGCCTGCCTGCCTGCCTGGCTGAAACCTCCGGCTGCTGGCGTGAAGGGCGCAGGCGTGGCCAGCCCCATTCGCGTATTGCAGGGGCGCGCGGCAGCGATGACTGCAGTGGGCGGAGCCAGCCCTACACAGAACAACCAGAACAGCGTTCCGGAGCATCCTGGCTACATGACATCACTGGATTAGGGCCTGCTGTCTTCCTTTGTGTACAAGATGTGTAAAGTGGCAAAAAGAATGAACCAGTCTCAGATACATACACACACAATCCAGTTAAAGCAAGGTGCCTCTGTGTAAAGAAAAACTTTAGCTGCTTTTCAGCTCTTTACGTTCTACATGTTGATCCACTTGGTATGATCTTGCATAAGTGGCACAAGTCTGGGCCTGCTTACCTGGGTTCTTAAATCTCATACCACACACTTTTTCAAGATGATATCTGTAGCATCCGCATATGTGAGTGAAGTCACACATTACAACAAGATTACGAGTGCACAACTACAAAAAAAATCAGGGGGTAATTATGGCAATGTCTACTGCTTTTCAAGTTTCTACTCTGTATGTTTTCATTTTTGAGGCTCCATGCATTGTGCAGCACATGTTCATAAGGAAAAGCTTAATGGCAATGAAGTCACGTTTTTTGCATTTGCTTCTCTGGCAAATCCCTTCATGTGTTTCACAAATATTTGCCCATGCCCCCCCTTTCTAAATAACATTCAAACTTTGTTTTTTTTCTAATTACCTTTTGGAAAGCAAGAAAAGTCTTCTTTTACAGTTCTATTCAGAGAATCATTTTCAAAACTATTAGGGAACACAGCAGGGGGAAAAAATCAATGTTTCCTATGATAGGAGTTATGTGAGAGAATGGTAACATTGCATATTATAGGCAGAAATTGCAAACAGACCATATATTTATTTCGCTCACACATGATTCTGTTTCCTCCACTCTATCCAAGCATCTCTGCTGAAACTTCCTTTATTTCCTTCAAGTGTAGCCAAGAATTTATGATACAATTCCATCCTTCTTCTCCTTCTCCAGGAACCATCTGTATTTTCACCTGGTCCTTAACGATGAAATAACCCTGTCTGCATGCTTGTAGCCATATTTTGCCCACAATGCTTCTATGTTGTAGACTGCTATTTAAGGGTGTGCAATCTGGTCTTTGTTCATTATAAATCCTCAATTACTCACTTCAAAGGGACATATGGAAAAAACAGGCAAGGTTTTCCAATGAAGAGGATACAGAGCAGTTTCACACAGTACAGGAAGCCCCAAGAAGAAGGTGCACATTTATGGCATGCAGGGGAAAGTTATTATATTCCTTCTGCATCTAAACCAGAACTGCAGTAACCAGATGCATGAGTCACACAGGTATACCCAACAGAGCATGTCTCAGAGCATGTACAAAGTTATGTTGTTTTTTATTTATTATTAAAATTACAAGAGTTCTATCACATATTAATTCTCAATAGAAGGAGATTATGAGTAAGTAGTGAGAGCGCAATCCTAACCTGGAGTTAGGCCAGCACAGTTAGGCCAGCACAAGGGATGCCATAAAGTATGTTTGGACCCCTCTCGGAGTCAGAGGGCCAGCACACAGACTTGTGCCATCATCCCTGACTCTGTGAGTGGTCCAAACGCTCTTCAGGGTGGCGCTCGTGCCAGCCTAACTCCAGGTTAGGTTTGGGCTCTTAGTCCCTAGCAATTCCTACCCCTTCCCATTCTGCTTTCAAGGATTGCCTGCAGTGGCATTCCTAGAGGGGGAAAAAATGCTACGTTTTGCAGGAGTCTGAGCTCTTGTGTAATCAGGCCCCCCTCACCTTCAGAGCCATTCATGGCTTGGAATCTTTGCTCTCCTAGCCACAAATGGCTGTGCAGGCAAGGGGAAAGGATGCCTTACATGGGAGATAAGGCTCCTGAAAAACATAGATTTTGTCCCCACCTCTGGGAACACCACTGATTTCCAGTTCAAGCCTATTCCTCTGGTTCTCAGACCTATGTGCCAAAGTTGCTGCAACATTCAGTTATGAAACTGCTGGGAGAGGTAGTCCAGAGCTCAGAGTGTAGTGTCATCAATATCCTAATGATGCCCAACTCTATCTCTCTTTTCCATCTGGAAATAGGGAAGCTGGTTAGCAGGTTGGAGGTGGTGGATCTCAGCAGCAGCAGTATACTTTGGGATGCAGTATACTTTGGGCAGAAGATTTAGCCGAGAGGGTTAATGCCTCCGTTTGCCCGAAGATAACACCTGAAGATCTCAAGGTCGTGAGCTCGGGACTGCCGGAAGTCTCTGCGAGCAGCAGACCTTGGAAACTGCGGCTGATTAAAAGCTGAGTTTCAGCTGCCTTGTGGGAGGAGGAGTGTGCTGAAATCAGCTGCATCTCTGGTGGCAGCAGGGAAGCCTCATCAGCCAGCAGACGACAGATGGGTGGCTAAAGAAAGAAGGCTAAATCCAGAAAGAAAGATCTGTAGGAGTGTTGTTCTTGGAAGACAGAACATTCTGTAAATTGTAAAAACCTTCGGGTTTGTGAGAAAGTCTGCCTATGTAAACCGCCTTGAGTTCAATCATTAGAAAAATCTAGTGATCTTAAGAAAGGCGGTATATAAATAAATTTATTATTATTATTATTATTATTATTATTATTATTATTATTACCCCTTTTTTTGCTGCCCAGTATGTCCCCTTCCTCTCCTTCGACTTATGCCTGCAGTGGGCATGGCTCACAAGATACCCATAGGTGACCAGGCCACCTACTGGAAGATAAGTAAAAAGGTCATTTACGTACCTCTT
Source organism: Lerista edwardsae (assembly GCA_029204185.1). Taxonomy (NCBI): domain Eukaryota; kingdom Metazoa; phylum Chordata; class Lepidosauria; order Squamata; family Scincidae; genus Lerista; species Lerista edwardsae. The sequence continues at coordinate 1,978,773 of JAJKFI010000096.1, forward strand.
GTTGGCTGTCTGCTTACTCTCCCACAGCATGCCGCACGTTCTCTATTGGTGCAGCTGCATTCTATGGACTGGTAAGAGATAGGATACCCTTGAAGATAATCTGATAACTGCTGCTGAAACTAAATGCTCTCAGGTGCTGTTGGACTGAGTATATTACACTCCTGTTTGGTGAATTGCATTGGCTTCCAGTATGTTTCTGGGCTCAAATCACGGTGCTGGATATTAGAAGGATTAGGACTAAGGTACTTGAATAACTATTTCCTCCAGCCTTCCTACACTCTGCAGTCTTGAGCAGAGGTCCTGATTCATGGTCTATGGTCAAAAGAAATATGGTTGGTGGAGACATAGGACAGGGCCTTTCGTGGCAGCCCTTTATCCCTGAAAGACCCAGCTTGTCCCAATGATGCCAGATTCCAAACCAAGTGTGAAAACTTTTTTTTTGTTTTAGTTGGCTTTCTCTTCTGCTTTATTTGATTATACTGTGTCTTTATCTTGCTCCGTGTTGTTTGCTCACCTTCTATTTTTATGATAGTGGCTGTTTTGATAGTTGTTTCAAAATGGATTTTAATATCATTTTATTTGAAGCTTGTAAACTGCCTACGTGGTCTCTTTAATGGGATTGAGAGGTGGCCTAGGAGCAGCGGTGTCATCCGGCAACGAGCTGCCGGAACACCAGGCGGGACTTACCACCTGATTGGCTGCCTGTCCGTGATGTGTCGCCGCCTGCCCGCCCGCCCGCCGCATGGGCACCCCTGGCTTCGGAGGGGGTGCCCGCTTGCCTGGGGAGCGCGCCGGGTGCCTGGGCAAGCAGCGGAGGGGCACGCCAACCGGAGGGAGCCCGCGTGGCGGGCGGGCAGGCGGCAACACGTCACAGACAGCCTGTCAATCAAGCGGTAAGTCCCGCCTAGCGTTCCGGCAGCTTGTTGCCGGATGACACTACTGCCTAGGAGTATTTAAAAAGAATATGAGATGGGCTGAAGACCTGGCCCCAAGAGACAAAGTTGGACACAATGGTAGAAACAGCAGCAGTGGTGGTGGATAATCACCATTTTGGAAAGGCTTCCTCCCTACTGCTACCCGAGGAAGCCATAAAAATACATGAGGTAGCTCTATCCTAACCTTGGCTGGAATAGGCAGGCCAGTTGGCCTGAACCATATACAGCCCTGGTAAGAAGGTGGCTATGACACAATTTGGAGTAATGAGACAATGTCCATTTACCCTGAGTAAGGTCCCAGCCACCCCAATAGAGCTACTCGGATCTGGTTCAGATCCAAGCAGGCCAGTGTAAGGCTGAGCTGCTCAGAAGGGAGGTTCGGCTATGGCCTACCTGCTGAAGGCCAGTCCACCCTTCTCCCAGGCCCAGCACATCCACCGATCCACCGTTCCCTCCGCCCCGATCCATCCTCCATTCTCCAACTTCCATTTACCTTTCTGGAGAGGCACAGAGGCTGGATTTGGGTCCATGGGCCGGCACACATCCTCTTGTCACCCCAGCCGACTACTGAGTTAGCACAAACATAGCTTACAGCACGTTTGCAACAATACTGGGCTGGCACAAGGGACTTGTTCCAGCCTCAGAGCGTATTACGATCTAATAATGAAAGAGGAGACCAGAGGAAACAGAAAGTAGAAGAAAAGGTTGCTTGGGGAGGCTATATTGCTTTTTCATGTAAGGAACCAAAAAAGTGACTCTATTGACCCCTGTGGCCCCAGAGGGTAGCTTACAATTATGGTAAGCATTAGAACAGTTCGGGGAGGGGGAGAAACCAGCTCATTGTGGTTGTGATGAAAAGAGGGAGGTGAACTGTAGAGGAGAGAGAGAGAGAGAAATTAGTGCTTGCTGCTCCTTGGTTCTGTTTCACAAATATTAAGGTTCAGAGCTTTTAGTTTTTTTGTGAAAAGCCAAATGGCAGTAAAAATGATGTAGTTTAAATCCAGATTTTGATGGTTGCCCTTGGATATACAGAGACTTCTTGTATGTTATTCAGGTTTATCTACTGGGTCTTCCATACACTCAGGGCCCAATCCTATTCAGCTTTCCATTGCTGATGCAGCTGCAATGCAGGCCTGAGGAAAGAGAAGAAATGTTCCCTGACCTGGAAGAATGGGATATAATAGGATTGAGAAGTTGGATAGGATTTGGCCCTCAATCACTTTCAATGGTGGTTATAACTTATAACACAGTGGATAGTCCACTAGTGGCATTATATGAGACGTACTGTGTTGGAAAGAGCAATTTTCCCAAACAACCAGTCTTCGCAATACTACTGGTACAGAACCGTATCACAATACACAAAGCTCAGACGACCTAATCATTACTGGAGTCCAGTCATTAATTCTTGGAACAACAGATTATTTATCTAGACTGCTAATGTGTGTTCAAACAGCTAGAAAAAAAGCCATCAGTGTTATTCTCTGAGCACGGGTGGTATGGACATGTTCATGTATGATACATTAAACATCCTACTTGCCTTGTGTTCCACAGTTTGCATTTTTTCCCTTTCATTCAAATGTTTTCCCCATTTTGAAAATGCCACCCAGTCCTGTAATCAGACCATATGCGCACGTTAGCGTTGTCTGAATGATCACATTGTCTGCGGCTTGAATCGCACTCCTGCTGCTTGTCCACTGCCCCTAATTATTTTTGTTTTAGCGCTTGTCCCTGATTTCTCAGTCAGGCAGTTGAAAGAGGCCATGTCATCTGCTGAGAGGTGTCTAATCAAGGGATGAGTAATCAAACAAAAAGCTTTTTGGGGAAGGGTGGAAATGGAACAAATGATATTGTCTGGTTGGTTATTATGCTTTTCTGTTCTCAACCCTTCAATAGAGTTCTTGCAGAAACTGGAGGAACTACCCATTAGCGCACAGGGTTGGGCTGCTGAGTAAGTGGATGGAGGATGCCTTGTAAAGAGGGAGTGGTAAAGGAAACAGCCTAAAAATCAATGGAGTAGAAATGCATTTAAAGCACACGTACTTATCTCCTGTAGTCGATGTGTCACCTGCCTGATAATATGCCAAACTGCCTGATACTGTGTGTGTAGGTGGCTCTGTGTCTGTGTGTCTGGTGTTATTATGTGTGCGCTTTTAGGATGGCAGGAAGGGGACATGGCAAGCCATCCGTTCCTGTGAAATGCTGCGAGATGTATCAGGGCTTGTCCATAAATTTCATTGCAGTGCTGTGGCGCACAGAGAAATGAGTGAGGAAATATCTGATTAAAGTGTGCATTGCTGCTGAGGCAACTGAATGTTGCCATAGCAATCGAGATGAAATGTGCAAGGAGTGAGATAATTAAATCTAACCCCTTTAGAAGTTTTTGACAGTCAATGCACTGCCAATAAGAAAAAAAAACTTATCGCCATTATTAAAGATAAAACCCATTTCTTGTGGAAGTACTTCTTGTTGATATTTTGTTGTCCCCTTTGCTAAATACATTGCTTCAGGTGCTTTATTTGAATGTTCCCTTTAATAATTGGATGCAGTTTTGACCTTGGCCTGTAACCGCCAAGAGCTTGAGCTGGTTTATTGTTCCCTTGGAACTGCTAGACAAACTATCCAGCTATTTTGTTTCCCCTCCACTCTCCTTACAGTACGGTCAAACCAGGCTGTCACATCTAAGATTATGATTCAATAATATCTAGAACGTGCTGCCCTCTTCAGGAACTGGCGATTAAAAAGAACTTTTGAATGTGATTATTGATTCAGAAAATCGGATGCAAAAAATGTGACTTTATAGGATCCATATATAGTGAGTTTGTACAGTGAGTTGTAGTGAGTTCGCAGCATTTAGAGATTCTAGCAGGTTAATACAGGATGATGTCCCCGAAATATTAATAGATAACTGTAATATTAAAAGACTGTTGTTGGGAAACATAAACTATATATGTCACAATAGGCTGGACTAATAATCACAGAAAATTGGCAGCCTTGGTTGGCAGATCTACATACCTAATTCTGAAGGCAGCCATATAATCCGAAAAGCATATAATAGAAACTTTCACAAGACACGTCAGTGTGTGATGTTTGAGACATTTAGAAGTAGAGGCCCAAATTCAGACCTGCATTTAATTCAACCATATGTTTTTCTTCAGAGAACCCTGGGGTATGTCTGCTGCCAGCAGAACTGTGTTGATGTGGGAGACTGTTTTCATCTTCCCTCCACAATTCTTCTTGCAATTTGAAATAGCTGTGGAAAAGAAGAGGCAGAAGTCAGGGGGCTGCTTTGAAACCTGTGGCCCAATGGAGAACTCCCACCTTCCCAATAACTGTCATAGACTTCTATGTTTTGATAATGGCCATTTTGAAGGAGATTCTGCTGGAAGTAAGAGAATACTAAATGAGTACCAAGTGATAGTTGAATTTGGTGGAAGAGAGCGTTAGCATAATCCTAACCTGGCGGGTGCGAGGCTGGCACAAGGGCCACAGTAGGCCTGAGGGCCAAATCCACCCTCTGGAAGATTTCTATCTTTACTTGCCCTTGGCAGGTGCTGCCACAGCAACCTGCTGAGAGGGGATAAATACAGTGCAGCCTCAGTATCTGCTGGGGTTCTGTTCCAGAGGCCCCCACCCATGGGCAGGGATGAACGAAGCCCCGAGTGCGCCCATGCAGGGCGATGAAACCGCACCCCCAGCACGTCGCCCCACCCCTGTGCGTCGCCCAGCCACGCCTCCCAGCACCCAGAACAGCTCCATTTTGGAGCGGAACAGATGCGAGGGAGGGCGGGCGGGCCAGACAGCGCACGGGTTAGTCCGCGGACTCCACGCAATGGCACCCCGCTGCCCCGCTGCTGCCGGTGCCCATGGCTCGCGCCACCCCGGGCTACACCCTTCCTCCACCTCTGCCTGTGGGTACCAGGGCCACCATCTAAATGCCCTTATATATGATGCGGCCCTCGTGCCAAAGTGTTTAGAGACCTTTGAATTAAGAAATGGTTGTCATGTGGTTTTTCTTAGGGTTCCATGGGATTTGGCTGAGATTTAACCACAATGGTATACATGTTATTTACCAGTTACTTCTCTGTCACCTGGCTTTTCCCATTCTTACTGCTTAGTTTCAGCATTTGATCCCTTCCTATTCTTATATTTATGTACACTGTAAGTTGTTTAGATAAGACCCATATAACTTTTTTTTTGTTTTCTCTGTGATGCCTGGCACATTGTTAGAACTAAACTAGAATTAAGCAGTGGAAGAAGTGATTTTTCATTCATCTGCAATAAGCTATGATTTCTAAATGAACCAAAATGTAAAAGGCCTATATCCTGGTTTTCGTATCAGATAAAAATTATCTGTGATATTTCAAAGGAATCTTAAACGAAAGGCCAACATTTGTGTGTGGGGGGGGGGGCGGGGAATTCCATTTACACCACCCCAAGCTCTTTGAATGAATAAAAACATGATGCACAAAGGAATATATAGGAGCACTTAGTGGCTTTTAAAAAGTGTATGGAGGAAATGAAAAATCCACACATTGTTTCATTACCATCATCATAATGTAAAACAACACCGTTGATCTTATACTTAGGACAAATTAAGTATAATATTAACTCCCTCCAGCCTCCCAGTGATTTTTTTCTGTTGGCTGATGACAGATGCCCATATGTATTACAGACCTCTAATTAATTCAACGTCCTAGTTGCATCCAGGATAATATCTAGAAGTGTGTGGGTCAATCCTTACTGATTCATAAGTGATTCACCAATGAAAGTACTGAAGTTTCTACAGTGAGTATTTCTGCAGAGCTCTATGGACACTGCATTCCAAAACCGGCAGAGCAAGAATGACTCTTTTCTGCAGAAGTAAAGGATCTTGGGATCCATATAGCTGAGATATGTAAGTTAAAGAAGATCTGAACTGGACAATGTGATAAAATCAAAATAAATTAGTGAAAACTACCTAGGAGGTACATGTGGTCAATTTATTTTATTAAATAATTTGGATCCTATCCCCTCTCGGTTGTGCCAAGTATCGGTTTCACAACAAGACTGAGAAATAGCAACTATTTATTCCTTTTCCTATACATTGTTTGTGTCTTTATTTAATCAAGCATAACATTCTTATCCTTTTCCAGTATTTATTTGATGGTATAGCTCCTGTGTCTTTGTTTTAGATGGCAAGACAGGAAACCAGATTTTTTTTTTAAGTAAATCAAATGAATTGTTGTTGGAAACTGTTGTTATTGTTGAAAAGTGATACACAGGTATCCCTCCCCCCATATCTGTGGGAGGTAGGCTCCTTCTACTATTGGGGATGCCAAACATTGTGGAGGGTAGCAAACATTGTGAAGAGTAGCAAATTCCTCCTGTCCCATTGTTTGCAAACAGCCTTTTCAAAAAAATCTTTTTTTGGAAAAGGAAGTCCAGCTGAATGCCAAACTCATAGCTGCTAGAGAAACACTAGAGAAGGTAACAGTGAGCATGCTAGCAGGAAGTGGAGTCCAGCATTCTCACTGTCTGTTCCCTCTGCTATCTACTTCCTGTTAGTGTTCTCCCTGTTGCCTTCTGTCGCATTCCTTTAGCAGCTACAAGTCTAGAGTTCGGTTAGACTACCTTTTCCAAAAAGCATATTTTTGCAAAAGATAGTCGCAAGAGCAATGGGAGGAATTTGAGAATAATACGCGGATAAGTGAAAGTGAGGATATGGGACCTGTGGGTACGGAGAGGGGCGGGCAACAACCACGATAACACACAACTGTATAAATATTTTGAACGAAAATAAATAATAGCCAACACCACCCATTACCTTCATAAATGTAAAGGTAAAGGTTTCCCCACGACTGAATGGTCTAGTCGTGACCGACTGTAGGGGGCGATGCTCATCTCTGTTTCAAAGCCTGTACAGCTGGCGTTTTGTCCGAGGACAAGCTTCTGTGGTCATGTGGCTGGCATGACTCTACGCCGTAGCACACGGAACGCCGTTACCTTCCCACCGAAGTGGTCCCTATTGATTTACTTGCATTTAGGTGCTTTCAAACTGCTAGGTTGGCAGGAGTTGGGACAAGCAACGGGAGCTCACTCTGTCGCACAGTCTTGAACTTCCAACCTTCCGGTCAGAAAGCCCAGCAGCAGCGGTTTAACCCGCTCCACAACCACGTCCCTTATTACCTTCATAGCAAGTCATGAATTTGAACCTGGGTTTCCCCTGCATAAGTTACAATGCCATAATGGTTCCCAGTACAATAACATAGCCTGAAAATATGATGATTGGCAACACAGCAACTTCAAGTTGCTCTCCGGTTACAGGATTTTGAAGTGACCATGTGATTTGCTTTCTGAAAATCATTTGATGGAAACGTTTACAATTTTTTGCTCCATTGATAGGAAAGATTTTTCAAAAGCAGTAAAAGTTGTTGGCTCGTAATCTACAATGAATGGCATTCTAAACATCTACTTTGTATAACCTAATTTATCCAAGTACATTAGAAATACACTACCCTCATTTGACCACTGCTTCTTAAATTGACACGACATTTCTGATGTACACTAAAACTCTGTTTTTACTTTTAGTCATTTATTGTTTCATTTTTATGTAGCTGCTGATCCACTGTTTTGGAGATGGACTCCCCATGGATAAGGGCATAATAACTAATAACATTTCTTTGCTTTCCAGGGTATTTTTGGCACAATGATAAATTTCACCTTTCTCAGAATGGTAAGTGGAAAACTTCTATATCTAATGTGAATGAATACAAACGAGAACAAGTAAATTGTCATTTTAAAATAATGAACATTCACTTAAAAAGATACAACTTGATAAAGATGTTTTTCATATAGCTGTAAACTTCTGAATATTTAAACTTTATAAAGCCATCTTTAAAATTCCATAGATTTTTGTGTGTGTATGTATCTTTGGTTGTTGTTTCTAAAGAAACATCGAGATTTACCATCTCAGCTGGAAATGCTTTGGAAACCTGGGGTGTTCACCAATGTATTTTGCTGCATAATTTATTGTAATATATACATACCCACACACATAAATATGGTTTACGTTCTATCAGTACAGAGTGGAATTGTATCTCTGCCTTAGATTGAGAGAGGGTTAGGCCTATGTAATGTTTTACTGTGTTGAACTGTATAAAAATTGATCCTTATTTATGTTCCACCAGGGTTTTGCTGCATACGTGAATTTAAAATGGAATATTTTCTGAAAACAGACACCACATCTTTAGAGAGAACTCATGCTACCATGTTACCATGCTACCATATATATAAACAACACCAGTTTTTTTTTTTCTGAGTTTTTTTCTTTTAAGACTGGGAAAAGGCAATATTTACTTTACCCTTTGATCATAACATCTTTGCAATCAAATAAAATGAAAAATTCATCATATTGTACATGTAAAGGTCATCCTAAAATAAGTCTGTATAGAAAGTAGCCTGGATGAGATAAGCCATCTCTTGTTAAGACGACTCTGGTGTTTCAGAGTTCTTGAAACAGCCCTCTCATCCACTTTTGCCCACTCTTCCACCCCTTTCTCATTCCTCAAAGATTTTGTTTGAAATAAACACAAACTATCATAAGATTGAGCTATTTTGACACTAGATATAATTGGGGAAAAATAGTTCCACGCACAAATGGAACCTCTTCTCATAGTACAGTGGAAAGTTCTCCAGTCTAATCCCAGAAGAAATTCAGGCAGAAATCAGACATGCAGGGGCTCATGCAGCAATGGGCATTTTCCATTATTATTTTTTTACGTAAGCACATGTTAAGAAGCAATACTTGTATGGTTTTCCTTATCCTGTGGGTTTTGTGCCACAGGATAGCCAAGTATCTCTCTCCAATTACTCCCCATCTTAGTTGGTGTGTTGGCACCCTTCTGCATGGGTTTTTTAAAGTATGCTTGCAAAACCCACATGGATAATATTTAGTGGGTGCTTTTGAACCATGGAGGCTGGAGAGGATTCACCCATTCCGCCCTCTTCCACCCAGGAATGCCTCCCACCCACAGTCACAGTTTTGGCACAGTGGCACGTGGGCAACGTAGGATTGGACTGTGAGTGAATTATTGGTGGTGTCTGATCTGCCACTACTGGTAACACCATTCAATACCAATCTTCATTCATGCCACCAATTGGGTCTTGGGTATAGCCAGTACTCCATGAACTCCAGTCCAAGATTATATTCAATCTCGACAACTTCAAACAACACCCTCCCTGTCATAATCAGTCATTAATCATGTGACAATTAATATGTTTTGAACCATACCTGGCAGTCTTTGTATACTATGCACTTACTAGTATGAGGTCATTAGTACAAGGAAGCCTTTCCCCGTACTACACACATGCTATGCATTATGCAATAAAATAAAATAAAATTTCACACCATTGTGGATGTTTACTTTTAAACATGCTAGTACGATGTTGATAATGCAAAAGGGTTTGGGGAGTGGAGAATGAAAAAGAACCATTTTCTTTTGGTGCAAAATATCTCATTTCCATAAACTCTTGAGGATTATGTGAAAACCTGTGTAGTGTATAATGGTTAGAGTGTCACACTAAAGGCACAATCCTAACCTGGAGTTAGGCCAGCAAAGTTAAGCCAGCAAAGTTTGGCTGGCAGAAGGGCTACCATACATGTCATGTGGACCACTCTCTGAGTCAGAGAAGCCAGCACACAGACATACGCCATCCTCCCTGACTCTGAAAGTGGTCCAAACGTGCTTTACCGGTGGCCCTGGTGCCAGCCAAACTTTGCTGGCCTAACTGTGCCAGCCTAACTCCAAGGGCCCTAAAGCCACTGAGGTCTGGTTGAAATCTAGGTAGCCCAATCCTGAGCTGCCCAGCTCCAGTAGGAGCAGTGGTAGCAAAATTGCTTGGGTGACGTTGCTCTCCTTCCCTAAGGGAAAGTCTTGTCCCCTGCAGTAAGACTCCTCTGGTTTCCACCAGCAATTTTGCCAGTGGAGACTCGAACAGCCCCATGTCAGGCTGCCCGGTCCGAGGCAGGGCACACGATCTGGCTGTGGAAGCCATCGCCAGGTCTCACCTCCTGATCCTTGCCTCCTCCTGTCCAGTTCCGCCCCTCTCCACCCCAAATGAACTTACTGCTGGAGCGCTGATGGCCCTTCTTCACAGTGTTGCGGCCGGGTGCTAACTAGCCCTGGTCCAGTGACAGTGCTCCCTCCTCACACCGTGTTGCGAACGTGCTTTATGGCATGTTTATGACACTATCAGCGTGCGGTATGCACATACTGCTGGTGATATAGGCCTTAAGATCAGGTCTTTAGTCAGTTATGAAGCCCAGCGGATGATCTTGGGCCTCTCTGCCAGTCTGAAATACCTCCCAGCCATCCCAGGGTTGGGATGAAATAGGGAGAGGAAAACCATGTCCCTAGCCTGAACTTCTTGCAGGAAGGGCTTGATAAAAATGTGACAAATGTATAAGGCATATAGCAATAAGTTCTTTCATTGTGTAGAAACCGTTTTTGCTTTGTGCCAAGTGTTTCCTATGGTAAAAGAAGTGGGGAAACCAGATCGGTAGGAATATTGTCAGTACAGACTTGCGTAGGGAAGGTTTTCACTTACGTGCTGTTTCAGTGATTATATCACTGATACGAATTAACAAAAAGGTGTACTCAGTGCTCCTTCCTCTCAAAACAAAACAAAAGGTACAGACAGTTTCCACGTACAAGTAATCTTGATGATTGTTTTTGTTTTTAATATTATTTTTAATAAGAAAGGAGGAAATGAAGCATGGAAAGAGTCGAGGAATGCTGCTTAATCCTCAAAACCACCCACTCCTTGTGTGAGGCAGATTAGCACCAAATGGCTGCCTGCTCCTTTCTGTCCATTTGCCTGTATCTCTTTGTATACACCCTTCTAAGACCCAGGACTGTGTTTTTCCCTCTAGCCCTCCCAATAGTTTCTTCCCTGTTTCTTTAACCCATCATCTTCTATGTCTTTTTCCTTATTTATCTCTTCTTCCTGTCTTGTTTTATTCACAGTTTCTCTCCTTCCACAGTTTCTCCCAACCTTCCATGGACGGAAGAAGGAATTAACTTGTGCCAGGGCTTCCTTAGTCATGCTGCAGAGCCTGCATGAGGACTAGAGCTCAGCTCTGGAAGATATATATGGAATTAGTAATAGGAAGGGGTGTGAGAATACATAGATTGCCAAATTTCTCTCCCCACTGAATAATCATTAGAAGCAACCAGGCATTGGACAAAGAACTCCCAAATCTTGGCACCTTTCAATTAAGAACTTCCTGGAAGAAAGGCGGGGTGCTAGAGTGGCGACTGGGTGGGTGGGAGTGGAGAACAGAATATACTCACAAACATAGTATCCTTTCTCTTGATGGTGTATTTGGACAGCTACTCTCCAAAATAGAGCAAAAACTTTGCAAAACTTTGTTGCGTCTCTAGTAATACAGTACTTGGTCCTTCTGCAATGTAGAGCTACAGTTCTTAATGAGCGATTAGGGCTTAGATTACAGCTGCTGTTTGTGCCACACGCAGGCCAGGGTGGGTGTGTACTCCCCCCTCTCCTTCTTCCACATTTCATGCATGCCGGGATAAGTCATACAGGGACAGGAAAACTGGCTCTGTGAGCAGCCTTTCTTTCAACAAAGGCGTGTCCACAAGAAGTTCATTCCAGAGCAGTGGAAGGAAATAGGGGGTTCCTGTCTACTCCCTCTTGGCATATTCTACAAGTTCTGGAACAAGCAAGAGTGGGAATATGGGTTTGATTTAAATTCCACATCATCATCATTATCAAGTATTTATGTTCTCCTAAGAACGGGACTGCTATGAGATCACACATAAGCACTCAGATTACATAAGGCACAACACAGGGTAACATTTTGTAAATGTGAAAGCCTCAACCCAGTCATGCTAACTCTTGGATGGACGTTTCTGGGGAGAATGTGTTATGAACCCTCCTCCAGAGCAACAGTTTTGTTTTGTTTTTCAAAGGCATGGAGCTACTAGGGAGTAAAAGCTACTCGAAACCTGAGAGATCATGACAATGGATCTTTTGTGTTACGACAAAGCTAGCTAGGTCTTGCTTTCTGATGAACCAAGGATGTGCCATGAAATGGGAAGCAAAAGGTTGGTTCCAGTTTGGGGTGCCTGGGAGAATGAAATCTCCTTTTACTGGGGGGGGGTATCTGTGAATGGCTCTCCAAGAGCAGGGCCAAACCTCAGATTTCTCATGGTCAGTGGTGGGATTCAGGGGGTTCGCCCAGGTTCTATAGAACCGGTTGTTAAATGGCCGGGCCCCGCCCACTCGCTTACCTCGGCTGGCTTCGGGGGTTTTTTGGCTCCGGCTATGATGTCATAGAACTGGTTGTTAATTTATTTGAATCCCACCACTGCTCATGGTCCTGCTCCAGGGCAGAGGCATTAGGAAAAAATGCCAATTGTCCTCAAAACCTTCTCAAGAACTTCCTGATGGAAGCAGAGTGAGAAGGAAAGAGCACCCACAAGCAGGCCACTCCTTAAAATGTTAAATTAGATTGTCACCTGTTCTCTCCTACTCAGCTCTGGAGGTGTTTTCGCTATCATCGCCTGAACTATAAACATGATTCTGTGCTACATGTTTTTCATGTAGTACAACTGAACTCACCCATATCACTTTCATCATCATGAGTTAAGGGTGGTGTGTTGTGTTTTTTTGTTAAATCATATGTAGGGTGATAAATGTCAGATAGCCAAAGAAAATAAATTGTGGAATATAATTAATCTCCCCTTAACAAAATACACTTTCGTTCTCATTTCTACTTCTAGCTGTGCTTAATGAATAAAGATTAAATGCATATTACTATGAATAGTCACAGCATTCTAGGTTTTAATCAGAATGTTTTTTCCCCACTGTCTATATGCTAATAAATGATCCGATACCTTTTAACGTTATATGTAGATATAATGAAAGAATTCCATTAAATGCCAATATATTCCTTTAAGGTCAAAAAAGTTAATTCATGTTTCAGTCGCTTCATACGCTTGGGGCCCAATCCTGTCCAGCTTCCCAGCACCAATGCAGCCATGCTCATGGGGTGTGTGCTGCATCCTGCAGTTTGGGCGGGGGGGGGAGTCATGGAGTCCTCTTCAGGGTAAGGGAACATGTGTTCCTTTACCTCGGGGCTGCATTGCGGCTAGATTGGTGTTAGAAAGTTGGATAGGATTGGGCCCTTAAGTACATACAGTATATCACACAGTTTAGATTATAGCAGCCCAGTCCTACTCAAACCCCCATGTGGCAATGCAGCTGTGCCGGTATGGGCCATGCTGCATCCTGTGGGGATTTGTGGCTGCTGGAAGCCTCCTTGGGGGTAAGCCCCTGCAACCACAGCAGGTCCACTTGGACACGTGCCAGCAAGTTCACTGGCACAAGTCCAAGTCGATCCATGCAGGCGGATTATGTCCATGAAGGGTTTGAATTCTGTGCATGCTGCAACCACCGAACACCCTCGTGGGTCCAATCTGCCCATCCCTGCCACATCTCCTCCCCATTTTACTCTCCCCACCCCATTCAATCCTCTCTCCTTGCCTTATCCTGCCTCCTGTGCAGGGCCTTCCTGATCCAACCAGCCATAGTCCCTCTGCGTGCACAAAGAATCCAGCCTTCCCATTGGCTCCTGGCGCTGCCATGCTTCTGTGGCAACCAGCACCGAGAGAATATGCGTTCTTTCTGTTAGTCAGAATTGGGCCATAAATTCCTCAGGGGATCAAATGGTTCCCCCCCCGTTTTCTTCTGTTATTCTGTACAGCACCATACACATAAATCCATAAAGAATCACACTTGCCAGTGGGGGGGGGGGGACTTGAAAACCATACTGCTTTGACTTTTTTTTTTGAGGAAATGCAATACATGGATCTGATTTTCCTTTCAATTAAAATGCCATGCACCTATTCTTACATAGTACAGATTTCTTTGAAGATTCTGGTGTCACTTGACTGTTGGATTCATTTCACAGGAATAATAGTCATCTTACAGCCCAATCCTAGGCTGCCTGACCGCCCAGGGGGCACAGCAGTAGCCAGGTGGCTATTGCAGCATCCTACGGCAGTCAGGCAGCCACGGGAGTCTCCACAGGGAAAGGGGACATTTGTCCCCTTTCCCTGCAGTAAGGGAGCAGAGTGGGCGACAGGTCTCCTCACTTCTGCGCTGGCTCTTTACACCTAGGGTCTCCTAAGTGAGGGCCTCTGCATAAGGCCACACAGCCTTACGTGGAGGTTGAGAACTGGCAGCAAGAGTCACTGCCGGTCCCACCCCCCACTCCACCCCTCCCACACCCTGGAAACCCTCCAGCCCTGCCCTGAAAGGCTGCATCACTGGCAAACGTTGCTCCCTCCAGAACACCCATGGCCGGCAATGCCATGGTGCCCCCCCCAGTGCCAATACCAGTGGCTTACTGCCAGCATTGGAGGCGCTTTATGGCGCCATGTGTGACACTTGCCCGGGCGGTACGCGCATACTGTCCATGGTAAAGGATATAGGATTGGGCTTTTAATTAGCAAAATAATAATAATAATAATAATAATAATAACAATAATAATAATAATAATAATAAATATAGATGCACACTTTTTTTTTTTTTACAACAGAGAGTTCACTCACTGTGCTTTTCATCAGTGTTGGATTATCCTGATAAATGACAAGTAACAGTCTTAACGCTTTGTAGCGTCTTTGTCAGACATCACCTTGTTCCAGCCACACAGCTTACTTTGATGAGCAGCTGCCCCGATTGTCTGGCATCCTAGCAGTGCTGGGCATTGAGCCAGCTGGGGCTCTACAACTATTTATGGCGGCGTATGCAAAGTTCAACTATGCAAATCACAACTATTAAACAGGAAGACATTGCAGATTTGTTTTTGAAATGTATTATGTGGCTCACAATGTCAAATCATTTGTTTTCTCTGCAGTAAAGTACGGTTTTGTCAGTAATGATCGAACAGATCATCACCTTTTAACGTTTTATTTAGACTGAGTCAAACTGAATGTAAACATCTCTTCAGTTCTATGCTAGAAAAATAATCTTATGAAGTGCTTTAATATTGCAGGGGGCGGGAGGGAGAAAAGAGCACGATGATGTGGAAAAGGTAATCACAGGTCACTTCTATATAGCATTGCATAAAATCATAACTAAAAAAAAACATACTACAACTTCGAAGAAAATTCTGATGGTAGGAAATTATTTTAAGGCTAAATTCTCAACTTCTATCGTGTTGGATAAGTTGTGTGTGCAAGGTGAATAGCAGAATGTTCGCGTTTAACACACTGAAATGCCTCTCGGTAAGGGAGGGCTCCTAGGGTCTCCAGAGAGAGCCCAAGGGATTTGATTTTCTTGTCTAGGATACCTATCACATCCATAGGAGATGGCTGATTAAGTTCGAGAAGCATCTGGTAAAGTAAGCTACATGGATCATAGTTGTAATATAGCCGCATCCAATATTTAATCCATCAGCCGCATCCATCAGCCAGACCCTTGTTTCCAGCAAAGATTGGCCCGTTTCAAGGCACACGGCCGCATAAGTTACACAGTTAGGTAGGCCTAAGATTTTTCGTAAAAATTTACCCTGAATGCACTCCAGAGCGTTATTTGAAGACCCAATCCAGAGAGGGCAACCATAGAGGGATTACCTTGGCATTGAAGGTCTTCACGGCTGCAGGGACATAATGATTACCCCTCGCAAAGAAAAAATGCACTGTGGATTGGGCAGTTATGTTAGCTGAGTTGATGGCCATTTTCCGGTGGGCAGCCCAGGAAGAGTTGTAATAAAGGTTTAGACCAAGGTATTTAAACGGTTTGACTTGTTCTAGTTGGTGGCCATTTAGTTGCCAGGTAAGCGGCTTTCATGTTCTAGAAAACACAAGGATTTTAGATTTATCAAAATTTAGCTGTAGTCTATTTGCTGTCAGGAACTCGGTACATTTTTCCAGAAGACGTTTTAGACCCAGACGCGTGCGAGATAGTATCACAGTGTCAATCTGCATACAGGAGGACTGGGAGCCGAATGGTTCCCAGTCTGGGGCAGTGCCCATCTACATCTGCCAAAAAGGAAACCAGGTCATTGATGAATAAATAGAGTTGGGGCTAGTAGACATTGAAAGGCAAGATCTTTTTAGTGCAGCGAACAGAGCCTGCTCTCCCCTAAGCTTGAAGTTCCCAGTAGTCTACGGACAAGTCGCTCCATATTTTTACTCGCTGCACTGCCATCAGAAATGGAGAGCTTTTTCTCTAGCCAGATTTGATGCCCTGCCATCTGCCGACCTTTATGGGAAATTCCATAAGATTCCCCATGCAGATAGATGCTGGCCTTGCGGACAGGGGCACAGCGAGACAATCACCTATTCTCTTCTCTACTGCCCTTTCTGTGATCTCAACTCTATGAGATCAAACTCTGTGTTGAGTTTCCTGGTCCCCATTCTGAGAACAAGACAGGGGCTTTCTGATGTGGCTAAATTATGCTATCTCTTAGCGGACTCTTCGGTTGAAATAACTGAAAGGGTAGCAACCTTCCTGCATAAATTAACTGATTTGCACATTCGAAAGCTGAATTATGCCCTGGATAATTTAATGTGTGTGTTTGCTTTTGTTCTTTTGTCTTTTTGTCTATGTTATGCCTGTCTTATGCCAATAAAGGATCTATACTATATCAATACAGCTAGGATGTTCAGCTTTGTGTGTGTTTGTTTTTTGTCAAGCTCCTGTGGATTTGATAGCTCTGTGAACATGCAATGTTCAGCAGGTGACATTTTTTGGGGGGTAGGGAAATATTGCAGTCTTAGGAAAAGTTTTACTTGCTGAATTTTTGCTTGTCATGCAATTGCTAACGTCACAGAAAATCCCTGCTAGAAAAAAAATGGCTTAGGCAACCATATTTTCCATGCTAATTGAGCAAAAGATGAATCCAGAAATGTATAGTCTCTGGGTTTAGTGACACGCAGATCTCTGCCATGTCTTCTCCTGGGGCTTATTATAGTTACACACAGTCATTGGGCCATAATTCCAATATTCATATTTGAAAATATTTATATAAATCTTTCATCATCAACAACAACAACCACAACAACAGAAGTTCACATAGAAAAATAAGAAATGGTTCCCTGTTCCCAAACAGCTCACAATATAAAAAGGTCAAACAAACAAATGCAAGCAGACAGCCAATGAAAAGGTGTTACACAAGGATGAATAGAGACAGTTGCTACCTGCTGCTAAATATTAGAAAAGGACAACTTTTAGGGCACAATCCTAACCTGGAGTTAGGCCAGCAAAGTTTGGCTGGCACAAGGGACACCGTAAAGCGTGTTTGGACCACTCACAGAGTTAGGAGGATGGTGCATGTCTGTAATGCTGGCTTCTCTGACTCCAAGAGTGGTCCAGACACATTTTAGGGTGTCCCCTGTGCCAGCCAAACTTTTCTGGCCTAGATGTGCTGGCCTAACTCCTGGTTAGGATTGTGCTCTTTGCCCTTTGCCCAGTTAGCAGAGGAACTGTAGTCATATGACAGCATCACACACACCTCACATTTGTGATGTGAGAATCTGAGTTCTTCATGGAAGATAGGGAGAATCTTATTCTTCACCAGCTTGCCTACTGTAGGATGCAGGTGTTACTCAATGGGTGTGTGGCGGACCTCCCAACAGTGGCATGACTACAGGGTATGAAAGGCAAGAAGCTATTTCCTAATTCTTCCCAGACCAGTTCTAGTGTGTGCCTTGATTGGTCCAGAAGTTGCAATATGAATCAATCACACCGAACTCAGTGCCACACAAGAACTATCCTGAATGTTTTCTGATGTGGCGTTTTCAAGGGAAGAAAGAGGAACATCTTGTATTTTCAAAGAGTTGCTTTCCTGGGGTACTTTCCTCTGAGACTTTCAATGAAGATGTGGGATAACATGAGCCTGCTCCCACTTTTTCTGGTGTATTTTTCCTGGATTCACAAACACAGGGATGATACAGACTTGGTGTAGCATGTTGGCTAGGAGACTGAGCCGTGAATCGGTACTTCCTCAGTTGAATCTGCTGTGAGCTCCCTCTGTGGCCTTAGTAGGCCATCCCCTCAGTCAACTCCCCAGCTGCAATATGGGCAGAGGCGTCATCCAGGCGGAACGGCCCGGTACTCCGTTCTGCTAGTTCCGCGGAGGGTCCGGGCCGCGCCGCCTCTCTGGAGGACGGGTGAGCTGCTGCTGGGCCCTCCCTCCCTCCCTCCCTTGAGTCCTGAATCGCTCTGAAATGGAGCGATTCGGGCGCAGTGAGGCTTGGGGAGGCGTGGCAGCCCTTCGCCATTGGGGCAGAGGGCTGTCAATCATCCGGGCGTTCCGCTTCCTGGCGCGCCCGGATGACGTCTCTGAATATGGGGCTAGTAATATAACCATTATTATATGGGCGAACTCCGGAAGCTAGTGGAGGACAGGGAGGCCTGGCATGCTGAGGTCCATGGGGTCGCGAAGAGTCGGACACGACTTAGCGACTGAACAACAAAATATAACCATACAGAATTGTTTCTGTCAGGATAACGCATGTGCAACAGTGCTGTACTGATGCTAATTGTTCTAGTTTGAGAAGCTCACAAAGTTTCTTCTTCTTCTTCTTCTTCTTCTTCTTCTTCTTCTTCTTCTGTGGAGAGTTAGACAGGACTAATTATGTCTCAAACTTCAAGCACCCCACCCCCCATTGGGTCAGCTGGTCCACTTTTTTTTTTTTTACAAAGGAATATTTTTTTCCATTTTCTGTGCCACTGAAGGAATGCTCCTTTCTGTTTAAGTTTCAATACCACACCCGTCAGCTTGGTAGCCAGACGGCGCCCTCAGTGAAAAGGTAAACATTACACAACTGCAAAGAGATAAATGTACAGAAGCTCACCCAGTCTGCCACTTACTCTGTATCTGGTGCAGGTTATTGTTCGGAAGGTGATGCTGCCTGCAATATAAAAGGCTGTTGAATTTACCAATAGGTCACATTGTTTCTCAGTGCCAACACTGCTGAAGAGCATACTTAGAATTCTGGTCAGCCAGTCTTTTTTAGGTGACAATGAGGAACTCATGGCTACATGGGCCTTGAAGGTGCCAGCATTTTCTTCACATAAGCATTTACTTTATATTGTGATTTAAGTGTTCTGTGTGATTCCTAAGATACTGTATTCACCACCAAACAATGCAGAAAGTCAAGCACAGCTTAAGAAATGAGGTATTCATGCTCTTCTTCTCTAAGCAGTGAGAAGTTTCAGGGCCAAAGCTTTCCTGAGTTTGGGCTTCCTTTGGAGGAGAAATCACTGGAGACATATCTTCCTAATATTTGCTTTATTAACACATATATAGGTTTGAGTTTTTAGAGGGAGTTGGTGCGCTCCTGCATGCGAGCACGGGACATGTCCAAGCATGTCTCTAGCTGCTAGCTGCCAACGTTTCTTCTTGGTTTCCATTGACATTGCAGTCAGATTCTAATTCTCCCATTCTCTGTTTCTCCCAGAATCTCCTTCCCATGGTGCTCTTTTGTCTTTCTAACTCACTAGCAAGGAAGTGGAATAGTCAACCTATGCTTTAACCCCTCCTCTCTGGTACATAGGTCTTGAGAGCTCAACAAGAGTCTTATTCACAGAACTTCTTGAGTCATTAAAATACCTTAATGCTCTTTTGTCCTTTCCATATCACATTGCTTCAGGACTTGGCTCAAGTGCCATGCTCTTCCACAACGTCAAGTCTCCATCTTACCAACCCTTCCCTCAAAAAGGATGCCTGTCCTCAGACATTCTGACAGGCTTCTTATCCTGTGTGACGGAACAAGTCACACTCAAGTTAACAAAGAAATGGCCAGTTAAATTCATGTGAGGTAGCAAGCATGACAAGATTCCAATCACCAAAGCATCTTCAGTACAAAGCAGGTTCTTCTTCTTCTTCTTCTTCTTCTTCTTCTTCTTCTTCTTCTTCTTCTTCTTCTTCTTC
>JAJKFI010000096.1:1998664-2012566 GCA_029204185.1 Lerista edwardsae
TCTTCTTCTTCTTCTTCTTCTTCTTCTTCTTCTTCTTCTTCTTCTTCAGAGCATTAAAAGCAAAAAACCCAAAACACTTTAGATAAGTGTCACAAGTGAAAACGACATTCTGTAGTCTTTAAACCAACTCAGAGGCCAGTCTTTGTCACTGGAGTCTAGTCTGCTTCTTTGAGACCTTGTCAGGCCTGACACATTGTCCTCTGTTTCAATGGTTGAAACAGAGGGGGGACCTCCTGCACTATCACATTCTTTACCTTAGGCACCTCCACTTCTTACTTGTTGGGAGTTCTTATGAAAAGTTGGCATTTCTTCCAGCCATATTTACCTTCTCACCTGCCCCATAGTCAAGGAATCCCTAAGATAATGAGTTTAACATAGGTAAGATACAATTCCGGTCACCGCATCTCAGAAAGGACATAGTGGAATTAGATAAAGTACAGAAGAGAGGCTGTTCTTATACTCTTGTGGGCGCAATCCTACCCAGCGCCGGAATGGCAAGGCCGGCCAGCCAACGCCATATCCAACTCTGGGTTGGGGAGGCTGGAGCCTCCACGCGGCAAGGGAACATTTGTTTCCTTACTGTAGGGGAGTCTCCAGCCTCCCCTATGCGTTCCTTATGGCTCCTATGTGCCTTATGGCTGAATTTGAGGCCCACCCATGTCCCGCCCACAATCAACAGGTACTTATATACCGCTTCTCAACACAAAGTTCACAAAGCGGTTTATAGGCAAATAGTAATAATAATAAAGTTAAATGGCTCCCTGTCCCAAAAGGCTCACAATCTAAAAAAAAAAAAAAAGGCAGATCACCAGCAACAGCCGCTAGAAAGAGTGTGCAGGGGTGAAGAGGGACAATTACTCTCCTGATGCTAAATATAAGAGCAAAAAGCATTTTCTTCAGTGGCTGCTGCTTCTCTTTGTCCTTTGGTTGGAGTTGCAGGTCTGCAGGACAAAGAACCACCAAGCCTCACTCCAACAAGAGTAATTGGAAATTCCAGTCATACTAACTCTCAATGGAACATGATGGAAAGTGTCCATCTCTCTCCCACCAGTTGCTCTGGGACAGGTTCCTGGGCTACTACTACAAAGGTTGGGAAATCAATATAGAAAAAATTTCCGTTCAGCCAGATCAAAACATACTGTAGACTTTGGACTTTTTATTAATGCATACAAAGCTGTGGAATGAACCAACTGTTAAATAACTCTATTTAGACAATTCACTTAAGAAGATGCTTCAAAGGACGAATTAGAGAACAAGGTTAAGGCAAATACCTGAAGCCCGTTCCCATAGATAATGTTAAACAGTACTTAAGAAGCTGCTTTCAAAATACTGGCCATAAAGTAGCAATCATTTTATAGGAGGCAAACTAGAAACTGAACGTCACTTCTATTGCGTAACATGCATTTAAAAAAAAAAAATGTGTTCAGACAAACACAAATGATCCATCCTGGTGAAAAGCTGGTGAAAAATGTACTTACAAATTTCACTGTAGTGGCAAGTCCTTTTTAGAAGAAAAGGTACAGTATACAGTTTTTTGTTTAAGGTTATTTTCAGTCCCTCTCTGTGCAATAGTGTTCTATATAACCCAAGGAAAGACAACCCGTTATTAAAGAAGCCAGCAGGTGTCCTTTCTCTGAAACATATGAAATAAAGAACTATGATTATATTGGCTGAAAGTTCGGGGTGGGGGAGTTGGGAGGAAGGAATTGTATAATGAAGAGAGAATTTTCAACAGAAAGTCCTTTAGGAAAACAATTTTGTTGACAGATGAGAGGTTCAGTTACAGTTTCTGTTGGATTGCTTGATAGGGTTTTTTGTTTGGTTTTGTAATTAGGGAATGGGCTGGGAAAAAAGGGAGATTTGAATACAAAACTTGGGTAAACGCCAGGGCACTAGCCTTGGTTGGGATGCACTGATCATGTCAGTTATTCTTTAAAAAATATATATTATACTACTGGAGGATATAGTTATTTTTATTTGCTTGTACATGTGACATGAGTAAATGATCACACATCTATGACTACAAACCTAGTGAAATCTGTACATGCTTACTCAGAAATAAATCTCGTGTGTTCAATTGTGAGTCGTTTTAACACACCTGCATTGGCAGAGGAGAAAGGGGGGAAAGGATTAGGCTGTAAAACAGCCCAATCTTATTGAGAGTGCAATCCTAACCTGGAGTTATGCCAGCAAAGTTTGGCCAGCACAAGGGACACTGTAAAGTATGTTTGGACCACTCTCAGCGTCAGAGGCCAGCACATAGACATGTGCCATCCTCCCCGACTCCGAGAGTGGTCCAAACACGCTTCACTGTGTCCTTTGTGCTGGCCTAACTGTGCCGGCCTAACTTCAGGTTAGGATTGCACTCTGAATGAGAGCACGGTTGCTGTAGCTGCAGCACCAACACTAGATGTTGTAAAAACACTGTAAATCGCTTTTTGACACCCTGGGAATGAGCAGCGCTGGTGGGAAGGCCTGCACCTTCCCACAGATGCCACATCATGTCATGCAGGAGAGTGGCAATGAGATGCAGGTATCTAGTTGTCTTGGAATGTCCCTAAGGCATCTGGTGGGCCACTGTGTGACACAGGAAGCTACTGGATGGGCCTTTGGCTTGATCCAGTTGGGATGTTCTTATCCTGCCCAACCATTGCCAGCACAGATATGTCTGTCCCAGGCGGAAGGCAGGCACTCTAGATGAGGGAAGGGGGGTGTTTTGGGGGTGGAGGAGGGCAAGGAGGGGGGAAGTTGAGGCCTAGTAGGGACAGCCTCCGCTGCATCCTAACCCCAATCCCAGGCCTGAAAGCCCTGGGCTTACTTGGTTCTGTGCCAGCAATTCAGCGGGTGTAGTAGCCCAATTGCTCAGGCAGGGACCTGATATGGAGTAAGGGAACAAATGTTCTCTTACCCCTTGGAGACATCTTTCCTGTTCAAATCCAATGCGGGATACAGCCTGGGCCCAGCAGCTGACCAGCCTTGGATGGAATTGGGCCGTAAGTGATTAATGGATATGGAAGTCCTTTGTATTAGCTAGAATTCTGTATGTTACAATAAAGCAACCCTCAAGGCTTTAGTCTGATTCACACTTTATTCCTAACCATAGTCAAATTTAAGTGATTCCTTTTTTAGAAGGGAAGTTACATTAATAATTTTACATTATGTTTTAAAAAGAGCTCAGATCAAATGGTAAGTGCAGTTTTGCTCTTCCCTCTCATTCTTAATTGTTGAGCAATGGCTTGAAAATGTTTCAAAACAGACTTTTATATAATCATGTAGCATATCGATGTCCCTCTTTTATTAGAAATGTGCTTTCTGCCGCCATTTGAAGATAATTGACAGTTAACATCAAATATCTAACAAAAGGCTTCCGTTGCCTTGTTAAAGCTGAGTTTTATGAGGCCAAACCCAGCTTCCTCTGAAGCCTGTGGAATGATTCTTGTTAACTTCAATAGGAGCAGGATTCTGCCAAGGGCTTATTGAAAAATAAATTATGTAAATCATATCCACATTAATAATGAACCTCTTTAAGATAAAATGCAACTCAGCATGGTCTAAGTAAAGTCAATAATACAATGCCAACAGCTTTTCATTCTCTTTTTAAGATTTGCATGAATATTAACAGGAAGCAGTAGGAAAATATTGTTTCTATTGTTGTTCATAAATACTTTTTTGTAGGCAACAGTCTTGTTAAATCATGTGACTAGCAGTGTTATTCCCATTGTACAGATGGGGAAATTTCTATCTTATTAGCAGCACAATCCAAACCTTCCCCTTCAGCCAACGCAACCCACTTGCGTCAGCTGAGTGCTGTCACCAGTGTGCCATAAAGCATTCTGCGCCAGTGCTTCCTGTGCAACCAGCGGGCTGGTGCAACCTTTCACACTGGCCTGCCCAACTGCTATGCTGTCGCAAAGTGCTCTATGTCACTTTTGTAATAGCGAGCACCTGTGTAGCTCGCATTGCACCGGCATGTACACTTCTCAGAATTGTGTCCTTGCTCCATGCCGTAGCCAAAATTTGAACTCTTAGGGTGCAATCCTAGCCAACTTTCCAGCATTGATGTAGCTGTGCCAATGGGGCATGTGCCTATTGGCTAGTGCCCTGGCAATTGCCTGCATCTAAATCTGGCCCTGGCGTTTACCCAAGTTTTGTACTCAAATGTCCCTTTTTTCCCAGCCCATTCCCTAATTTCTTGTATCCTGCTGTTAGGCGGCAATCACAGAGACCTCTCCAAGGTAAGGGAATGTTTGTCCCCTCACCTCCGAGCTGCATTGCACTTACCCCGGTGCTGGAAAGTCGGTTAGGATTGCGCCCTGAATCACTAACCAGAATATAATTATGCATTATAAGATCCCATTTCGGTTTTGGTGGCATCGTTATTTATTGTTATTAACACAATATAGAAAGAGGATGAGAAAGATTTTTAATGAACTCTGCATTGCGATGAAAGCTTCTCTTGCTGTAGACTGAGAAATTCAGTTTTTAAACACGCTAGTTAATATTGCTGAAAATACATAGATTTATCGTTTCTGAAAATGAAAAAAAAATACATATGCTTGGGGTTGAATGAAGAACTATAGGTAGTAGCAGTGGTGAAATTCAGCCAGTTCTCACCAGTTCTGCAGAACCTGTTGCTAATTTTAGGTTGGGAGAGGGAAGAAAGGCAGCGGATGGCCCTGAAGGCTGCCCTGAAGGACATAGAACCGGTTGTTAATTTATTTGAATCCCACCACTGGGTTATAGGAGCAAAACAGCCACTAACGCTATTCTACAGAGACTTACTCAAGAGCTTGTGCAACAATTCACACAGTAGTAGAGGACGTTGGTTCTGTTGTGGGTCTGCACATATATAAAAGGTGGCACAAGCTCTTGCTTAGGGTGTAAAACAGCCTCCCAAAAAAGAACGATAATCTTCCACCGTCATCATCTTGGGATCCAGTCCACTGTTGTTAATGCCCCTACAGAGCTTGTGTTCTCCTGGGAGCAGCCACAGCAATCTCTATTTTTAGCCCTTATTAATTAGTGCAGTTCAATAATGATAACCCCTGCCTTAGAAGTTTTATATACCATTCTCTTCTAGCACTGGCATTTGCCAAAATCATCCCAATCGCCCTATTTTACAGGTTAAAGGACATGATATAGGCCATACAATAAAAATAAAATGAAAAGGTCACAATCCAGCACACATGCTTAAATATTTTTTTTATTTCAATGGAATTTAAGAACATATTCTAGATAGTGACCTAAAACTTGATTTCTGCAAGGACCTTGTCATATGGATCAGTGCAAATGATGGAGCTACTTAGGGTGTAGTATGATCAAGTGCATGATTGAAAAGCATCCCCAAACTGCAAATCTGCTCCACCAAAGTGTTCAGTCCCTTCCAGAACAGGCTGAACACAACTTCCTTAGTCCAGTAGAGTCTCACAGGTTCCATTCATCTTGCTTGGATCAAGTTTAAGTTTACTACCTCGTATCTAGCCCATACAGTCTTTCAACACATCTATCAACTCATCCAACCCAGGTGAGAAGAGAGAGTTAAGTGTTGCCAGAAAGCAAAACGCATTAGAGCTGTCTTGTGTGTGCGTAAGTTGTTTGAGATTCTTCATATTCTTCCTCCCTGTGTTACTAAAGTACTGGAAAGCATCTAGAAGAGCTCTGAGATTCTCATTAAAAATGAACATAAAAAGTAGGGGATAGACAAGTTAGTGGTCGATGAATGGCTAGATCAGAAGTAATATGAACAGGAGCTCACAAAAGCAAAAAAAAAAATCTGCATGGGAGGTTCCTGGAAATGCCTGGTGGACCATTTGAAAAGAAAGATGCTGGCCCAGATAGATATGGGCAGATCCAGTAAGAATCTTCTTACGTTTTGCTCATAAAAGCACTGTGTTGCATTTATCACCATTCTCTACAGGGACCTTTCAGAAGGCAAATACTCCAGTCCTGTTATATCTGGTATGCATTTTTTGTGTGTGCCATGGGCAGCCCAATCCTGACATGTGCTGGAACAGCAGGCCACAGTGGCCTGCACTGTATCCAGCACAGGTTAGGAGGCAGCGGAAGGCAATTCAGGGTAAGGGGTATTTTCCCCCTTAGCTCGTGTCAAGCCCCAGACACTGCTATGGGGCTACTTGGATCTGGACCAGCTATTTAGCTTACACAAATCCAGGCACACTGTGTAAGATTGCAAGGCTCAGGCATGGGGGTTAGGATTCAATGCACACTGCCACTGCTGATCCCATTCCACCCCCGAGGCCCAATCTGCCTCCTGTTCTGCTATCCGTCACGAAAAGCATCCCTCCCCACCCCCAGAATGCCCTCCTGCCACCCTCTCCCACTCCCTGTGCCACCTAAGAACATAAGAACATAAGAAGAGCCCTGCTGGATCAGGTCAAAGGCCCATCTAGTCCAGCTTCCTGTATCTCACAGCGGCCCACCAGGTGCCCCAGGGAGGCATGAAATAACAAGATCCTGTTGCATCCTGTTGCCACTCCCTTGCACCCGGTACCAGTAGCCCACCACCTTTGTAAGGAGGTTGCACAATCCATCATTGCCTATAGCCCACGATGGACCTTTCCTCCAGAAATCTGTCCAATCCCCTCTTAAAGGCATCAAGACCAGATGCCATCACCACCTCCTGTGGCAAGGAGTTCCACAGATTAACTACCCGGTGGGTAAAAAAGTACTTCCTTTTATCTGTTTTAACTCTCCCAATCTTCAGTTTTAGCAGATGCCCCCTGGCTCTGGTGTTTTGAAACAGGGAAAAGAACATCCCTCTATCGACTTTATCCCTTCCATGCATAATTTTGTATGTCTCAATCATGTCCCCCCTCAGGCGCTTTTTTTCTAGACTGAAGAGCCCCAAACGCTGCAGTCTTTCTGAGCACCTAGCTCCAACTTACCCTGTCCTGCTAGTGCAGGGTCAGGATCTGGCTCTCCCAAGCCAGCTGATGCCTGATACCACCTTGGTGCAAACGTGCATTATGGCACATTTACGGCACTTGAGAGTGGGCGCAGGGGGCATGCACTAGCTGATCTGCGACTTTGTATTGAGTCCTGGATCAAACACAGCCTACAGTGATGCATAGCAGCCTATCAGGGGCACAGTAAACTTCCCTGTTTTACTGTCTGCCTCTGACTGCATAAACTGTGAGAGTTATCAAACGTACATCAGGCCAAACTATGCTGAT
Organism: Lerista edwardsae; assembly: GCA_029204185.1. NCBI lineage: Eukaryota > Metazoa > Chordata > Lepidosauria > Squamata > Scincidae > Lerista > Lerista edwardsae. The sequence continues at coordinate 2,005,858 of JAJKFI010000096.1, forward strand.
GGACTGCATTTAGCTTGGTGGGCCACAAGTTGACACAAGTAAGTGAGTGTCTGTATGTGAGAGAAAGAGAATATGCATATGATTAAATGTTTATTAAAAGTGAAATCCTCTCCTTTTAATTATACTTAATTGTATATAATTAAAATGTGAGGGGATTAGAGAAATTAATAAACATTTCATCAGAGCTTAGGCAAAATTAAAAGATCATGCTATAGAACAATTGTGGGGTTTTTTTTTTAAACATGATTTATTTATTAGACTTTACTGTCTGACAGACCTTTTGAAAACTAAAAAAGGCCAGTCTATCATTTGTTGTGTGTCCATTTATAATTAAATTCTTAAAATATTATTTGATCTAAAAAGTTAAATCCACAAAGTACTCCACTGACTAGGCCTTATTCCGTTCTGAAATGCTTATGGTGAGAGCCATGCTGCCAGAGTCAAAATCCTCTTGAAGTACATCTGATTCATACTAGAATATAAAACATATAATCGCTATATTGCTGTCATTTTTAGGATTAACCTATTTAGTAGGTTGAAAGGCCAAGGGCCCAATCCTACCCCCTGCCATAGCATGCAGTGCAGCTGAGAAAGTCAATACTGCATGCTATGATGTTATGGATTCTATGTCACTTACCTCTCTTCAGACTTATACCAGCTCTTTAGTTGGTGTAAATCCAAGAAGATTCAGGGGGCAAATTGGAGCAGGGAAAGAGGAACTTGGCATGCACATTGCTGCCAGTGCTGCCCCTCCCACCACTGAACTGCTCCCTAATCAGCCTGCTCCCCACCCCAAACCACCCCAGTCCTCCCCCAAACCACCCCTGCCATTCACCCTACCTGCTCTGGTGATGTGTCCGCAAGCTCCTATCAAGTGTATAGAGCCCCTGACTATATGCACTAACAGCCCCAGCAGGCATGACGGCATTGCGGCTTTTACGCCATTGGTCCAGGGCTTAGAGTCTAGGTCTGACAATAAGAACATAAGAAGAGCCCCACTGGATCAGGCCAAGGTCCCATCTAGTCCAGCTTCCTGTATCTCACGGTGGCCCACCAGATGCCTCAGGGAGCACACAACACAACTAGATACCTGCATCTTGAGCCACTCCTCTGCATTTGGATGTTCCACTTAGCATTAGAAGCATTCGCATTTGAAGTGGCAGAAATGCAATGAAATGGGAATGCCACATAGCTTGCACTTCCAGTTCATTCATATCCCTCTATTACATGAGACTATAGAAACCCAAATTCAAATTTGGGTGCAAAAGGATGAAGGTCCCTGGCTCTTGCTCTCCATATCTTGGCTCTGTCGTGATGCCCAACCGAAAGCTGAGAGGATATCTACGTCAGGAGATCTGTTAATCTGGGTTGCTTACTGGTCCTCCATCTATGCGAGTAAACAAATACTACAATCCCTGTGTTAGGATTAAAAAGATCAAAAGATAACATTTATCTATTGTGTATATACGCTTATACAACATTTTAGCAGTCCTGAACTTTCCCCCTTTTTGTTGTTCTTGGGTAAAGTATCCGAAATGAAGCCCCGTCCCCTTCTTCAGCATTAGCAGAAGGAAGGGTTGGATATCCTCTAGTACGGAGCAGTACAAGGGATAAGGATTTAAAGAGCAGGTGGCATAGGATTGTATGGTTTAGGAGACGAGCTATTGCCTACTGGCAAAGCACATACTTTGCATGCAGAATATCCTTGTTCCAGTCCCTGGCTTGTTCAAGCCCTCTGTCTGCAATCCTGGAGAACCTCCACAGTCAGTGTGTAGACAACGCTGCATTAGATGGACCAGTGGCCTGAAGTCACAAGGAGGCTGCTTCGTAAGTACATGTTTGCCTTGTCTAACCGAGGATGCTGTTTTCACTGCAACAGCACAACACTGAAGCAGTACCAGCTGAGCAAACTGATCAGCTTGGCACATTCACACACATATACTTCACACTAGTTTGTAGGGACCCACAAACTGGGTCGCGAGCCAATTTCAGGTGGGTCACAAAGCACCTAAAGCAGCCATATTGAAAATATTGGAAGATGAGATGCTAGAAAGCGGGAGGGCTTTGTGTTGCTTGTGTCAAGGTTGTAAATAGGCTTTTTTTCCCTTTCTGATTCACTTTGCTATTGGAAAATGGCTGAGAATAAACCCAACTTACTGCTGCATTCTCAGGAAAGCTGCAGGTTGTGGTGTCACAATAATTAAATAGCATTTCCGGGCATGACATCACTTCTGGTGGGTCCCAGTGCTAAAAGGTTTGAGAACTACTGCAATAGTAGCTTTTCTTGTTTTGCACAAGCCCAGTATTTAAAGTATATCACTTTAAAAGTCCTTGATACTCGTTTTCTGTTTCCCTGCTCCTCCTCTGCCTTTTAATGAAACGTGCTGTACGTTTTTCTAGGTCTCTAGTTTTTGTCTAGTTCTCTGCTTTTGGCATTATTTCAGATAGATTCCAGTGCGATACAACTGGTTTACTTTATCGTTAAAAGAAGGAAATAGTGACAAAAATGTATAAAATATAGCACTTGTGTTTATAAAAGAAACATTCATAAGGGAAGAAACATTTTCTAACTTTTCTCATTACCCCAGTGAGAACTGCATCTTTAATCAAACAAAATGCAACGGCTTTCTAATTTTGTTTAAAGTGTTGCAGTACTTACACAAGCCAGATCAGGTTATTGTAAATCTAGAGCAAATTAGAATCATTGGTCTCTGCTGATGCATTCAAGGGTACTATGTAAATCATAAATTTAATGGCATACTAAGACACACATCTGTTTCCATTTTGAAGAAGTTAATAATATAACTACAGAATATTTAAACATGACTTTCATCATCTTGAACATAGCAAAAAAAATAGAGACTGTTCCATGTTGTACATTGTTGTTAGTTGCATTGCACCCAAAATATGCCGACAGTCTGCATGTCTCAGTGGTTAACAACAGTCACATGGTAATGTGATTTTTCTTACTGTCTAGTTCTCTGCTGTGATTTGATTGTTCTACAAAGCTTTGCTTAAGAAAAAACAGCACGCCATTTCCAACTGGTCCTCAGGATATCTGTGGCACACTTTGTATTTTTAGTAACAAAAGTGGTGTGTACACAGAGGCGTCTCTACAGGGAGGGCAGAGCTCTAAGTTCTGCAAGAAGCCTTACCTTGCAATGGAAATCACCCCTCTCCTGCACCGTTTTAGCCAATCCTCACAGGGAAAAGCAACATCTTGGCATTGCTTACTGGCTACAACAGCAAGGGAGAGGAGAGATTTACATGACAGGGTAAGGCTTCTTGCAACACTTAGAGCTTTGCCCTCCCTGTAGAAACACCGCTGTGTGTACAATAGATTGGAAGAACATGCTAAGGATTTCTGAATAACTATTTATAAATACTGGCATAACAGTTATAAAATATACTACCAGTCCAGTCCTATTTATGTGGTGGGCTACTAGCATGGTAACCTCTCTGCTATTCTGCAGAGTGCTTCCTTCTAGAAGGACCTTGGCCAACATACTCCAGCTGGCAGAGAGGTACGTTCAGGGGTACGATGGAGGCAGATCTCAATATCAGCACCATCTGTGGGATCCAGAGCCCCTATCCTTGGCTTGACAGGCCCCCTGCAGTGGAGCAGATCTATGCTAGCAAAAAGGTGGCATAGCTGAGTAGGTCCATAGGGGCATAGGCAGGGGTGGAGGAAGTAACACATTTCTGTACTTACCTCTCTCAGCTGGCCTGGGGGGTGATGGATGTGATTGGCAGTGATGGCATTGCCAATTTTGACCTAACCCCCTTCCCAGGCCTGATCCTGCAGCATGGGTCAGTGCAGATCTGTGCCAGCAAAGTAGCTGTGTAGTAGGTCTGAGCAGGCTTGTCTGTGCTGCGGAGAATTACTTCTGGGTAACAGAACAATTTTTCCCTTACCTAGAGGAGGCCTTCTGGGCTGCCCTCCATAGGATACAGTGGTCACTATTTTGTGGTTGATGCATCAATGGGTGGCAGAGGGGATAGGATTGGGCCCTATATTATTTACATATTAATATGTTTCTTGATATGGCTAAAGTAGCACTTTGGATCTTTGTGACAAATTGTAGCCTTCCTCCTGTGCAGAGAAGCGCTATAGCAGTCAAATATTAGATACGATTTTAGAATTAAAGCTTACAGGTGGAAGTTTGGGCTGGTTATTCATATTTATTTTAAGTTAAGAATATAATTTAAATTATGTTCCTGTGCTTTAACATGCTACGCAATGAGAGAGAGAGAGAGAGAGAGAGAGAGAGAGAGAGAGAGAGAGAGAGAGAGAGAGAGAGAGAGAGAGAGAGAGAGAGAGATGTAAGCAGGGGAGGGCAAAGATTATTCTTTCACTATTTACAGATTCATTTTCACTGATACTGTGGGAAGTTCCTCGCACAGAGCAGTGTGAATAACTGTAAAGATGTGTTTTTTTAATCTGTGCAATATTCAGTCTACTTCTGTGTCTCAAAGATAAAAATATACTATACACCACAGAGGAATATTGACTTTATAGTCTTTGGGGGGGGGGGAACCTCTTCCATGTGCAGGTACTTGAGATGCATACAGTCAATCCTTGGTAACTGTGCACTCAGTTCCCGCAGATTAACTGATCTGCAGGAACACAATTATTACTGTTGCGCTATCCACTGTCTGTTTTTGGCTATTTACAGCCATTCACTGCGTTTGTTATTCTGAAGGTATTTGTAGCCATTTTCAAGCTATCTGAGACAGTAGTGTGCCTTCTGGGGGGCCCAGGGGGTCACATGGCCTGGAGTGGCAGTGGAGCAACCGCTGCCGCAGTTGCTCGCCCACTTGTTCAAGCCACCGCGGGCGCAAAGGCGAACTGCACTCAGCCCTCCTGCCCCTGTGCTTCAAGTGCTTGGAAATGGAGCACAGCATGGCAGGGAGCATGGTGGGGGTTATGGCGGGGGCAGCGCCAAAAGTGGGGAGCCAGCACTGGGGGCCGCGATCGTCGACCCAGCTGGGCAGAGCCTCAGCTGGGTCCATCACTGATCTGAGAGGCCATTCTGTATCTGCAGCAGCGGTGTCATCCTGGCAGAACGGCCCAGTACGCCGTCCCGCTAGTTCCGCGGACGGGCCTGGGCCATGCTGCCTCTCCCAAGGACGGGTGAGCTGCTCCTGGGCCTACCCGCCCTCCCGCGCGTCTGAATCGCTCTGAAATGGAGCGATTCCAGGCGCAGGGAGGCGCAGGGAGGCGTGGCTGGCCTCTGCCATAGGGAACGCGTTCCGGTTCCTGGCGCGCCCGGATGACATCACTGATCTGCAGTTACCATTTCAGTGCTATCCCTGCCTTTAAGGCATCTAAAGCCATTCTGAAACCTATCTGCAGCCGTTCTGAAGCCATTCTGCAGCCAGTCAAGTACTAGCAGCACCCTAGAATGCGTTGCAGCCGTCAATAGCACCCCAGAATACTTTGCAGTGTCACAAATCGTTTGGGCTGCAACTTTTGGAACTGCTGAATCTTCAAAGGCATGCATTGTTTTTTTAAAACAACAACTGTAAATTGTTTTTATTCTTTTGCACTCTTGTTAGCTTCCTTAAGGCCATCCAGCAAAAGGAATGAATATGACATTATGCCGTCTTTTTACGTCCTATAAAAGGGTTTATATAGGGTTATATATAGTCCTATATATAGCCCGTTGTCAAATGTTTTTGACACAGGGACCCATTTTTCAAACTGATACTCCTTCAGGACCCACCTAGCTTTATGAGACTTTTAGAAAGTTTCACTTTACCGGCTGCTCAAGCCTGTTTTTATCCTTTTTGCTGTGCTGGGCAGGGCAATTGCCTTCTTGAGCATTTGTTGTTCATCCAGTTGGGACCATTTTGGTGACTTGTGTATCCCTTTACCAGGCCTAACAGGTGAGGCATAGTTGCCTACTCAAGAATGAGCACACGGTGCAACTCTTTCACTTTCTATAGAGCTCAATGCATTTTCCTTGTTAGCCATCAGCTTTTCTGTTTTGTGACCACCAAAACTGGGCTTGCGACCCACTGGTGGGTATCGACCCACATTTTGGGAACCACTGCTATATAGTGTATAGCATAGGGTCGGCAGAACCCAACCCCATTAATTCTATAGGGTCAGTAACTGTGGTTTCTGAATCTGCTGGGTTTTTCAGTAATCTAACCCCAACAGATGATGATAATTGATTATACAAATTTATTCATGTGCTCTCACATCAGTTGAGGGTTTTCCCATGTAGCATCCACATAACTGCTTACTGAGAGAGAGCCTCTTACAGTCCAATCTCATTTGGATAGGAGCAGGCTGGCTGGCTGGCCTGCGCTACATCCTAACCAAGGTAGGAGGCGGCAGCAGCTTTTCTTGAGGTAAGGGGATGAATGTCCCATTGCCCCACAGTAAGCTGCAGGCAGCTCAATAGGGCTGTCTGGACCTGCACCTGCTAAGTCCAAGTGGGCTAAAGCATTCTGTGGATGGGGGGTTGGATCTGGCATAACTGCCGGATCCAGACTCCTCCCTCCTCCTTGGGCTGCCCCACCCTAGGATGCTTCCTAGACCCCGAGCCTGAAGCATCGCTTTGGATTAGCAATGACCCAAAGCTAAACCTGGATTGTTCTATAATAGTTTGTATTATGGTAGGCATTTTGTTCATCCCTTTTTCTAAAAATACACATACATACATACATACATACATACATACATACATACATACATACA
>JAJKFI010000096.1:2021741-2129658 GCA_029204185.1 Lerista edwardsae
AAAGAAAGAAAGAAAGAAAGAAAGAAAGAAAGAAAGAAAGAAAGAAAGAAAGAAAAATGAATTGTAAATTGATACCAAAAGCAATGCTGTATTGGTTCATATATACTACCAATCTATTTCAACGAATGTCTTCCTTATAGGAAAGTTGTAAGCATTAGCACTTGCAGGATAAAATCAACGTATGAAAAACACAACTCTGTGAGACTTTTAGGCACTTTGGTGCTTCACTATTCCTGATCTTAACCTCTACAACAGTGGTTTCCACATTTTTTGACTGGCAGCTATCTTAACCTATGGGGCCATTGGCTGCAGCCCCTTCCCATTAGGGCGGCAAGCCTATACATTTTATAAGGTGGTGGTTTTTTTCTGCAAGGGGAGCCATGGTTTACAGTTTGGTTTACAGCCCCTTACCTGAGAATACTGCCAGTCAGACAAAATGGACCAACGGCCTGACTCAGTGTAATGCAACTTCCTAGGCTGAAAATAAAAATTGATTCTGTCCACCTTCAGAACAAGCCAAGGGAGACTTCCAAGGCTGAACGCTTTTACCTTTGCAGACTCCATCATCGACACAGAACCTACGGCCGCAACCTGCTGCAACCTGCAGTGAACAGTGCTGGTCTGAGGAAGAACTTCTTGATGGTAGAAACTGTTTGGCAATGGAACAGCCTGCCTTGAGAGTTGGTAGACTCTACATTGTTGGAGGTCTTTAAGCAGAGGCTGGATAGCCATCTATTGGAGATATTGTAGTTGTGGTCAGCCTGCATTGGAAGAGGGTTGAACTCAGGTATCTTCTTGGTCCCTTCCAGCTCTATGACTATGGGGGCAGTCTCCCTTTCACCTTCCAAGTTCCATGGCCCAAAGGGGAAGATAAGAAGAGAACCCAGGCTTTGGGGATCACTCTTTTTGTAATGCTGTTAAATTAATATCGTAAGAAATGAAAATAGTTTTAAATGCGGGGCAGAAAGGCATTATATAAAAGTGGTTAATAAATGACAGACTGCTAAATAAAAAAGGAATATTACAAAACCCATAACTATTTTATCTGCCCTTTATAAAATAATATTCAACACCAGATTTATAAACTGTTTACTTAACTGCCGTAGATACTTTTGCTCAATCTGTGTGTATGTATATTAAAAAGGCTAATAATTCTGGACGGTAGTCTGTAGAAACAAATAGAGTAATCATCCATTCTAGTCTTCATACCAGTCTGAAAACAATACTACTTCATTGGGCTATCTTTGTAATGAAAGTTGTGTGAATATAAAACAAAAATTCTAGCAATCTGGAAGATTCACAATCCATGGTATCCAATCTGTGTGGTGTGGTGGATCTTTATGTAGTTTTTAAAAGTACTTTTATATTACCTTTCTGCCTATATATGGCTTACTCGATGTGGTTCACAACAGATCCCAATGTTCTCAGCAAGACAATATGAACAGATAAAACCCCTAATAACACACTTTAAAACAAATAGAGCAGGAAAAACAAACCAAGCAAAAAATAGCAGGGATCCAGGAAAACATATGTCTAAGGATGGGGTTAACCAGGTCTCCCAGAGTAGGACATTCAACAATATGGCATTCAAGAGATGGCTCTGCTCCATGTCCCCTCAGAAGTTACCAAGAAACGCAACAGGGCTTCTCCCTCAGGGAGGCTCACAGTGCAATCTTATGCACTTTTCTGGAAGCAAGTCCTATTGAACACAGTGGAACTTCCTTTTGAGTAAACATGCATAGGACAGCAACCAATCCACAGGCTAGGAGGCAGCTCTTCAGAGACTTTGATCCAAAGTCACTTAGGCTGCAATCTTGTCCCTACTTATCAGGGAGTATCCCATTGACTATAATGGGACTTATGTCTGAGTAGACATGCACAGAATTGGGCTCTTAGGCCTTTAACAGAAAGCACTAGCACTTGGGGTTAGGCAGAACAAAAAACTAGCAGCCAGTGAAAATTGCATAGTGCTTTGGTATCTGCATGTATGAGACACAATTCTGCTTAACTGGCTTTGGTTACCAGCTTTGTAGAGGCATTTCGTATTAACTGAAGTTTCCAGAGGCAGTGGCGTCTCTACAGGGAGGGCAGAGCTCTAAGTTTTGCAAGAAGCTTTACCTTGCAGTGGAAATCACTCCTTTCCTCCACCGTTTTAGCCAATCCTCACAGGGAAAAGCAACATCATGGTATTGCTTACTGGCTACAGCAGCAAGGGAGAGGAGAGATTTACATGAGAGGGTAACGCTCCTTGCAAAACTTAGAGCTCTGCCCTCCCTGTAGAGACGCCACTGTCCCGAGGCTGTTCATAGACTGAACCAGGGAGGTACGAGTTCAAATCCCCATTCATCTATGAAGCTCACTCGGTGACCTTGGTCCCCTATGCATCTATCAAGCTAATCTGCCTCACAGAGTCACTGTTTAGAAACAACAACAGGAAGATGCAGTTTCAAAATCAATATATAGGCAGGGTACCCCAAGTGTCTCTCACACTTGGCCAATGGGAAAGCAGTGTGGGATTGTGGCACTCTCCTTCACCCCCTCCTTTATCTCCAGACTTGCCACCCTTTACCAGAGTTTCTATGTTATGAGGTAATGGGTAAAGAACGGACACAGTTCCTGGTAATTTGCTCTTACGCACAATATTTTTTAAAAGAGTAACGCATGTGAATTTTGTACACAATAACAGCATAGAGTTAAGAATCCACACACCTACCAAGGGATACTGCAACGTACATCACGTGGTAATGTGTGGCAAACCCAGGAAAGATAATTGTTTAAAAGCACTCAATTTTCAAACAAAAGAATGCCGCTTCTGTTTTTGAAAGCGCATGGAGGGAAGAAATCCTTTCTACATTTTGCTAAGGGAGAAAAGAGGAAAAAGAAATCAGGATATTCCCCTGCACTCTCCTCATATCACGTGAAATGTACATCCTTCTTGAAATTGTTTCCAAGCGTTATTTATCTTGCCTTGACACGCGTGCTTTCATGTGGCCTGCTGCCGCCTCCCATTGCTGACATGGGGAACAGAAAGAAGTGCAAGGAAATGCGCTCAAGACAAGAGCAAAGCCATTTCAATCCAAGGAAATGAAGGAAACAGATCCAAATCATACATGCACACCCACCCACCCGAAAGCGTCTCGAATGCATCGGGGGAGCCTGAGAAAGTCGGGGCTTTTTTTTGGGGGGGGGGTGTAAATATTTCTTCTCCCCCTCCCTTTTACTCAGCATTGCCTCGAGTTGATTACATGCTCAACAGCCCCACAAAGTCGAGTGAATTATTAGTAGGCGTGCGAAACAATTACGAGTGTGAAGAATGGCGGACGGGGTGCTGGTGGTGAAATATTTGCGCGTCTTGCCGCAAGAATCGGATTCTTAAGAGTTGAACTTTGAAAGGCGCCCCGCCGTCTTCTCCCCCCCGCAACTGCATTCATCTTGACCTTCCTCCATTTAGCGAGCCACACTTGCTGCTTCGGGCCCCCGCCCCTCATCTGGGCTCGCGCTACTTCACCAGATCGGCGGCAGCCGCAGGCAGCTTTACGCACAAAGAAAGAAGGAGGGGAGTGGAGGGGAGGAAAGAAAGAAGCAAGCCAGCGACTAAAGTTTGAGGGGCCTGAAGCTCACTGCTGCCCCTTTGCAAGCGTGCACGGGGAACCAGCCGCCAAGCCTTCTCCGGCGCGGCCGGTGCAGGCGAGGAGGCAAAGACGCCTGCCGGTCTGCGGAGGCGCGATTGGCCGGGAAAACACCCCAAGAGTCAGGCAGGGCGTGCAAGAGGAACCCCGAGATGCAATCTCTGTTCCTGCTCTCGCTCCGGGGCTGCCCCCAAGCTTGCAGCCCCCATTGGCTGAGGTGATCCAGCGTTCGCGGCTGCTGCTGCCAGATCCACTCAAGCCCTTCGCCTCCCTCCTCTCTCCCACCTTCTACTCTCCCTCTTCCCAAAGCCGTGCAGCCGCAAGCAGCTCAAATGGAGTGGAAAATGGCCAGTGGTGGCAGATCGAGCCTTTAGATTATCTGCTTCACGTTTGGTACTTAGCTGTCTCTAATCTGCTTTATTTGCCAAAGCCCCTAGCTTCGGGGAAAAAAAAACCGGGGGGGGGGAAAAAGGGCTTTTCTTTTTTCCTCTCCCCCCCCCCGTCCTTTTGCTGCCGCCGCTTCTATACATGATAATATGTTTATATGATTAGCTGAGCCCAGGGGTGGGTAGAAGGGAGAGAGAAAGAGAGAGGGGTGGAGATTGGAGGAGGTGGAGGCTGGAGGTGGCTCCAGTTCAGAGCGAGTGGAGAGTCTGTGTCAGGACTTAGCAATCCCCAGTCACACACTGAGAGGTGCATGAACGAAAAGGAGCTGGCAATACAATTCCCTGGGATTTTTTTTTTTCCTGGCGATTCTCCCTCCCCCTTTTCCCTATTGCTTTGAGTGCGACCAGCTTGGCTCCTGATCTCCGCTCACGGGGCAGCAGCAGCAGCGGCGGCAGCGGCGGCAGCATCGAGAGAAACAGAGAGAGAGAAGCAAAGAGACAAGCGAAGCTGAGTAAGGGCTGGAACTGGATTATGCCAGAGGCCAGAATGTCATCCAGGGAAATGTAAACGAGGTCGAAGACGACGACAGAGAAAGGGGGCTTTTTTGCGTGTTTTTTCCCTCTCTCTCTGCATCGCAATCGCACCCCCTTTCTTCCCACTTCGCCTCTTATCTCTCCCGAAAACATTGTTGAGTTGATCCCGGCTGCTCCTGTTGGCATCGCCTTCATTTCTCTGTATTCATCCTAGTTGAGAGAGAGACTCCAGGGCTGGTCACCTCCATAGGGTTCTGCACCCAGCGCTCTTTTGTTGTGGCGCTTTTTATCTACCAAAAGATAATTCCGTGTCTTCCCCCTCCATCTCTTGCGCTCGTGAGCGTGTGGCTTTTAATTTTTTTTTTAAATCCCTTTTCGTTCTCTCTTTTTGTTTTGCTTCTCCTTTTGGACGGACCAGAGTGCGTTGGGAACTGCGGGGAAAAAAATGTTGACTTAACCCCTAGCAAAGCTTCTCGGCTGGCTGGGCTTGCTTGAAGGAAAGGGAGGAGGAGGAGAAGCCGAGTCGCCTTGTGTACGTTTTGTCCCAGCTCAGCGAGCTGCAAAGCCAGCTGCTTTCCTCGGTCCTCGTCACTTCTATCCAGCCCAGCTCTTTTGCCTGCCCAGCCAGGCTTTTTCTCCTTCTGGCTCTTTGCTTCTGGCGTCTGCCGGGCCAGAACAGCCCCCATCCCCACACCATCCACCTTTCCGTTGTGATCAGAAAGGGCCCGGCCCTACACCCCATTTCCGGGGCACCCCAGATGCTCGAGAGATCCTGGCCCGGCTTTGGCTGCAAACCCAAAGGTAAGACGGAGGAAAGAGCTCCTTTTCCACTTGCAGTACCTGTTTGCTTACTTCGATCGCCTCCTTTTGTGAGCCATTTGCAGGCAAAGGGGTTGCTTACTTTGGGGGGGGGGAGCTGCACTGTTGTGACTCAACCCTAACCTTTGTTGTCCCTGTGAGTGAGTGAGTGGGTGGGTGTTTGTGCTTTTTTCGGGGGGGGGGAAGGAACCGTTCCAAGAATTCCATAGAACGTGGTACAGACAATCATGGAAGTGTATTCCATCCCGTCCTCTTATCCCCCATGCATCCGGATTGCCCCCATGCCACCCCTGGGTTAAAAATAATACTGCGCCCGCGTAAATTAAACTGTGTGCAAAGAAGGGGACGGCATGTGGGGGTGGAGGTCCAGCCTCAGAGCAGGCGGAGGGAATAAAAAAGGGGGAGGGTCGCGATGGCCCGCTACTTCCTATATCTGCCTGTCTCCTTCCTTGAGCAACGGCAGAATTGGGTGAGGGTTAATGCTGAGAAACTGAGGCGTGTGTGTGGAGGAAACCTTCCTAGATGAGGGCGAAAAGGTGACCTGAAAACGCAGTCAGATGTGAACCAGCACGGTCGGTTATGGCAATCCTTGGGGCCATCACAGTTTGAAGGACTGCGAGCCCGGCTGGAGGAGCTGCTTGAAAGGCTGTGGGCCCTGATCAGATGCGAGGAGAGAGACGATTGTGGGTCGGAGAGCTGGAGGATTCCCCCTCGCAGAGGAGCTCTTCGCTGGGAGGGGGAGTGGATCGGCGCTTGCAGGGACTTGGCAAGAGGTCAGTCCTTGGGTTGTTGCAGGACACGTTCACGTGGGCTCTCCCCCCCCCTTCCCCAGCCTCTTAGTCTGGCGACGGGAGAAACCCCTGCGTTGTGCGCTCTCTGGGGGGAACCGCCAGCAGCTCAAATATTTGGCGTGGGTGGAGGGTTAGGGCCCGAAGGGGGAGAAATCTGCCTGACCTGCTAAACTTTGCCCGAGTCTAGCGAAACAGCTTTTATCTGACAGGACTTCCCATTGATTTTAATTGAACTTACTTCCCACCAAAAAAAAAGAAAAAGAAAAGTGAGCAAGATAGGTTGTAATGCAATCCTGAACACCCTGCCCGCATTTAACACTAAGGCGGTTTTTGCTTAGAGTTGCCCCATTTAGTGTAGTCTGTTTTTGAGCAAATGTGCCTGGGTTTGTGGATTTAGGTTGAACTAGCAGTATTTGGATGGTGTGGTGTGGTCCTATTCACAGGAGTGGGTGGGTGGGTGACGATTACTTTCTCTTATGGAAAGGGAATGGGGGTGTTCTTTAGGAATCCAGCTTCCCCTGAAAAAAGAGCCTCCAAGGAAGCCTTGCAAGTCTCATACTAGCAGCAGGAGCCATCTGGATCGCGTTATTGGAGCAAGCTTTTCTTCTCTCTTTCTTTGGTTTGTTCCAACATTCTTTGCTGTGTGTACTGCTAGGCAGGTTCTCCTCTGGATTCTGTAGAGTAGGGATTGGTTTCATTCATTTGTCTGTGTGCATGTGGGTAGCAGGCCGCACCAAGTATGTTAAATTCAAGTTTGAGTCTTGAAGGAAAAGTTCCATCCTTTTAGTAAATAATGACTTGTTGCACATTTATTTTCACTAAAGCACAAGGAAGTAGAAGCAGTCTGGCAAGCCTTCATGCCTTCTGCAAGAGGCTTTCAGATAGAATGACTAATAATCCTTCCCAGTTGTGGCCCAAGGAAAAGGCTAATTTCATTTTACTTGTAGAAATCTAGGGCCACCTGGAGACAGTGTAAAGAAAGTGTGTGTGTGTGAATGAGTGAGTTGTAGAAGAGAAGCTTTTTAAAAGCCTGTGTGGATATTTAACAATTATTTTTATTTGTAATAGTATTTTATTTTTTTGCTAAGTGAGATGCAAGGGGTATTTTGAAGAAGTCAATGTAGCCCAAGAAAAGTTACCTGAGCTTTTTTGGGGGGTGGGGGGAAGGGTGAGATTTCTTGTTCAGTAGAAGTTAACTTCTGTGAGAGCTTTCTTGTTTGAGAGAATTGAAAATTGCTTGTGAAAAGTCTCTGTGGATCTTTATTTTGCAGTTAATAACAGCATCTTGTAAATATAGTGGAATTTGAATCCAGTTGGTTTGCAGAAAGTAAAGATATCTGTTGAGTTTCAGGTGTGTGTTTTTCTTTTTTCTTTTTACTTAAAAAATATTCTTGTGACTAATAGAAAGAATTCTGCAGAACAAATGTTCTGTTGTTTGGTTTCTTCAGACACTGATTCCCTCCCTTTTGTTGCCTGCCACTAAAAGAGGTGCCATTTCACATCATTCTGCACAAATTGTTTGAATTAATGCAAGTGTGAATTCTTACCGTTTGAAGGGGGCCATTAGCATATCAAAGGTTTCTTAGCTTTCAGCTCAATTGAGAAAACTTCAGCCTGTCTTCCATTTGCTTCCAAAGCAGAGGCCCAAAGGGCAGTGGGGAATTGTAAAGGGGTAAAAAGGGGAGGTGGATTTGGGTTATGTTTCTGAACTTTTACTGTTTTGTAATTATGCCAGTGAAGAACATAGTCTGCATGCTGCAGGGCCCTTGCAAACGGCCAAACAATTATATTCTATTGATTAATGGTTTGTTCTAAGAAAAAGGGTGACCTTTTTCATGGCAGCCACTGTTGCATAGTTTCTGGTATCTCCTATCTGTTCTATTAGTGGGATTTGCAAGGCCTTTTCTTCTGGACTCATGCTTTGGGTATGGCCTACACATTATTGCATTAGGGGGCCTGAATGGAAAAGAACTTCTAATTACTTCACAAAACAAATGAATCTTTGGAATAAAAGACCACTCAGTGCCAAAACTTTGAAGCAAACACACGTTACTTCTGACACATAATACTGGGCTAATAGATAATTTTTTACATAGTTTTTTTTAAACAATATTTGAAACTTGCCCAGATTGTTGTCATGAGCTATTTTCGAAAGAATAACGAGGATAATTAAACCTGCTTCCTGTACAATTAAAAAAATACTTCCTTAATGAGCATTTGTGTGGGAGCTTGACAATCAAGTCCTGTATCCTTTTTTAAAATTGTTGTCGTTATCAGTGGAAGTAATGCCATAAATATTCCTAAAATAGCAGTGGTCAGGTCTGGCCAGGTCAGTCTGGCTGTAGAATATTCATCACTACATTTTAAGTTAGTTTACATTGCTGTCACATTTATGTGATTTTTGATTCATTAGCTGCAAGAAGGTATGATTCAGTCTACCCTTTCTTTATTGTTGAAAATCAATATTCATAATCTGGCAGATCAGGAGCAAAGCAGAATGTAGCATTCCTTCAGTAAGTTGGGCACTTTTCCAAACAGTTGGTAGTTCATAGAGGGCTGAAGTTTAGTAGGTCTCATATCAGGCTAAACAAGAACGCTTTCATCTCCTATGACCTCTAGGCTGAAAGTGGCTACTTTTTTAAAAAGTATATGCATAGTTTCTGCAGATACGTACAGTACATTATGTTATTTTATGTGTCTTGGTTGGTTATGGGTGAGAACAAAATGTTATGACAAGGAAGGGACTCTCTTGATGTTCAGAATAGTTCCTTCTAGTTTAATTTCACAAAGGAACTGGGCTGCATAAAAAAACCCAAGTGAATTATGCAGATTTGTTTTTTTTTCCACTGCTGCTATTTGAAATGATCAAGAATAGTTCAGAATTCTGTTGATAGATACGTTTTTGCGATCTTGAAATGGCGTGCCATTACACTGAGGTAATTTTCAGTAGTTCATTTACCTCATGCCTGTAGCAGTACCTTTTGGTGGTATAAACGGAACATATTGACGTAATTGTCATTATGACACTTAAGTTGCTTTTAACTAGTCTGCTTTGAATGCAGAGTGCTGTAAAGGAAGTGCATTATCCCTTAGAGCCATTAGAGAGAATGTAAAAATTGTGTTGAAAATGTTGCACTTCAGTTTAAATGATGGCGATCTCAAAATTTGACAAATCTCTCATGCTATAAAATGCCACAGAAGGAAGACTTTATCATTTCATAAGACGAAATTGGACCACTAAGACAGAAATTAATGTGCTACAGCAGTACTTCAGCTGCCATTTTCAGTCACAGTGGGTTACTGTATGTTGGCAACAGAAACTCAACATAGATATTCAGATTGCTCTGGAGGCTAGTAGCAGGAGAAATCAGGATATTGAATCAACGTGGGGTAGAACAAACCAATTACTTCAGTTTTGACTTGAGAGATTCCAATAAACATTTTTTTTTCTTTGTCACATTTGGCTCCTCTGTTCATTAATAGGCCAACATCAAAGCAACCAGCCAAACTTCCAAATGTTAAGAAAATCAGTGCAAAGATATAGATCTTGCATGTAGTCCTGGAAGTCTTAATTTAAGGCAAGCAGTTGGAGTTTTTATTGCAGCAGTTTTCACAATCAGCAGAGACATTAACACCAGGCTTCTGGGTGTTTTCATTCCTTAAAATGAGCAAGAGGAGAGCATTAAAAAACAAAGTTTGCTTAGCGGTTAGTCCATAATTTGAACATTTGAGAAGCTGCCTCCATGTTTCATTTATCCTGAATAGCTTTCAGTGTCATATGTCAGGAATGGGAGTTACTAAGATGATCCCTAAGTTCTGGTAAGAAAATAAGTCATATAGCGCCTAAGTGCTATATGTACTTTTAAAAGCGCATATTCAAAATTGATGTTGCAGCAAATCTATTTGTAATGTTCGTTTTACACAGCACATCTTTAATTGACAAAGTGTATATCCCGAAGAATTTGACAGGTATACAAATTTTCCCTTTAGGATATATTGCACCTGCTGGCAATACATTTCGTGTAAGTATCATTTAGAGAAAACACCTTAGTTAAGTCTGGCATAGGTTGTCACTGAAAAGTTGGTATATGTGCTACAGAGAAATGTAAGCAGCAGTGAGGAAATAGTTAAGACCAATTCTTCCCCTCATAGTTTGCAAAATGCTTACTTAATTTCCAGTGATAAACATTATGAGTTTTCTGATAAAACATGATTAACTCAGTGAGCAAATTAATATATTTTCTCTATAATATTTTTTTTAAAAAATTTTTTCTAATCTTATTGACATTTTGCAGTGTAAGATTACTGGTAGAATAAGAAGTTTCAGGTACTGGCTATAACTTTACCAGATGAAGAATAAAAATAAATAGTCTAGACTAAATTAATGTCTGGGCTAAAATTGTAATTTTTAATTTCTAAGTAAGAGATCAACATGTCATTTATGAAGTATTGTTAATCTGTAGTGGATATATTTTGCAGTACGAACAGAGCAATCCTATGTGTATCCACTCAGAAGTAAGTCCCTTTGAATTCAGTGGAACCTACTTACAGTTAAGTGCATATAGGATTGTAGCCTTAGACATTTTTTGTACATCTTTTGCTGATTTGATGATGCATAATTGAACAGTTTCGAAACGTAGGCCATTCAGCTTGTATTTAAGTGCGCTCTTAAGTGAAACTCGCTTAATCTTTTTTCCACCAAATTTTTGAATTTAACGTAACGAAAGTAATGTAAATTTTGTTGTGACTGCAAAAAGCTATTTTAAGATTATAGTCAACACTCTTCAAAATGCCATTTTATAGTTACAAAAATCTGTAGTTCTCAAATACATCTAATGTTCAAGATTATTTAATAGTAGGAAATGGCATTATCCGAGTGTGGGATAGATATTTGTGGATTCAAAGGAAGAGGCAGTTCAGATCTTTCTCTTTAGTAGTTAGATTAGTTCAACTTTGTCTTTATATTATAAAAAGTACTAAATAAGCATCTTCTTTTGAACCTCATAATACATCAGTTTAGATGCATTGGCTTCATCACTTCCTGTAGCAAGTTGTTTATTACTAGTGATTGGTGCAGTTATTAAAAAAAGTGCAGTTCCTTAATGAGTACTAAAACATGCGCCACAACTTGACAAATTTAAAAGCATCAGTTGGATCTCTCAAGGAAAGTGTTCTTGATCAGATTTTTGAATTACAGCGCAGGCAAGGTTGTGGCTCATTATCTTAAACGGAGCATTTTATGGGCCTAAGAAGCAATATATAATTTGCATGTGCCATTATTTTTCCTCCCTTGTGGTATTTGTCAGGCGTTAATGCTTCAGCCGTACAGAAGCCTGTTATTTTCCTCCCCAAAATTTTATTTAGAAAAGCATAATAACCAAGAACATTGCAGTCTGACTGAAGTAAATACAGAGCCCAACACCTGCAGGTAA
Source organism: Lerista edwardsae (assembly GCA_029204185.1). Taxonomy (NCBI): domain Eukaryota; kingdom Metazoa; phylum Chordata; class Lepidosauria; order Squamata; family Scincidae; genus Lerista; species Lerista edwardsae. The sequence goes on from JAJKFI010000096.1 coordinate 2,033,333, forward strand.
AGTGCAGCCTCCAGCAAAAAATGCTATTGATTGCTGTGGTGGCACAAAGCAAGTTTAAATACAATTTGTTTAATTACAACAAAAATGAAGTGTTATGTACTTCATCTTTGTAGAAGATTTTATGTGTTGTGTGCTGGTAAGTAAAATCCCATCACGGTTGTATAATTTTGTTCAATTATCAGAGCAGCTAAGAGGGAAAAATCAATTTTTTTTAACCCAACTATGGGTTTTCCCTGGAAAAACCACAGAAATGAGATTAACTTTTTAAGTAGCAACTTGCTACAATGTCTAAATTGTCTAGCATTATCAAAACTTGCCATGTTTAATGCACTAAGAGACATATGGACTAGTCAGCTTTATGTTATTTTGTGCTATCTCTCCTCTGTAGCAGCATTTTTTTCTCCATGCAGAACTGTAGTTAACCAGTACAGCAGGAACTTTATTATATGAAGCAAATGGAAGGATGCAGTAAGTCCACAGTCCTATATGTACGTACCTGGGAGTAAGTCAGGTTGAACTCCGTGGCACTTACTTCTGAGTAGATACGCCTAAAATTGTACTGTAAACATGTATTTGAGAGAAGTGGTCTTATCACATGTATTCATATATAGATACATAAAGGTGTGTGTGTGTGTGTACACGTGTGTGTACATACAAGCTATACAAGCTTGTTTTTGTAATGGATAAATATCAAGTGCTTGGGTAATTTGGGCAAAAATTTCAGCTAGAGATAAAAAGTAAATTAGTTTTCAGAGTGGCTCTAATAGTAGCAATGCTTATGCCTGGAGTAGAAAAACTGGAGTCATCACTTAGGAGCCTACTGTCACTTTTAAATCAGGGTAATATATGTACACTATATATGACTGAAAGGAGATCTTTTTCTGGTCTTTTTGAAAGACATTTGTCCGTAGGCTGTATGCTTGTAGTACAATAGCCTGAAAGTATTGTCTTTGCATCCTGTATATGAAGTGATAATTTTATTTTTTGACTGAACACCTGCTTTTGGGCAGTTTCCTGAGGCATGTAAAATCTGCTTCTCTGAATCTCTAAAACTGTCTTAGCTTCAAACTGGGCAGGCGACATAACAATTTAAATCCTGTGGGCCATTTGTAGGTCACAAAGTCATCACACTAGAATTTTTGAATAAAGTGGCTGAAAAGAGATGACAAATGCCACTTTGAATGGAGATGTTTAAACCAGACCTCTGCCTCAGGGTAAAATTTAGGTCTGTTTTAGCCCGGATGTAATGTCTCCCTCTACAGAGCACAGAATTAATCATGGCTTGACAACAGAACGTGTGCTGAGGGGGGGAAAGGGACCTCTTGTTGGCTAACAGCCTAGAAGGGGGACATTATCAACATTAAAATACACTCAGGTATTTAAATCATTGCATGTTGGTGCTGTAATACACTTAGCTTAGGGCTGTTTCTTGCAGTATGTTTCTTATTTGGGTACGGATACAGTAGTATAGAATGCACACACCTACCAATTCTATTAATTATTATTTTTGAATAAAATTTTTAATTTATCTATATAAAGGAAATAGGTAAGGGATACAGAAAAAAAAACCTGGGAAAGGGGATAAATACAAAGGAACATACGCTAGGTAACCCGTTACTGTGTGGCTAACTCATTTTCTATAAAATCTAAAGACATTCTATATTTTCCCATCTTCGGCTATGTCTAGCTTATCGGTTTTATCCACTATATTAAACATATATAATTGTACTTTCCATCTATGCTAACGTTGTTTATCCATCCAATCATAAAGTAACTGCCAATACTGAATGGTTTTATCTGACTTTCTTTCACGTAATCTTTCAGTTAAAATATCCATCTCTGCAATCTCATACATTTTCACTACTAATTGTTCAGTGTTTGGAGTCTCTTCATTTTTCCACATTTGCACATATAACAATCTCGCCGCAGTTACCACATGTATAATAAGGCACTTTTTAACCATTTCCTGTACATCTGACACCATATTTAAGAAAAATATTACTGGTTTAAACGGAATTACATTATTAAGTATCTCTATTACCAATTCTATTAATTATGATGGGTGGCTATGTGGAAGAATTGCAACACTTTTCTTCAAAAGACATGAAAGTGGTGAGGAAAGGATCAGCCTGCACTTACAAAAATTTTGAATGATACATTCACACACCCTTCATGAGAGATACACCTGTGTTTTAGTCAGGTAGCCAATTACAAAACCTATTGTAAGAAATGGCTGCCAAAGATGACTATTCTCAGGTATCTTTAATGCAAGATGCTAAATTTAAACACACACACACATTTGTGTCACTAAATATGCCCTTTGTTTCATTCAACGTTTGTTAAATGTTTAACAAATATTTTAACAAATGAAATGGTTGACAAATCCTATTTATTTTCTCCAGAGAATAATGGAAAGTGACTTGTGCAAGATACCATGGCTAGAACTCAAATCCAGTTGTCTGTTCATTAGATGACACTGGCTCACAGTTTTTCATGCCAACAATTGGTAAAGCTTGTGGCCAAATGATCAGTCTCCACAAAAATCTCATTTGAAAAAAAAAAAAAAAGTTCTAGTTAATGTGTATCAACCAGAGTCTCATTATACCTGACTGGCATTAGTGGTAAAAGGATACTTTTCTGTCTAATTGTATACTTTATATTGCTTTCTGTTTATATGTATATTATTCCATAATGTTTTTTTTTTTGGTCCATTTAGAACTTTATGGTGAGTTTGCACTGACTAAATAGTGCAAATAGTGTTATAAGATTCCCCTATCTCTTTATACTTCTAACCTAATTTTGTGTAGAAGAGACAGACTGTTACAGATTGCCTTTTAATTTTTCTTCCCATGAAATTGCTGGCGTTCTTAAGAACGTTATGTTTGAGGCCTAGTATCACATTGATTTACTAGAAGTATTGGTTACAGCTCTCTAGCTTTTTTAATAGTTTTGGTTCTGTTCCGAGAATTAATGTTTTGTATTTGGAGTATGAAATTAATCGTAGAATGAATCTCTTCATTCTACACAAAGGAGACTGCAACCTAGTATTTTGATATTGGATTTCTCCCCTTTTGTTTTCGTTTTCAAATGAACACAATAGGATAAAGTAATTATCACAGTCTGTATCATTCCTGAGCTGTAAAGTTAATTTAGAACAAACAGATTTTAGCTGTGCATGTTTAATTCGGCAATGCACAATACTATTTCTCCACAACTTGCCATTGCCATCCACTGTGTTTGAAATCTTTTACCAGTGGATTTGTTTCTTTGATGCAAAACTGAGCCATATATTTAGATGGATTTTAGCCTTTCTTTGAACTGCTTTTGTGTCCACTGTAGGTATTTCAAATCAATCAACACCTCGGAATGATTATTACTCTGCATCTAGATAGCTGTATACTTTAACTTTCATTACTGCCAAATTTTTGCTTTGCTGCTAAGAAGGTAGAGTGATGTTACTTTAGAGCTTGAGATTTTTTTTATTGGTTGCTGATTGGGTATATGCAGTTTTGAAATTGATACTTGGATTGGAATGGAATTTGAACTGAGGGGGGTTACTTAATTTGAAACAGGGTTTCCCTATGAGCTAAGTCTGGAAAGAAGTACGGTAATGTTAGGGCCCTGTCTTAGAACATATAAAGCCCTAATACTGCCTTTAAGCTGGAGCTCAGTTCATTAGGTTTCTTACTGAGTAATCATAGTTCTTCCCATTAGCCATAGGCTACTTTGTATAGGGTGCCTTTTGACCAGGATTGGGCTCCTGCACTCTTTCCCCCCCCTTTATAAAATATAACCATAATCACCAGATAAGTAGTATAATGCAAAAAGAAACAAACACAAGGAAGTACAGTACTTTCTTTTCAATAGTAAGAGTTTCTGTTTCACACTTCCACTCATGGGCAGTGAATTCAGTAAGAACAAGAGTGAGAGTGGGTGTTGGTCTTAAGGAATAAAACATGAAATGGATTCTGCCAAGCGAGTTCAGGTATTGCTTTTGCATGTTGGGTGGCATCTTTTTTGGGGCCAGCTCATGACTCAGGTTTCATGATGGAACATGACTGTTGATCTGACTCAGCCTTTGTCTTCGCCACCATACCATGTCATTGCTTGATGCAAACACCCTGTATTGTTGCCTGGATTGAACTGGAAGGTTTTTGCATTCAGAAGATGCGATGAGACAGAATTTTTTTGATCTAGACAAATAAAATGGCTCCACCATCTTTTTTTCCAGAGGTATGTTGTTATGCTGTGGATCATTCAGTAGCACAGAGGGCTCATTTTAAAATGTGACTGCATTTTAATGCTGATGAAATATTTCTTATTTCCTGACACGGTCTGATTTTTCTTCGCGCTGAGTGCAGGTGCATATCTGGACTAGATGGATGTTTCTTGAAATCAGTGTAGCTACATTAGAATATGTAGAATGTTCTAGTTTGGTGTTTTAAAGTTAATCTTGCTCAGCTATAGAAATAAGAGCTTGAAAATAAACTATTGTCGATTGACAACATGTAAAAGAAAGGAAATAACTCCTCTGAGTTCCTACGGAGTTCCTCTGAGTTCCTGTGGAATTGTTTCATTTCTTTTTTTGTTTGATTTTGAAGAGAAAATGAAATATTCTAGTGTATGTCCCCAAAGAATGTCTTTCAGAATTTTCCTATTAGTTTGTGAACTGGATGCTTTGAGTCCTCCTTCCACCATTATGACCTAGGTCTTCAGTGTGATGTAATTTGAAGAGTATTGAACAAAACCAGCAAATGACAGATTGTAGTTTTGGCCACTAGAGGCTTTCCTGTAGCAGAAAAAAGCTTGTGTGTGTTCTCTCTCTCTCTCTCTCCCTCTCTCTCTCTCTCTCTCTCTCTCTCTCTCTCTCTGTGTGTGTGTGTGTGTGTGTGTGTGTGATGCTCATTATGTAAAGCCATTGTGATTATTTTTAACAAGAGGTCCTTTTTTCTAATATATTTGTGATCTTTAAATATCTTTCGTGGTTGTTTCTTATTTTTAAAGGTAAATAGAGTTTTACTTAGAAAATGAATGTTTAATTCTACATACTACAGTCGTTGTAGCATGTATGTAATATATACTACATTGCCATCTGTGTTGAATTTTGGTCCCATCTTTGTAATTTATGAGTTTGCTAAAACCCCTAAGGGTGAAATATCCAGGTTTTATAGATTCGGAAGTGAACTTTAAAGAGAGACTGAAAGTGCCTTGCTTAGCGTATAGAAGGAATTTATAACGGGTGGGGCGGGGGAAATTAAACTTGGATGTATCGGATCAAACTTGAGTTCACCGCATATTAGACCATGTCTAATATTGGACCGCATATTAGAATATTAGTGGTCCTCAAATCATTTAGGCACATTTGTTTCAATACTTATTGATTTATTTTATATCCCAATGTCAAATTAAACCTCAAAATGGCTTGCAACTCATATTGCAAGAATAAAATAACAGATTTTTTTTATTTTGTTGAAGTATATACAACAAGAGTCTCTAAGCAGAAAATACACTACTCTTATGTAGTGGTTACCATGGTTGCTTACTTCCACAAAAGTAAAAATGCCATTCCAACTTTCTAAGACTCAAAACAGTCTGTTAGATTGATTTGGTTAGTCTACTCAGCTCAATTACATGTATTCATATAATTTCGGTTGAGTTCATCTGAATTTTTAGTCAATTTGTAGTAATTTACTGGGGACATTAATTACAACATTCACATTTAAAAAGAAAATTTCAAGACAAAAGTGTGTGTCTGCAGCAGGAAAACTATTTTCTTAGAATAGGGAAAAAAAAGAAACTAGTGGGGTTTTTTCCCCCCTAAAAAATATTCACATTATGTAGGATTATGTATTTGTTTTTCTTAAAATGCTCCCATTTGTGTTCAGTGTAATTGATACTAAAGGTTGAGGTAGAAAGTTAATCCCAAACGGAATAGATTCTGGTTTAGGTGGCAAAGGGACATAAAACAGAGCCCTAGTGCTGTGTTTGTTTATTTTGGATAAGGGGATGATTTAGGCTGAAAGTGATGACATGTTTTGGGTGGTCCCTCCATTTGAGGATGGCCGTATAAGAGTCTTTATGTGACTTTGGGGGAAAAAAGCTTTTGCATTTAGGTATGTGGAAAACTGAAGCGGCTTGCTTAACAGTTTTGAAGGACAAAGGTAGCTGGTGGAGCCAGCAGGAAAACGGTCAGACTATCTTTGGGATTTCTTCTGAATGGTGACCATTTGTTTGATTTCTTGTGCTGAACTGTTCATTTTTGTCATACTTTTTGCCAACCCTTCTTATTACCTGCAGAGGGAGCTTGTATATGAGATAATCAGAATAATCGTGGCATTTAAGGACTGGAATTGGTTTTCTGTATAAATACAATTTCAGTTTATTGCAGTAGTCCCTGTCACACTTGCCCAGACTAAAAATGCTTTTGCATATAAAGTGTGCTTTGAGCAAGATTCACATTGCTTAGAGTAGTTGGTAAACATTTGCAAATTTAACGGGGGGGGGAAAGGGTAATTGGATGTTAAAATGGCATTGCCTCTGTACTTCAGATGTAATGCTATCCCTTCCACGTTTCATGTTTTGCTTTAGAAACAGGGTAATTTTGTTTTCAGTACTGAACTTCTGTACTGACATATTAGAAGAATTGTAAGTTGTCTTTGGGAATCGGAACATAAGAAAATTTTTAACTGCATAAATTGTTCCTTGATTAAAAAAGAAATAAAAAACTCAGATTTTTATTCATCTGTAAGTTAACAGTGTGTGGTGTGTCCAGTGGAAAGAAATCCATGGATGGTCTTTTCCTTTTTTGCTAGGAATTCTTTTTAATTAGCTTGGTTACAGTATAGATGCAAGGTTAAACCTTTAATTTTTCTGCTTATACACACAAAAAAATGAATTAAAAACCACCAGCACTGTATCTGACAAATTAGTATAAAGGTCCTTAAACAGAACATCCAGCATTAAGCCTTTAGAACCCAGCATTTAACCTGTTAGGCAGAAAAAAGACTGTGGCAGAACTAGTAATATTAGATTATGAGCTTATGAACCAATCCTATGGACCTTATCACTGGCGGTACAATTGTACCACCGGCTCTGGGTGTTGTTATGGCACAGAGAGTAGGTGCAGCCTGTGCTGGTGCTGCACCAGTTGCCACTGTGTCCCAGGGTGGGCAGTATGGACAGATAGTGCTTAAGCAGTGCTGGATGACGGTAAGCAAGTTTACGGTGGCAAAATAGCTGTTGCAGATTTGAAGACACCCATTGTAGGGCTAGTGTCCTTACCTGGGTGGAGGAAACGAATGTCCCCTTCTCTTAAAGTGCCTCCTACAGCTGCTGCAGTGCCTGTAGGATGTAGTGGTTGCTGTTTTGTCACCACTGTTCCTAAGGGGGCCATGCACCATAGAATTGGGCTGACATACTTCTTAATATTTCCATTACTTCTTAATACTTGCCTTTGGTCATGTAGCTTTCCGAAGTGTTATGACAGGAATGAAAAAGTCCCCCACTGGCATATTTTAGAATTTAAATTATGTATTTCCAGTTGATGAAGCCTTATGATCTTCTACAAAACGGAAGTAATATCAGTTTGAAAAAAATAACTGTGAATTACTATCTAGCTTGCTGCGCAAGGCAGATAATGGAGATAGTATTGAAACAAACGCTGTTTAGCACTGAAAAATGGTGATACTCTTTTTTCATTTGAGGGTGTTCAGGAAGTTTGCATGCCATTTGCTATGATGCTAATATGAAATAAAGCATTATGCATAGTTGCACATTCCATAAAACAGAACAGCACTCAGCAACATGTTCACTTGCAATAAATTCTCCTGGAAAATTGGTTTGAAAGTTGATTTTTCTGTCTGTTTATTACAGTGCTGTAAACTTAAAAATGTGCACATATGCTGGAGAAATGTAGTCTTACTGTATTTTGGATTATTATTTTAAACACCCAGGAAAGATTTATCTTTCCTGCAAAAGTACACCGTCTTGGTGCCGATTCATTATTTATACTGACTAATCCTTGCTAATGTGAAAAATCAGCTTGTTATTGTAACACCAAATGGTCCTTTAAGTAGGGAAACAGTTAAGTAGATCTCCTGTAATAGGTTGTTGTCTAATAAAGAGATTTATAGTATTGGCAAGAGCTATTGTATAGGACTTACCCTTTCACAGCATGTTCATATGTTATCGTGCAACTTGGTAGCACATTAACGTGGAGAATTTTTGTAGCAGGGTAAGAATATTAACCACAGCAATTACACTCCAATAGGATTAAGACAGTAAGTCTTATTGGAAATATAGAAATTCTTCTGTACAGACGTTGATTGAGCTGCAGGTATTGTGAGATTTGATGTGTTTTGTTCTCTGTTGAGCAGGTGGATAGAAGTAAGATGTTCTTTATTTAATAATGTTATCAAAATTTATTATGGAATAAGGGTTATTTTTGTATGAAACCTTCTTCTTTTGCAGTTGAATATAGTGGACTGCCCGTTCCTGAGAAAAAATTCTACCAAATGATTAGGATGCTGACTTCCCCGCCCATTTTTAAAAACCGATGTGAATTAGTGAACACATCTTTTCGGGTCAGTGGAAAACTCTGCCTTATGAAGAATATAAGTACCTTATATTGTCCTGCCTTATGTACCCTTGAATGTACAAGAAGCAAGCACAATTCACTTGTATTCCAGTCTGTTGTAGAAGGCATTTCTGAGAGCCCTGACCTACGTGGGAAATTGTTTCCTGAACAAACCAGATATTAGAATGTGAATATTAATAGGAAGAGTAAGGTTTAGTTTTGCTACTTTCTGTTTTGAATGAAAAGCAACAAAATTCTATAAATACTATTTTGTAGTAATTGATTGAAGGGCCTTGTGTGGCGTAGAGTGGTAAGGCTGCAGTATTGCAATCAGAAGCTCTCCCCACAACCCGAGTCTGATCGCTGCAGAAGTCGGGTTCTCAGGTAGCCAGCTCAAGTTTGGATCAGCCTTCCATCTTTCCGAGGTCAGTAAAGTGAGTACCCAGCTAGCTGGGGTTAAAGTAAGATGACTGGGGAAAGCAATGGCTAGCCACCCGATACAACTAAGTCTGCCTAGTAAATGTCACAATGTGATGTCACCCCCATGAGTCAGTAATGACTTTGTGCTTTGCACAGGGATCTACTTTAATAGATTGATTCAAAACGTTCATGGCTTGGTCCTTAACTTCCACCAGCAGAACTTAGAGCACAATCCTAACCTGGAGATAGGCCGGCACAGTTAGGCCAGCAAAGTTTGGCTGGCACAAGGGCCACTGAAGAGCGCTTTTGGACCCACACTTTAGTAGATTGATTCAAAAAGTTCATGGCTTGGTCCTTAACTTCCACCAGCAGAACTTAGAGCACAATCCTAACCTGGAGTTAGGCCGGCACAGTTAGGCCAGCAAGTTTGGCTGGCACAAGGGCCACTGAAGAGTGCTTTTGGACCACTCTGAGTCATAGAGCCCAGCACACAGGCATGCACCACCCTCCCTACCTCCGAGAGTGGGCCAAAAGTGCTTTACAGTGGCCCTTGTGCCGGCCAAACTTTGGTGGCCCGACTGCAGTGGCGTTTCTACAGGGAGGGCAAAGCTCTAAGTCTTGCAAGAAGCCTTACCTTGCAGTGGAATTCACTCCTCCCCTGCACTGTTTTAGCCAGTCCTCACAGGGAACAGCAACATCTTGGCGTTACTTACTGGCTACAGCAGCAAGGGAGAGGAGGAATTTACATGACAGGGTAAGGCTTCTTGCAAAACATAGAACTTTGCCCTCCCTGTAGAAACGCCTCTGCCTGACTGTGCTGACCTAACTCCAGGTTAGGATTGTGCCCTCAGTTGGTGAAATGAGGTTAGGGTTAGGTGAAATGGGAGTTGTCTCATTTCCACTTTTCCCAAATCCCTAAGTCCCACAAAAGCTCCTAATGTTTGGAGGTCCTTTCGGAACGGCATTGGATGCAAGGAGAGAGTTGTAGTTTAAAGGGAAAGTCAGCAGAAATTGGGAAGCCCTTTTGGAAGAAGGAAAATGCTTTCCTCTGGTGCCAGAATGTGTTTCTATTCAGACCAGTGTCATGTTATATTTAGCAGCACAAATTAACTGGTTATTTTATCCATTACCTCTTTACATTGATGTTGTTTTGTATCTTTCTGTGTAGCTCTTACAGCACAAGCCTAGGTATATCTACGCAGAAGTAAGTCTCACTGAATTCAGTGGTACCTATTCTCAGAAACTGTGTAAGATTGCTGCACTAGTAATTTCTTAATTTTATAAGTTGAATTCCTACATAAAACTGTTTATAAACCAATGAAAGTTGCATGTAAGATCTGCATCCTTTGAAATGTGTATTTTTTTTTTCATTCTCTATACAAAAGCTAAACATTGTGGTATCAGATGCTGTCCCGTCAAGCAAATTGTTCACTATAAATACTTGCATACCTTGAGGTCCTTTAAGATGGTCTGAAAGTATACTCTTGTTTATACTATCTACATAATAAATACTAGGCCATGAGGAAAGATGGTTCTTAGTGGTTTTCTCATCATTGTAGAATGCTCCCTTTCCCACCCACCCCCAAAAAAGGGAGTTTAGTGTTTCCCAGAACTTCCATGTAGCTCTTAACTGCTAGGACTAAGTACTCCCATTTTTTTCCTATTCTTCATTGTATTCCTTTGGTTTGGGAACCGTGTTTTGTGTTCGTTTTTTTAAACATATGATTTCCTGCTGTAGTCCTGCAGATGGAGTAAATTTAAGTAATTGTAGATTATTGAGTTATAATTATTTCTGATTAATAAATATCAATAATATTGTAAATGTTATAGCTAAATATGACAGCTAGAGTATCTTTACAACCCCATTCAGTGGCCCAGATCCAGAAATCATTACGTGTGAAAATACATTGACTCCAAAGTGTTCCTTATGCAGAGTCAAAAACCTCTAGCAGAAGTTGAGTTAGATACAGCCAGCTATCCTCATCTGTGATTCAGTGTGGATTAGATAACTAGAACGGGAGAACGGAATCACTATTCTCATGGTATTTCTATTGTGCTAGCTTGTGCATGCACAAGATGTGGTACATGCAGAAGCAGATGTGTTCTGTTGAAGGGCATGAATCACAATTCCTTCATGCCTCTTTACTCTGCTTGCAGTGGAATCCTTAACACTGTGCTGTTCCATTACAATGGCTAGGGATGTATGCTGCAGCAGCAGAGTTTAGGGAAATACACCTCAACCCCAGTTCTCTGTTTGCAGACAAATTACAGTGTTGTGCTATGACAGATGTGTAGCTGAATAACAAAAAAAGCACTATACATGAATTGTATAAAGTTACACTCTTGTGTTGGCAAGTTCTTACCTTTTTGAATACACTACTTGTTTTATAGTGTTGCTCCTGAACACTACACATAGACTTCTAGTAAGAGTAAATCATGCCTGTTCAAAGTTTGTAATGGTAAAAATCTACCGTTTTGAAAGCATTTAAATTATCAGCTGCTACTTTTTCTATAAGTCAGTAATTAGTATATCTCCACCATATTGGATCACCATCCAGTTTAGTCTTTCAGAGTTGTTGTTTATAGTAAGAACTCCCTTAAAAACCATAAACATATTTTAAGGAAAAAGCCATCTAAAGTATATATTATTGGGATTGTCAGCTCCCTTGTAATTTATACATGTCAGAGATAACAAGGTTTTCATAGAGATGCAGAGGACAAATGGCCTATAATTCAGGCAGACAGACTGTGTGCATGGTTAGTCAAAAGTACGTCTCAGTTTACTCTGTAGATCACTCATATGGGTAGGATTATCCGTATGAGTATGGGTAGGATTCAGGCTGCAATCTGGGAGTAAGTGGACTTACCTGGACTCTGCACCTGTTGTAAAAAATAAATCTATTATAAAAGTGTAGTGGTACTTTTACAAAGGGGACGTGGTGGCGCAGCGAGTTAATCTGCAGTTGCTGGGCTTTTGACCGCAAGGTTGGGAGTTCGAGACTGCGTGACAGAGTGAGCTCCCGTTGCTTGTCCCAGCTCCTGCCAACCTAGCAGTTCGAAAGCACCTAAAATGCAAGTAGATAAATAGGGACCACTTTGGTGGGAAGGGAACGGCGTTCTGTGCGCTACGGCGTAGAGTCATGCTGGCCATATGATCGGACAAAAACACCGGCTCTACAGGCTTTGAAACGGAGATGAGCGCCGCCCCCTACAGTCGGTCACGACTAGACCATTCAGTCGTGGGGAAACCTTTACCTTTTTACTTTTACAAAGTACTAATTACTTCTATTCAAAAAATCTAAAGCAGTATAAAGAAATGTAAAATTCATTAAGTGCCCAATCCGATCCAATTTCCAGTGCTGATGCAGCAATGTCAATGGGGCATGTGCTGCATCCTGGGTGGGGGTGGGTGGGCGGGCGGAGCGCCTCCTCAAGTTAAGGGAATGAAGGCTGTGTTGCGACTAAATCGGTGATGGACAGTTGCATAAGATTGGGCCCTAAATGTAGTTATGGATTACTTTCAAAAGTCCATAGAAATGGCTTGTAAATACTGTTTTAGATAAAAGAAAAAATTAGATTTTTAAAGTATGGGTTACAAGCTGCTTGAAAGGGAGTCACAAAGCTATGAAGACCTACAGTAGGTTCAATCTGAAGCCCTGGAAATCCACTGCTAGTAAGTGTAGGCAGTACTGAGCTGCATGGATCAATTGTCTTACTCCAGGGATTCTAAAGTAATAGTTGGGAATAGTTGTAAAATGTGGGAGAGTTGTGTAAACTTGCGTTTTGGGGGTCACAGCAACAAAGTTTGAGAACCCGTGGCATACGAGATAGTGGATATGTTTTGCAATCAATTTAATCATTAGTTGTCTTATAGATACAAGTTTATTATGCAGTATGTGTATTTGGGAAGGTCCTTTGAATCTACAGAATCTTAAAAGGTAAAGGTTTTATGTGTATTTGGGAAGGTCCTTTGAATCTACAGAATCTTACATTCTAGTAAATGTTTTAGAATGGAAATACTAGTATATGAGAAGAAAAATGATCTATGGCAGTTGTAGAATTTGCATGTCAATAAAAATAACGTTTTAACAATAAAACATGTCAATTGGTCATTGTCAATTTTATTGATCTATCCATCCGGTCCTATAAATAAGTACTCATTGAGGTCAATGGAGCTTACTCCCTGGAAAGTGTGTATAGTATAGCAGCTTGACAGCACAAGCCTATGCTTATCTACTCAGAAGTAAATCCCATTGTTTAACCCATAGGGTTTACTCTCAGGAAAGTGTGCATAGGATTGCCGTCTGGGTCTGTTTGTCGGTCTGTTCTTAAAGAATAAACAAGCTAGATGGTCTGAGATGAGGAACTCCAGTTGTTTTTAGGCTTTTTGTTGCTTGTGTTTTTGCCTTGGAGAGACCGGGAATTTTTTTTTCGTAACGGAGATGACACATCTTGTGCGTGAGTATGCGCTGTAGCCTTTTCTGCTGGACCTGTTCATTTTAAATTATGATGCTCCACTAGCGAGTCATGGTGAGAAAGCATTTATACAGAGAGAAGTGATTTTTTTTTTCCGTTTAGGAGGTTGTGTTTGGGAGATTCTTTTCTACCCTTGGAAGAGTTCAGTGGTTATGACTAATAAAAACTTTACTATTTGGCAAATGGAATGTAAGTGACCAGGAGCTATTGGTTGAGGAATGAAAAATCTGCAGCACGGACTACATCAAAGCAGTGGAGCCTTTGAAATGTACCTATGGATGGAAATTTTTCATTTTAACTTGTCAGCTGCACAGAATACAAATCTCTCGGCTGCACATCAAGGTATTTTGTTAACTACATTTTTCCTAACATACTTTGTCAAGATTGTGATACCTGCAGTAAGGTTGGCATAATGGAGCTTTATTAGTCAGTTATGAACATTTTATATTTTCTTATTAGCTGTGTGCTAATTAGAAGTATTTCTCTCCGCCAAAATAACATGCAGTTTATATGAATGTTTTTATACCTGCTTTCACTTACGGCTTATGTATTGTTGTCATAATTTCTCGTGTGTGTGATGTTTCTGCGCTGCTAATGATATTCAGAATAATATCATTTCTTCCCATTGAAATAGTTCATCACCACTTTCTCATAGTTAAATTTCCTTGCTTTACAATGTGCAATGATGACAGAGGAAAAAAAATCAATACAGCAGTGGACTAAAAGTAAGAAATAATTGCCATTTTGCACTGTAAGTAGCAGAAAGTGATATGAGTATGCAACTGATTAAACTCAAGTAGAAATGAATTAATTTTTACAATGTTTTCACAATTAGGTTGATAGTATTAAAGAATGGAGAGTTCATGAGTGAACACTAATTTGTTTTTTTTGTTTTTTTTTAATAGCAGTTTATTATTTGGGCCTGAGAATCTTTTATGTACAATTACCAGTTAAATATTTGCCTCCTTTTACTTAAAAAATAAATAAATCTAAATGCTGTCTGAATTTGAATTTGTTTCATGGGGTCTTATTGCACCCACCTTCTTTATAAATAATAAAAATTGATTTCAGTTTCTCAGGTAAGCAGTTTGAGTATAATAGACTCAATGAGTTTCTGCATACATAGATACTTCCATAGTAGCAAAACAGCTGAGTATTTGTGTAACTTACTTTTTATAATGCAACACTATTTGCTATGTTTGGAAAACTATGATTCCTCCTTCTGTGCATAAAATAAAGCAGGTTGTTGGGTTTTTTTGGGGGGGGGGCTACAGTATAACAATGATATAATTTGTTTTATTTCTATTAATGAAGAAGCAAAAAATATTTTTGTCCAAAATCAGAACAGTTTAATGCCTGTGACAGCCACTTCATGAAAGATGAAATGATTATTTGAAAGAAGACTATGTTGTGAGAGTGACTTCTAAATAAAGTCACCAGGAATTGAAGGGTTTTTTTAAAAATAAAATAATTCAGTCGGAGTCCAATTTTAATGAAGACATTTCAGAGAACAGACAAGTTGAACAGAACATTTTAACTCTATAGTTGATTTAATCTGCCCAAAGGTAATAATAGTTTTTGAGAATGGATTGCAAATAACTTTCTCCTTTCTATTTCACGCCACCCCATGGTCTTACTCTTTTTCCCATTAAATCTGGCTGGGCTTGTTGATATTTGCTTTACGCCATTAACAATGTGTGGTTTGAGTGAAAAAGGATGCATGGCTTTGTAGCTAAAGATCATTTTTAGAATACCAGTAACATATCCAAAATGTTAGCTGCAGATGTTAGCATCCAAGATGTTAGCTGCAGAACTATGGCAGAATCTTATGTAATGAAGAAATAAAGATACAGAATGAAAGATACAGAATTTTTAAAACAATTCTTAGTACCTAGTATATCAGGTATATTAGTACATGATTATTATGTATTAGTACTTGGTATATTAGACTCCCTTTACCCTGTTGCACTGAGAGTGGACTGTAGTGATTTTACTGTAGTTATAGCAATGGCTGGAATCCAGAACATTAGCCAACTAGTTTTAGACCATGGGTTTGTTCTGGTCTTGAATACTTTCAAAGCATTTTCCTTTGTAAACTAAGAGAACTTTCAAACATTTAACTATTTAGAGGAAAGAAGATGCAAAATCACATGGGAGGTATCCAACTCGAGCGCATTAAAGTAGCCCTTTGTATTCCAGGAAATAGTGATGAAGTGATGATCAAGCAAACATGTTCTTAGTTACTATAAGAGACACTTATGTTGTGAGTGAATTATCATTTTATTACCAAGCCTACTACTTCATACAGTACTGTTTCAATTGAAAATACTTTATGTACTGAATATATAGTGTGGGCTGTAGCCTAAGAAAGTTAGTCATGATTAAGCATCATTGAAATCGGAGACGAGTTGGTTGTGACTTGGGATTTAAATTCAGACTTCCTTCTTATACAATCCATTATATATTTTCTACTTAGAGTTAGTTTCATTCTCTCACACTACTTTTATGATTGGGTTAGCCACCCCACTTTACACACACTCATTGACTAACATCCCACCCAGATATCCAAATGGGCAAGAATGAGTGGTAATGAAATATACCACTAGTATTTTTTCTTTCTTTCTGGTTGTGTAAACATTTATTACACATTGATCTAGAAAATAATCAGATGGGAGTAAACCATCCCATACCATACCATTGTGTGCTATGATCTATTCCAGGTGCTCCAAAAGTCCAACTCAGACTTTGAGACTGTGGTAAGTGTTTGCAGGGGCAAGGCTAGCGGGAAGATGCCCCAATGGTGCGACAGTGATTGTGGTGCCTCGGGGACCAAGGGGCATTTCATTTTACCTGGGAGGGGGGTTGTGCTGGCCTCCAGGAGGGTCCTGGAGGCTTGAAGCTCCTTCTTCCATGCAGCTGCATAGAGCACCATCAGCTGATTGGAGCCCACTTCTGGTTTTCAATCAGAGCCATGGGGGAAGGGAGAAATAGAAAGAAGGTCATTTGCTATTCATTTTCAAACACTTCTATTATCTTTGGGCTGATTGAATCACCTATCAAGAACTAAAACATCTTGTTTAACCTGCTTGTTTTCTGAAATGTCTTCATTAAAATTGAAATTTTGACTCTTTGACTATGATTTTTTAAAAACCCCTTCAATTTCTGGTCACTTATTTAGAAGTCGTTCATTCTCGCAACTTAGTGTTCTTTCAAACCATCATTTCATTCTTCAACGAGTGGCTATCACAGGCATTAAGAAAAATTTAATGTTGGACATTATTATTTTTGTCCTCTTCTTCATTAATAACATTAAAACATATATTGTAAGCAAAAAAACAAACTTTTTTTTGGTTGTATGCACAGAAGGAGGCATGATAGTTTTCACAGCTAATGGTGTTCCTCTGTTGGGCCACTAATTTCTCATCCACTCCCCTTAAGGGGAAATGGCCCATTTCCTGTTCCCCTGTTGGGTTGTGACGCATTAGTTTTGGAGCTGATTTAGTCAACCTATTTTTTTGCACATGAAATGATTCTTCAGTTCCGTTGTTTTCTGCTTTCAACATTGGACCAACTAAGCTGTGGTTCCAGGAATTAACAGTCCAACTGGAACAACACTCCTGGTATTCCCAGCATTTGTTGAAGAGGTATTCTTTGCAAAGCCCCGTTCCATGCTGCTCATGATCTGTGAGATGTTTACATCATGAAAACCCTCTGTTAATGATTGCCATGCTCCCATTGCTAATACTGTCAATAATAATAAACAGCCCTAGTGTTTCTACTGGGCTGTAACTACCTTCCCAAAACAATTTTAAATATTTTTACTAACTGTTTTCATACAGAAAATGATAGTGAAATTAAAGCTCTAAAACTGCAATAGTGCAACTAGCTAGCTAGACATATTGAAGCAAGCGAGTACAACATATCAGCCCTGTGTTTCATTTCAAATGTATTAAGTCAGTGCTGGTTGGATGCGTGACCTGCGCATATCTCACTTAGGGTTGTGAGAGAGTTTTGCTGCATAAGTATCTCAAAAGTGAAGGTTGATCATTACATGTGGGCCTGCATCACCTGTGGGTTCAACATCTGTGGATTTGAGAATCAGTGGTTGTCAATCCCCAACCCCTGGGGGGCCCACCTGTTTCCCTCTGAATGTGACTGGAGCTGTGCTCCTGTCACGTCCAGAGAATATTCTGAGGGCCAGGAAGGCAGTACGTGGCCGCGACCTACTTCCCTGGACCTCAGAATACCTTTCAGAGGGTTTAAAGACCCCAGAATCTGTGGATTTAAACACCCACGTATTTTGAAGTTTGCGCGGGTTCTGCCTACTGTATATAGATTCATTTCTAGTCAATGTTCTCTGCTATCCACAGGAAAGGCAGTTCAGAAAAGAACTTCTTAGCATTTGTCAAGACATCAAGCTGCTACTGTTCGTGTTTAGCCCTCTTGCAGCCCAATTCTAGCCAACATTCCAGCACCACTACAGCTGTGCCAATGGGATGTGTGCTGCATTCTGCACTGCGGGGTGAGGGACGTGGTCATGGAAGCCTCTTCAACTTGCGACTGTACCAGTGCTGGAATGTTGGTTACGATTGGGCTGTTATGGAATGTTGGTTACGATTGGGCTGTTATGTGTTCGTATACAAAACAAACAATAAAATGTTTGTATACAGAAGTGTTTGTATACAAAACAAGCAATGCAATATTGCTTAAATATAAGAGAATACCAATAATTTATTTTTTGCCCTTGGTTTTTGTTGTTTAGTTGCTAAGTCATGTCCAACTCTTCGTGACCCTTTGAACCAAAGCATGCCAGGCCTTTCTGTCCTCCACCAGCCCTTGGTTTTGCTGTAACATTATCTAGGGAATTTTAACCAGCAGTCATATTATCGCTGACAGTAGATACACCATTTGTGAACTCATTCCCAGTGAGCTGAGTGGACCAATTCACTTCAGTTCTGTATTTGCCACCAGCATTGAGTTACACATGTTTAGGGCTTCTGTAATGTGGCTGTGGTTTCCCCAGTTGATTTAGATCTTGTGCGAGTGGTGCCAACTTCCAAATAAAAGAAGTGTGGCTTTGATGCATGTTCTTAGCAAGCAGGTTCCATTATTAATGCATTATCAATCCGTGTTGAGTCCTGGTTTCATAGAAGTGATTTCACAGCATGCTTCTCAGGTAGTTCGAATTATTTCTAAATGATAATGCTGGCTTATCTATTGGGAATGAAACCACTTAGCAGTGTAAATCTACCACATAGTTAGAAAATTACCACATAGTTAGAAAATTAAGTGTCAACATCAATGAGCCAAGGAAAAAATCCTTTCACTGGATTTGGTTTTAATTTGCATTAAAAACCTTTGCTAGTTTCCATTCTAAAAAATTAATAATCGAATAGTGTTTTCCCAATCAACTTGAAAAATTGATCCTTTGGTCTTCAGCGAAGGACAACATTATACTTTTCCTCCTTACCTACAATAATACATTCAACCCTGTTTTACTTAGCTACATCCCAGCTAGAGAGGGAAAAAAAGGGCATGTTTATAATTGTGGTTTATGTAGTAGAGGAGGAGGAACTTGTGAGTTGCTCACATATTGCGAACTGCTTGGAAAGGATGTCAATGTTCAACCTTCTCTACTTGGAAATACCAAGAAATGATTTTCCAAATCATTTTGCAAATTATTTTCTATCACTTTCAGAGTATTTGAAGTGAGTATAAGATACCTAGAGTGCATACAACTTATCAGTGTTCATAGCAACTTGGTCTTAAGAGTTAAGAATGCAACAGAAGTGTCCTGGTTGTCGACCTGATTTTCATCAACAGACCTTTCATTTGTTGTGTTTAGTTAAGTTAGTGATAATACTTGGGGATTTAATACATTCAGGTTTATTGTTTTCTAAAGTTAGTTTTGGTCTCTTTATACTATAGAGGTCATTCTGGTATGCTATTGGCTGTTGAAATGTTGTGGTATTTTAGATGTAAACTTTGAATAAATATAGAGAGTGTATGGGATGGTTTTCAATTTTTTAAAAATCTGAAGAAAAAACCCATCATTTTAGGTTGTGAAACACTGACTGGAGTCGGCCAAATTTGTATTTTAAAAATAGATCAGAAAGCTTTTTTGAAACAGGCTATTGACATATGGCAAAGTTGTGCAAAGGCATAATAAGGATTTATATGAAAACACTGGATCTATTTTTGGTATGGTATCTTATTAGAGCTCAGGCTTATTGAACAGAGGATCTTTAAAAGCTTTTCGTTCTAATGTCTCCCACATCCTATGAAAATGATTCCTTCAAATCATTAGCTAACAATCTGCATACACCAAACATAAGTTAGAAACATTTACTTCATTGTTAACACTGGAGTCCATTAAACCTGATAGGACTTATTTCTAAATAAACATCCATGAGATTATGCTGGAAATAAACACCCAAAGAAGCATGAAAGAAAATAGACGGTGGCCTTCTAAAGTTGTTTGTTCTGAATAGAAACTTGGCTGTCTTTAATCCCAGTAGCCACGTGTCAGAAGCAATTGCCAGCCTAATACATGGGAAATGCTATTTAAAAGATTCATTGCATGCATGCAAATCCTGCTGGATTAAGATGATAAAATCTTACATTTTAGTTGCTGTTCTGATACCAAAACATGCATGTGGAAGATAATTTCAAGTCATACTAAACCATTAATGAAGACTTGGGTTGCAAGCCTTATTCACATTTTCTTGGGAGGAGGCTCCATTGAACACAATGGGACATACTTATGAGTAGACATGCATAGGATTTGGCTTTCAGAGTGTTATAGAAAAAAATGTGTGCAGTCTAGGCAGTCTCAGGAAGTGCACTCCCATGGGATCTCAATGCTACGAGCACTTGTTATAAGCATTCCAGCACTACACAGCATTTCTCTTCATCAGAAAGAAGATTGTCATTGTTCAGGCTTTTAGCCCCCTTGTACTAGTTTTTTCTTTCTTTCTAATGTAGCCCAGTCCACAGTGATAGTGGTCATGCCTCCCATTCATGTGCAATTTCCTAAATTCCCATCCTTTTGATCTTACAGTCCTGATTTAGGTAGGTAGCTGCTAGGTATCCCGCCCTATAGCTACCTTGCTAGCATAGTGCTTCAGCCCATCAAGTAATATCCTTGCAGCAGGAATGTGGACAGGAATATGGAATCCAGCTCATATTCCTCTTGCATTCATTGGTCTACTAGAAGTCTCTTACCTATGCGGTGTTTTTAATATATTTCTTTCTCTTACCTGTGTGGCGGTCTAATCCTGTGTAACTCCCTGCATGGTGATGCAGTGGACCTAACGTGGCTTCTTCTGTATCCCATGGGGGAACTTCGCCATGGTGAGCCCTCTCAGGTTAAGGGAATCTTTGTTCTCTAATCTCAGCAGCTGCCATGGGTACAATTGGATACATTTGGATCTGGGTCCAACTCTGTAGCTGGTATAAATTCACGTTGACCCATGAAAGTGGACTGGGCCTGGAAAGGGGGTTAATATTCAGTAGGTGCTGGTGCTGCCAAATCCCCCTTCCTTCTGCCTTCCTCCCCTGTCCTGTTCCTCCCATCCTTCCCCGTCCCATGCAGCTTTCATCCCCCTGCCTTGCCCCCAATGGTCTACCTTAGTCAGTGGATCTTGAGCTGTAGATGCTGGCTGTTGGTTCAACAATTGTGTGCAGTACTGAGGAGTGACACATTGCCTCATTGTTAGAAACTAATGATTGCTAGGTGGAGGAAAAAAAGTAATGGAGGGCAAAATCCTAACCAGGAGTGTTACAAATTTATTTATTTTATTATTTATTATTAGATTTTTACCCTGCCTTATTGTGCCCGAAGGCACCCAAGGCGGCATTACAATATATATATAAAAACAATATAACAATTTACAATTAAAAACAATTAAAACAGAATTAAACAATACAATCAAAAATTAAGAACACAATTAAAAACAAATTTAAAAAACAATATAAAAACAACAAGCCCCGTGGGTTATAATAAACCAGCCCGCCTGTCAACGGTTAAAAGCTTTTTGGAATAAAAAGGTCTTCAGCCCCCGCCGAAATATAAACAAAGAGGGAGCAGTTCTCAATTCTAAGGGGAGGGTGTAAATGCACCTTAAAGCATGTTTGGACCACCCCGGGAGTCGGGGAGGATGGCATACATCTGTGTGCCAGCCTCCCTGACTCCAAGAGTGGTGCAAATCCTAATCCAGATTAGGATTGTGCCTTGAATTGCTTGCAGGAATCGATGTATAATGAAAGATCCAATCCACTGTTGCACTGTTTCAATCCACTGTTGCACTGTATTTTTTCAGTGGTTGGTGGCCATGGAATTCAGGTGCTGTTTTTTAACCCGTCTTTTGAAAGCTAGCTCCCGTTTTGATTTGCAGTCTCTATCGCACAATGTTCATGTCCTACAAGGAATTTTAGATGAACGACAGTTTTCATTCATTGCCTTGTCAACTGTTTTGTTACCCTGAATGCGAGGTGATAGGAAGGCCTCATGGATGTGAATAGAGTTTGCTTTGGCAGAGTTATTTGAGAGCCAGTCTGCAACTGCTTACAACTGTATTATTTTTTTTTTTTAGAGTCTGCAATAGTTCAGCTGCAAAGAGCATAACTTTTCCAGTTGGGGAAGCTTGTCTTCCCACTTTACCTACTATTTTCTCCCTTTCAAAGTGCCTTTTATAGTTTGCTAACATAAAGGTCTGGTTGAAGCTATACCCATGGTTTAGTATGAATCAGGTTTACCAGGGGTGACTCAGAGTTCTTTAAAATAAATAAGAAATGTCATAGTTCCTACTTGAAGCTGTTGAAACTGGGATAACGTTGTTCCAGACCATGTGCAGTATTCTTATCCCTCATTACTAACTAACCACAGTGAGCCCCAGGCCTTGAGAATTAGAAGAAAAAGGCAAGCCAGCTCTGATTATCTCCAATTTAGAAATAGCACTAGCTACAGAATATTCATTGTCATCACATTATAAGATTACTGAACATTCCATTATGCAAAGTTGAATAATAGTTTGATTTAAAGTATTAATAAACTTTACACTTGCACATTCTTACTGTTGGAATCCAGGACACTAATTTAGTGAAATGCCAGAACAGGTCTTTTGTATTTCCTTTGTGGAGTGTTGTGTGAGAATTCTAACCTTCTACTAAATTATGCTAGATATATACATTACACTATTTACTGACTCTAATTATTAAATCTGTTTAATGTCATTTCTTCTTCTTCTTCTTCTTCTTCTTCTTCTTCTTCTTCTTCTTCTTTCTTAGTATTTAAACAGCTTTGGATAAAATAACCAGTTATTGACCTCAATTTTTGGCTCCCTGTATTACATCAATGCTAATCTGAGCAACTGTGAACAGTTGTGATCTGGATTGGAAAATGATGATGGGGCACCTCAAAAACCTGTAAATTCTTCATATTAAGGCAGCAATCCTCAACAGACTTCCTTGGAAGTAGACTTCATTGAAATCAATAGGATTTTTTTTTTTCCCCCGGAGTAAACCTGACCTGACTCTGCTTAGCAAAATCCTTACTTGGCTTCCCCCCACAATTCCCATTTTCTAATACTGCTGAGGCTCTGGGATGCAGCCACAAATTATATTTTGCTTATGCTTAATACAGTAATGGCAAAAGTGTCCCAGTGTTGCATCATCAAATATGGCACTGGTTTTCTGGCTAATGTTTTGAACCTTGAGGTGCTTCAATAAGATTAGCAATTATATTTTGCATCTGTAATTTTATAGCATTCAAAGCCCTTCATTTTATCCTGAAAACAAAAGTCACTATTATTATATTCATATTCAAGTGGGGATTTTGGACTAATATATGGGATACAGATAGTGATGTGGTACTTACTGACAAGGGATAATTCCATGTGGGATTTTCTAATTCTGGGCAACCTAATGTAATAAGTCAGCCACATGCATTTTATCCACATGTCTCCCTTATTCACACACAGAGCAGGGAGAAGCTGGATTGATCTATTACTATTGATCTTTGGGTCTGTGACCACCAATAGGTCATGATTCAATTTTTGGAGGTTCGTAAAACTGATAGGGTAGGGTAGGCGATATGCATCGGTCAAACAACCTGCTAGTTGGGGGTGTGGTGGTGGTAAAGTAAAACTTTTTTTTTTTTTTTAGGTGAGCCCTAATGCTAAAAAGTTTGGGAACCGCTGGTTTATTCTTTTCAGGCAAAGGAAATTTCAGAGGAGAGAAGCAAAGCCTCATCCTTCACCCTCACTTTGCCTTACTTCTCACCACTACTTTAAGCATTTTTATTTATTTATTTTTTTGCAGCCAGCTCACTTCTGATAGAGCCTGGATGCTATAGTGGTTTAGGAGTTCGTCTAGCCCTTGAAGATTTAAGCCCTTGCTCAGCCCTGCTTGGCTTTTTGGGTGACCTTGGGCTGGTGACTATCTCAAACCTCACCTACATCCAGTGGTGTTATTCACCCAGTACACTGGGCGGGACTTACCTTTGAGCGGCAGTCTGCCCGTTGCATCACGCTGCATTCCGCCGCTTTCCCGCCTGCCGTGACGCAATGGGTGGACTGCCGCTCAAAGGTAAGTCCCGCCCAGCGTCCCGGGTGAATAACACCACTGCCTACATCACAGAGTTGTGATGTGTGTGTGTGTGGGGGGGGGGGGAGGAGGGACTTTGTACATCACCCAGAACTTCTTGGAAGCAGGGAGGTGTAAAAATGTGAAACAAATAATAATAATAGGAGCAGATATGAGAGAAGATGGTTTAAGTCAGGGTTCTCCAGCCAACAGCCCAGGGGCCACATTCAGCCTGCCACAAGATTTTATCTGGCCCACAGCAACGTAAAATATTTGACATTTTTACTCATTATATATCATTTCTCAGTTTAAGCATGGCATTGTTTCTTTGTAAATGTCACATTTTTCTTTTGTTCTGAATCATACGCTGATTACAAAAAAAAAAGATCCGAGTAAAACATACTCATTTAAATTCCATTCATTTATAAGAATGTAAAATCTGTAAAGTATACAATGTGGCCCTTCTACTGAAAAGTCTGGAGACCCCTGTTTTAAAGCAATGGAGCAGAGAGGTAAGATGGATATGGGTTATTATCGGCTTCTTTTCCCTCCTATCTATCTGCAATCTATCTTGAACAGCTCCTCCACCACCATGTTATATGTGACTGAAACGGACACTTGGACAACTACTCTTTCATGTGTACTTTGGCCCTCTTAGTTACTACATCACACCAGCCCATTAACTCTGATCTTCCCTTGCAACGTACAGCCTGTGTGGGGAACACTGGTTGTGTTCTGTGACATATTTTCAGTTCCCAGAAGTCGGTGTTGAGATGAAAAAGGCCTGACCAATGTTCAGTACAATACTGCTTTGTTATCTCAAGGCAGAAAGTTGGAAAAATCACTGCCATATGGTAATTGAGTAGCTTTAAGGAACGTGGTGGTGCATTGTGTTAAACAGCTGCTGCTGGGCTTTCCGACCGGAAGGTTGGGAGTTCAAGACTGCACAATGGAGTGAGCTCCCGTTGCTTGTCCCAGCTCCTGCCAACCTAGCAGTTCGAAAGCACCTAAATGCAAGTAGATCAATAGGGACCACTTCGGTGAGAAGGGAACGGTGTTCCGTGCGCTACGGCATAGAGTCATGCCGGCCACATGACCACGGAAGCTTGTCCTCAGACAAAACACTGGCTCTACAGGCTTTGAAACGGAGATGAGCACTGCCCCTACAGCCGGTCACGACTAGACCATTCGTTCGTGGGGAAACCTGTACCTTTAAGATAGCATGCTTTTTGCCTTGATTAGAGCAAAATCATGTACTATTTGTACATGATATTTTACTGGTTAAGCATGTGTAGTCATTTGTTTGCTTATTGTTTTCTGAAGTCATGTAACAAAAATTGTACCCTGTTTTTAACCCTTTTCCCCCCTTTGTTGGTCTCCATGTTCGAAGTGGTTTGTAATACTTTAAAAAACTTGAATGATGCTGGGGAGGGCCGAAGCTTTCTGTTTTATTTTTTCATGATCGTATTTAACATTCCAGATGATACCGTCGGAAGCTCTGTGACACTCGGTGTCCAGATTGCCCATTCTCCCCATTCTCTTCAGTGCCTCCTCTTTTAAAATACAGATGGGAGTTGTTGGAGATGTTTTTCAGCCAAAAGAAACCATCAGTGTGAAACAAAAAGGATGCTAAATCTACTTACATCCTGGCTTAATGCCGGAAAGCTTATTTCTTTTCAAGCAGCTGGTTTCCCTTGGCTAAGAGTGGCTTCAGCCTCAGCCATGAATAGTTCAAAGCATGGTATGGCTAATAGGTTCCAACCTCTGTGTCAGCTGTCACTTATTGGCACTAGTTATAAGTTTGTGTTGAGCAACGATATCTTCATGAATTGTGATACTTGAAAAAAATGAAACACCCAAAGCTATTTCAAACATGTTGTCTATATCATATTTCTTAGAAGACACCACCACATTCCTAGGCAACACAACTTGTCAATTTGACTTGGGCCCAGCTGCACTAGTTTGAGTAGATAAATAATTGTGAACTGTAAATATTTTTCCGATCTGGTCCCCCCAAAAGCACAGTAGAATCGTTTGTCATTTCAGCCCTTCTAACCAGGGCTGGATAAGGTGCAGGCTGGTCGGCCTGCCTATTCCAGCCCTGTTAGGATCATGCCCTTAAAGCATCTTAACTAGGTAAAGGTAAAGGTTTCCCCACAACCGAATGGTCTAGTCGTGACCGACTGTAGGGGGCAGTGCTCATCTCTGTTTCAAAGCCTGTAGAGCCGGTGTTTTTGTCCGATCATGTTTTTGTCCATGCCGTAGCGCATGGAACGCTGTTACCTTCCCACCGAAGTGGTACCTACTTATCTACTTGCATTTTTTAAGTGTTTTCGAACTGCTAGGTTGGCAGGAGCTGGGACAAGCAACAGGAGCTCATTCCGTCACACAGTCTCGAACTCCCAACTTTGCAGTTGAAAGCCCAGCAACAGCGGATTAACTCGCTGCGCCACCACGTCACTTATAAGGTGACAATACAACTGAATGTTACTTCTGAGACAGTTGCGTTAAAATAAAAGGAATTGCATAGGGGCAGCATTTGACATATGCAGGCAACCAATCCGTCAAAGAGCATTAATGAGATTTTTACACATTTGGGGGTGGGCAGTCCTTTCCAACGTTCCAGCACTGATGCGGCCATGCCAATGGGGCGTGCCCTGCATCCTGCAGTGGGGGGCCATCACAGAGGCCTCCTCAGAAAGAAAGAAAGAAAGAAAGAAAGAAAGAATGCAGCACCCTTACTTTGGTGCTGCATTGCAGCTACATCAGCGCTGGAAAGTTTGATAGAATTGGGCCCTCTGTCACTCAAAAGCTAATCTGAAATGTCCTTTTACACCTAAAAAAATGGTGTTCAAAACATGTTTGCAAACACGTTTGCAAAGTCTGCCTGGAAATGCAGTGCATATGGCTGTATAATTTGTTGGGTTTTTTCAACCATTTGGACCACTGCCATTCTGGAAAATAATAGTTCTACCTAGCATATATTTTCATTCTGGAGCCGCTATGTAGTAATACCCTTCATTGTTGTCATAAGCTAAAATCACCAATCAAATGATAAACCTGTAATTTATGCTAAACTGGTGCCTGGGACTAGAAGCTTTTTCCGAGACTAACAATTCAGTAGAGACTGCTTTTATACATACAGCTATATAAAATGCTTATTAATGGTAGCAGATGTTGCACTTTAATCCCCTAAAATGATTGTTTGGTACCAGCAGGAGATTTATTAAGCTCGAGTTGTGTGAAATTGTGTGTGCATAAGCTGCTATTTAGATTGTAAAAATGCCATTGAAAACTGTTAAAAAGTTCTGCCTATAATTGGCAGAGAGGTATTAGCTCCTTCAAAAGAAGTCTGTGTGTACTGTTGCCCCTTGTGTTCCAACCTCTTTATCATTTATCTTCTTGTATTAATGTCACTGAATTATTAATTTATACATTGGGTTGGATGGGGTGAAGGCACCATTTAAATATGTGACAAATGTATCCTTATCGCAAGAGACATGAAAAGAGTCATTTTGTGTTATCTGCAAAATGGAAAGGACATTTTAAAATTTCATTTACAGTAATCCACTTCACTTCCAGTAAAACACCTAGATTATTGCTACCGTAATATAATGCCCTTATTAAAATTTTGTAATCTTCTTCACTCTTTTCACTTATAAATAAGGTTGATGGACAAATTCTGGCTTCATTTGTATTCTTTCTTTTTTTTTTTTTTACACCATGCTTTTACTATCTGATTGTCAGCAAGCAAATTGAGTGTGCTGTTAATTGTGGTTCAAAAATGAAATTCGTATTAGTGGCATGTTGCAGCAAGCGAGGCCAAAATTATGAGCATAATTGCCAGGGCAGGCATTAGGACTATACAGAATGACTATTGCACACTATGAAATGGTATCTCTAAAATGCAAAGTCCTTAGAATGACAGTTATCATCAGATTCAGCGGGACTCTGTAAGTGTGAAAATCATGACATGAAGGGAATAAACTTCAGAAGACAGTCATTAATGAGAACAACTAAAATCTATGATTTGAATATGTTAGCAATTGAACAGACAAGAGTGTGCTTAAATTAGATTTGCAACCAGGGCTTTGCTTCATGGTTTAAAAGGCAATTGGGTTAAGAGTTTCAAAACTGGAGTTAAGTATGAGTTAGCAAGAGTATTCTTTGACTAAATAGGGGAGACTGGATAAATAGATTAACACAGAATCTGGTGCAGCTGAGACCAGAACACTACCACCAAATGTATTTATAAGTTAAAAGTGCCAGAGAGGTTGCTGGAATTTCCCACACTAAGTTTTTATTTGCATAGATTCAAGCGTGGGAAACTTGTAGGCAATCAAAATTGATTTAGAGCACTGGTTCCCAAACTGTAGGTTGGGACCCACCAGTGGGTTACGAGCCAATTTCAGGTGGGCCAAGAAGCATTTAGAGCAGCCATATTAAAAGAGATGGGACACTGAAAAGGGGGAGGGCTGTGTGGTTGTTCTACTTGTGTCAAGGTTGTAAACAGGCTTTTTTCTTCCCGACTCACTTTGTTACTGAAAAATGACTGAGAAATAACCCAACTTATTACTTCATTCTCAGAAAAGCTGTAGGCTCTGGCTTCACAAGGATGGCACTTCCAGATTGTCATACTAAAAGTGGGTTCCAGTTCTAAAAAGTTTGAGAACCACTGGTTTAGAGAGATCCTGCATGGCACAGTGCTAGCTTTCCTTATACTAGCATCTAAACCTGATGGTCCCCTCGTAACCAGAAGACTTTTGTCCATAACTGGTTTTTCCTGAACTGTAGCTCAATGTACATAGTCATAGTGCGCCACTTGTGAATTGACTTGAGCCACTTGTAGAGTCCCTTTTGACTTGAGTAGCAAGCCATTATGAGAAATGAGCAAAAAAACCCCACCCTTAAACTCTTCCTCCTCCCCCCTCCCACCCATCCCTACTGGAACTAACCTATCTCCTCCCGTCATGTAACCTACTGCATGTGGAAGGCAGGAGAGGGTAGAACTGAGAGGGAGAGGAGGAGTAGCCCCTGGAGGAGGTGGGACTGATGGCGGCTGCATCCTTAAACCCTTTGTCAACCTTGGGTGCCCAACACAGGGCTGCTCAGTCTCCACTGGCAAAATAGCCACCGGAGACTTGAATAGGCCCATGTGGGGACTGCGGCTTCTTTCCTGCAGGTCCTGCAAGATGCAGCGTTAGTCATCTTGGTACTGCTGCTCCTTCAGGAACTGGGCAGCTCAAGATTGGGCTGCTTGCTAATGTCTTTCTTGTAGTACATTACTAGGGTTGTCCGTTGGTGATTTTTTTTTTTTCCAAAATAAAAGTGTACTAGGTAGATGATACAGGTGATATAGTGTCAGCAGATGCAGCCACAGTACTATTTCTAATGGGAAAAGTCATCTGTTTTAATTTCTGGAAAATACCTTAAGCACCAAAATATGGTGTTCGTGCTTTTATTCAAATATTTCAACCACCAAAAGGTGGTTGTTAATGCCCAAAAGGCGGTTTTCAACAACAACAAAAAACCCCCACCCCTATACATCACTGAGGCACAATAATTAGATCTTTAGTATTAAGCAGTGGGGGCTGGGGGCTGGCAGATATTGCAGATTTCACTAAGGGCACCTGAATTTTTGGTCGAATGTGCATGAAAATTGAGCCTTCGTTTCTCACCAGCATTCTGCAATAATAACATTAGTCTTGAGCATTAGTCTTGAGATTAATTGGCTGTTCTTCCAAGGGCAGGGTTTTTGTTTTTTTGTTTTGTTTTGTTTTTTGGAGTTTCACATATCTGTATGGACTGTATTTGCAAAGTTTAGTGAAAGATTG
Source organism: Lerista edwardsae (assembly GCA_029204185.1). Lineage (NCBI taxonomy): Eukaryota > Metazoa > Chordata > Lepidosauria > Squamata > Scincidae > Lerista > Lerista edwardsae. Next base: position 2,063,222 of record JAJKFI010000096.1, read on the forward strand.
CCAACATGCTTCATGGGAACCATGTAAGCTGATGCCTAGTGTTTCAGAGGTTTGAGGTCTGCAAGGAAAATTTTTAGTGCTTATTCTTGAAGCGTTAGAAGAAGACTGGAGTACTTTAGTGGACCAGGTTTTCATTCAGATAATTCAGTGGTTCTCAAATCTTTTAGGACCCACTTTTTAAAAATGACTATCAGGACCCACCTAGCTTCATGAAACTTAAAAAAAAGATGACCTAGAAAGAAATGTTTATTTAAATTTCAACTGATAACTTTATTTATTGGCAAAAAAAATCTCGATCCATTTCTCATAATGAGGAAGCCCTAATGAATATCCCCAAGGCTTGAGGGATTTAGGGCACAATCCTAAACTGAGTTAGGCCAGTGTAAGCTAAACCAGCAAAGTTTAGCCAGCACAAGGGACACCATAAAGTATGTTTGGACCACTCTCAGAGTTAGAGAGCCCAGCCCTCAGACATGAACCATCCTCCCTGACTCCGAGAGTGGTCCGAACATGTTTTTTGGTGGCCCTTGTGCCGGCCAAACTTTGCTGGCTTATTTTACGCTGGCCTAACTCCAGTTTAGGGTTGCGCTCTTAGTTATGTGACCCAGCCTTCACCTGCCCTTACTATTTATCTTTGACAGCTTGGAACAAAAGCACACCAGAAAAAAAGACACTCAAACATTTATCTCCCTATATTTACACAAGCTTGCAAACTGCAGGCGCTCAGATAATGGCAAGGCATTTAGCAGCTATCTGATTTTTGAATAGCTTCAAAGCTTGATGCAATTTGTTATCAGTTCTTTCCATCGCCCATATTTTCATTGGAGGGTCTATGGGACCCACCAGACATCAGGTCACAACCCACCAAATGGGTCCCGATCCACAGTTTGAGAAATGCTGAGAAAATTGAAAAAACAAAACAAAACACCAATGAACCTTTCTGTTTGTCCCGTTGCTGCAACCTCCAGGGCAGGGAGGCTAGTGTAATGACATAATACTCTGGTGCAATTACCAGTGTGGGAGTCCCCAGGTCTGGTAACAGTGCACCATGCCTTCCTTCTGGAGGCAATTCCTGCTACTCTGTGCAAGTGGCTAAATCGTAAAGCTGCAATTAAAAACTAGCAGATAAATATGAGCAACTGTACTGGCATTTGCTGTTTGGTGATTCGGTACTGCTTAAATGTGCTGCTTTATAGCCCATTATTAGTGAGGCAAAAATCTTTGAAGCTGCAATTCTAACCTGGAGTTAGGCCAGCAAAGTTTGACTGACAGAAGGGACATAACTACTCTCGGAGAGAGTGGGTAGCACACAGATGTGCACCATCCTCCCTGACTCCGAGAGTAGTCCAGATTAAATGCGTGACCCTTGTGCTGGCCAAACTGTCCTGGCTTAACTCCATGTTAGGATTGTGCTCTGAATGGTGTAGAATGAGAGGGAAAGGAAGAGGTGATTTTTTTCCTCCCCCCCCCCCATTTTAGAAAACATAATTATTATAAAGCCTCCTAAACGTGCTGCACCCCTGCTGTGTAAAGTGGTATGTCTGGAAAATCGCTTTATGTCAGTGACTGGCAGCAGGCACTGCTTTTTCTGCTGACGATATGTATAGTGGGGTTAGGGGAAGGGCTAGCTTGTAGTTTTGTGTAGTTTTTCCCCACAAACTAGATTGCTGCCACTGATTCTCTTGGTTTGTTTTGGTGGTAATTTAAAGATCCCGTGCTGTTGGGCTTCTTCTTCTTCTTTTTTTTAAAAGCTGTATCCCAGCCAACATTTTTCTGTTGCTAGCTCTTTCAGATATTATTACCATTAGAGATTAAAATAGCACTATGGCCCACATGTGGGATACTGGGAGGGGGGGGAGACAGAGAGCGAGAGAGAGCAGTAGCTTTCACGTTTGTCTGCAGAGAGGCGTTCCACTACCTTGAGATAATTAAATGGTCTGTAAAGCATTTGGGGAATAAGGCTTCACGGAAAGCACTCTAATAGTTTATTTTTATTTATTTTTTTGTTGGTTTTTAATGGGACTAATCTTTGCTCCATTGGGGCTTTGGGGCTATCGGAATGAGAGTAAGGAATTGAGGAATTCTCTTTACAGATGTACTAATGGTGCTTTTAAAAGACAAAGAGAGGATAAAGAAGATGGGAGGGGGGAGTCAGAACAAGACAGAAGATAGTGTTTAACGATTGTATGTTTACAGTCTAATTAAATATATTTAGTATCAATGCCATAAAAGCTGGCTTTCTTTAAAATGTGTATTTATTGCAGCACTGTGATAAATGTACTTGTCTAAGGTCGTGATCTTATTAGGTCTTGAGCCACTTGCTCATAAGTTACTCCACTGCTCAGGAATTGCCTCACAAATGTCAAGTGGGTAAGTGGTTTCAGGATTGTGGTTATGAACATGTGCTGTCCTGTATGTATTTTTTTTCTGTATAGCTACAGATTTTTTTTTTCATAATAGCTTGCATGCTCATCAGATGTGTTTTATCTCCAATTACCTCATTGTTGCCAAGAAATCTCTGTTGGTGGTATTGATGACCTAATATATGACAGATCTTGGGTCATTATTATTTCATTTAGTGGTTGTATGTATAGACCAAGAGGGAATCTGAATATTGATTTACTGAATGGCTAGTAACAATGATTTATGAGCTAGGAATTCAGCAGAGTGAGCCAAATAGAGTAGCGAGATTACATCTTATGAGCTGCCATTGATTTTGTTTCATATTTTGCTGCACAGTGATTAGACCATGATATCACAAATATTAGCTCTGGAACTATGTTCCTTCTGGAAGAATCGGAACACAGAGTTAAATATCAATAATGCAAATTCATATTTATCTACATATACCGCAATAGCTTTGTAAATCAGTATTGGAAAGCTATCCGCTCACCCTATCATCAACTTCCACTTGTCCTTTGGTCCCTTACTGCTGTCCTGCTTCTGTGGTTGCCATCTTTGGTTACTGCTCCTTCCCTTCCACAATGCTGGACTTGCAGGACTTCATACATTTCTTTAAAGCAGATGTAAGTGGTTTCATCGAGGATTTGACACTAATAGAAAAATAACCGCATAACTTTAAAAGTTACATGGTTCCCTTTTCCCCCCCTGACTGTAGCATGCTAGACTGCAGAGGATCTCATTCTTAATAATATAATTTACATTTCTTTTCCCCTGAGGAGTGGGAGGGTGGAAATCTCCATGTACACTTGATTTCCATAGAAATCAAGCATCTGAAGGGGATGATTGCTAGACTTGACATAGAACCAGTGGTAACTTTGTCCTTATTTGCAATAAAAACATTTCAGGTTTATTGAAATTGGCATTTAAGTATCGATTGACAGCTCAGTGGAGGTCTTGCTATTATCTGAGAGGGGCAAATGCTTTGGGTGCCTATTTTGGCCTTCCCGGGAACCTGAAATAGGGTGTAAGTGCTGTCCATAGGTGTTACAACACTTTTGGATAGCAGTGGAGTGTCGTGCAAGGCTCTGTAAAAGTTCCAGCCCCCACCGTCTGGAGGTGGCAATGCGATGTTGGCAGTGGTGAGTGTACTGGCCGCAGGCGTTGTGCCGTTTCTGGACGGGGGAGAATGGAGGGTGGAACTGGCAGCAACCTTTGACAAAACAGCTGGTGGAGAGGTAAGTAGAACCATTGCCTGTCCTGCACCCTTACTGCGGAGGATCTCTTGGAGCCTCCTGAGGCTGCCTTGTTGCTGTGGGATGCGGCAGTAGCCACTTGGGCAGCTCAGGATTGGGCTGTTAGTCAAATATGCATATAGAGCTTAGGTAAGGAAGATCATGTGGAGATTATAATGGAAGTAAAAGGCAAAGGTCTCTCCACAACCGAATGGTCTAGTCGTGACCGACTGTAGGGGGCGGTGCTCATCTCTGTTTCTAAGCCAAAGAGCCGGCATTTGTCCAAGGACAGGCTTCCGTGGTCATGTGGCCGGCACGACTGTATGCCAAGGCACATGGAACGCCGTGACCTTCCCACTGAAGTGGTACCTATTTTATCTACTCGCATTTTTTAGGTGCTTTCGAACTACTAGGTTGGCAGTAGATAATGGAAGTAGGAGTAGGAAAAAGGAGGGGACATAACAGACACAATTGTTTAAGGTTCCAGTGCTCTTGCATGGTCTTGAGTCTTGATTTGGTCCTTTTGGCATGATGAAATGCTTTGCCTTGCCAATGTTCATTGTCTTAAAGCGCACGCGCGTGCACACACACACTCCGGAGTGTTTCTTACATGATGCAAATTGCCGAAAGCATATAGAGTGACGTGGATTCAGTTGCAGAGTGGTTGGCCTCACGCCTGCTTACAGTACAGTTGCAGCTTACAGTCCCTGGAAGTCAAGTCTTTATTTAACCCAGTTATTGAAGGTAGTTAAACAAACAGTGAAGTATTATATGTATAACCCACAATGCTGAGTGGTTGCCAAATCCCCAGGCTTGGTTTTATTTTGTCAGGTGCATGGACCCTATGCCGAAGACGTCCTTTACATCGGGATGAGATCTGTAAACAATATGTGCGAACCTTCTTTTTCCTTTGAAACATATTCCCCCCCCCCACTTTTTGTATGCCAAGAAAAAAAAGGCCATAAAGCATAGCATGTATGCTAAATTCCTCACAGTGAGGTACACAAAGCTTCACGTGACACAGACATTCCAGAAGCTCAGGCATGTCTGGTCACAGACCCATTATGTTTGTCTACTTCTACTTCAAACAAATTCTCCGTGTTGTAGGCAGAACATAAACCACAACTCTATCTGAAAAAAGAAGGCAGCTAAGTGAATGAGGCACCCTTCTGAAAAACAGATCTTTGGATGTCTTTATCAGGCCTGTAAACAACATAGTCAACTACCTTTCGTAAGAATGTGGTCCCTCTGCCCTGAAACCATGAACTTTAAAAAAAAGACATTATTGCAAGTATGGGACACTTTAAAAAACAAACGTTGGAAGCGGTGGGAGAATGCACAGTGTGCTTGCAGTCTTCACTGCTGTTGTGTTCACAACAACACTCTAATTGTGCAATCCTAGCCAACTTTCCAGCACCAGGGTAAGGGCAGTGCAGCTCTGAGGTAAGAGAACAAACATTACCTTGCCTTGAGGAGGCCTCCATGACTACCACAGTGCAGAATGCAGCACATGCGCCACTGGCATAGCTATGTCAGTGCTGGAAAGTTGGTTAGGATTGTGCCCTGAGAGAGGTTCTTATTTCCATTTTCTGGATAGAGAAGTTGAGGGATGGAAGCTGGATCAGATGAAACGGTCCCTCATTCTCTCCTCCACCACCACCACCACTGTTTCAGAGCATGTTTGAGAATACCCTGCCATCTCCCTTTGCTTGATTGTATAGGATGATGGTTTGCTTGAACTGCCCCATCTAAGCACTGGTATAGGTTGTATTGAGATCATGGTATGGCTCAAATGAAAGGTAGAAGAGGAATAGTGCACTGGGATAGGAATATACTCATCCACATCTTTGATATCACTGGATATTGTAGAATCTCAGATGTTATAATCTGAACTGCCTGGCTAAGTTTGTAAAAGGTTCACAGTGAGTAAAGCTGGACTTGAACCCAGGTCTAGTACCACTGCTCTCAGTGGATCCCACTGTCTCTTTGTTTGGTAGATTCCTGTTCCACCAGAAGCTGAAAGAGCCACTGAATTCTCGTTCTTTGTTTCTCATTGCTGCATGGCTACAGAGCATGCATACTTTATAGCTGTTCATTATTTTCTTGCTTTGCTTGTTTGTTTTTTGATGTTCATAAAATCTCGCCTACATCAGGTTTGAAAATGAGACCTATTTGTTTTGCAGTTCTCGCACGGGCCTAGGAGTGTTTAATGAAGGGAATGGTAAACAGCTTCAGATTGTGCCTCTGGTGTCCAAAGTGATCAGCATATTTAACATGCTCAGCATGACTCTAAGATATTACGGCTGATAATAGTTGTAATTGACTTTCAAACTCTCTTTTCCCTCTCCCCCTTCCTGAACCAGGGGGAGTCACCATAAGGGCAAGCTGTATGACTGGGTAGCACACAGGAAGTCTAAAACAGTTTTTTTGTTTTTGTTTTTGTTTTTACAGTCAGTATGAAATTGTTAGTACGGTATGGAAGAATAGTTTAATGAGTAATGGGGTAGACCTTGGCATATTGCAGATTTGGGAGATGGAGAAAAACTGGCATTAAAAGAGTGCCTGGGTGTGCATATATGTTTCTTTTCTACAAATAAGAAAAACTACCTTTCTGATTAGTACCAGCAAAGGTTTACTTTTCTAGCTTTATTGAATGGGAACTCCCTAGACTGTCCAAGCTTTGTCCTGTGTTAACAAGAAAGGGTAGAACGAACCTGTCGGAAAAGCAGCTCTGTGCAGAAATGTATCAAACGTATCTGCTGGAAAATGAAGGAGTCGTAGCCAAACTGAAATGATGATCGGCAATGGAAATCATTCTCAGTTTTTCTTCTTCCACCACCTCCCTTACCAATCCCATTTATTTTCCCTGTGAGTGATGGAGGTAGACCACTGTGCCGCTGTGGACAAAGAAGATAAATTGTAAAGCTGAAATACTTTTGTATAGTGTTTTGCTTGTCATGCAGGTAGATTCTCTGTTGTGAGTAAACTCGGTTGTAGTGATTAACACAGGATCCAGTCCAGTGGGACTCAGCTTTGTGATCTCGCTTTCAGCTTAGATTCAGGGTACATGTATATTTATCCCATACAGTTTCAGGCTTCACTAAAGCATTGATGTATAACTTCAGAGCTCACAGCAGCTGAGTGCATAAAAACGACTTTCGTACTCTAACACTGTGCCACCTTGGTCAGGTCTCCTACTTCCTTTGCTATTCCCATCCCTGATACTGCATTCCTCCTGTATGAATCAGATAGAAATTTTTTATGTAGAAATTCAACATTCAAGATGTTAATTAATGGAGACTCTTGAGTAAAGACTAGAAATAAGGTCACCCGACCTTTAGGCTTAACACTGCATTTTTGTTTTGAATGGAAAAATCAATTCTACAATTTTATATTTACAAGACGATACATTCCTGGACTGGCTTCCTACTAAAAGATAGCATGCTTGATGAATGATGCTCAAAGTGATGGTCCATAGAATGGCACCAGTTCACGAGCCATTGAATGCCAGTATGCTATGAATTTCCAGGAAAGAAAAGAACAGAAGTAATAACATGGGGCAGATATGAGCTGGTCCCAGGCACATTGGGAAAAATATGTCAGTCGACAGCATCACTTTGAGTGGCTCTAGTCTCATAAAAACCTGTGATATACAACTTCTTCAAAGTGAGAGAATGTATATACAGGAGTCCTGCATTTTCCATGCTTACATGGCACACAGATGTTCACCTTCCTCCTGACTCCGAGAGTGGTTCAAATGCGCTTTATGGTGGCCCTTGTGCCAGCCAAACTTTGCCAGCCTAACTCCAGGTTAGGGTTGTGCTCTCAGTGGGTTTGGAATCTGCAGTTTGTTAAAACCACAGGTCTCAAATCTGCAGGTCAGGAGGTGGGACTCATATCCCCATCCATGACTGATATTTTGGATTGTGTGGTAAGAAAATTACTCTTGACTAAGCACCATTGAAATCAAGGGAACAAGTTAGTGGTAACTGTGATTCCTATTAATTTTAATTGTATTTAGGAATCTTAACTGTTTGAGGGTTCCTGGCTATAGGTTGTATCTTCATTCTAAGATTGGAGAGTAGATGGACACCACCTTGCCTATCTACAATGAAATTTTAACTTCCAAATAATGTTCCTGGATGGGCATGCTTCCTTTCCCTCCCTCCACCAGGGAGGGGTCCATTGAAGTAATCTGTGTTGGGCTATAGAAGTGTGGGATCAAAGTTCTGTGTTCGTACCCATGGCCTACTCAGTGGTGGGATTCAAATAAATTAACAACCGGTTCTATGACGTCATAGCCGGAGCCAAAAAAAAACCCCGAAGCCAGCCGAGGTAAGTGAGTGGGCGGGGCCTGGCCATTTAACAACCGGTTCTATAGAACCCCCTGAATCCCACCACTGGGCCTACTGAAATTTGGCAGCCCCTATACCTGTTCAAATTTACTGCCTTCAAGAGGAATGCACAAATGTAAAATGGTAAGAAACAAACTCTCTTTCCTTGGCAAGGTGTTTCTGTAGGAGACTAGGCTATTTCCTAGAGGGAAGGATTTAAATTACCAGCAAAGTTTTCCAGGCAGCTTTGGTTGCACTTTGAAATTCAATCTATCTTTTTGCTTCCCTACTTGTCAGGCCAGAGCTGTATAGGATCCAAAGCAAAGGTTTTATTAAGGTCTGAAGGGAAATGGGTTATTTGCACAGAATGGCCACTTACTATCATCTACATTTTCTGTTTGCAAGGAGGTAACCTAATATAGCTTTTCCTGCGAGTGTTTGTCTGTTTGGGGTTTCGTTGTTGTTGTGAGATTCCAGTGACTGTCTCCTTATCTACAGCAATTATATGGTCTGAGAGACAGGGCTGTCAGCAACATTGTTGCCCACAAGTATCCTCTGGCTCCAGGTTTTGTACCTGGTAACTTTTTTTTTTTTTTAATTAAAGTCATGGTTTGTTTTGTGCTGTGATGTTGGATATGTATAATTTGTTTGTACTAATAATTAAAAAGGAAATCTCTCTTTGTTTGAGGGTGTATTAGCTAATTATTTGGGGAGAAGATAAAAAATGAGTGTTTATTAATAAACTAATATTTATTAATTTATTGATAAAGTATTTATTAATAACTTATTTAATAATTTATTCAATAATTTATTAATATTTATTAATAAAGTATTGCTAAAACAGTGTGTGTACACATGCGTAGGTGCTCGTGCGCGCAGACACACATCCTTTAAGGGCGCAATCCAAGGTGCCTGTATGGCAGACAGAAGCCGCTTGCATCAGCCCTGTGCTGTCGCGAAAGTCCCATTAAGCACTTTAGCGCCAGCACTGATGCTGTGGGACTGACACAGGCTGCAGTGTCGACCCCATGGTGCCGGAAGAATCTGCTGATGCGCTGCTTCTGTGCCAGCAGTGCACCGCTCCTGCGCCAGCTGAGTCTGGGAAGTGGGCTGGCCCGGGGAGGGGGGTGGAGTCTGGATGCACCCATTAGGCCGCATCCAATCCCCCATCTTTGGGCTGCACGGCCCCGATTTGGGCAGCACAGAGAACTAGGATATGTGCCTGCTGTACAGCAGGCGCAGGATTTGAGTAGCCCATAGGGCGGGCGGGTGCATGAACGTGCTGGACACAGCTCAGGCCTGTTGGCTTGTGCCATTTCAGCATAGGTTAGGATTGCACGCTAAATGTTACCAAAAAGTTTTTGATATGGGCACTTAAAATGCATTCATTTGGTGCAAGACACATAAATAGACACAGCCGTTATTATTGACAGGCTGAACCAAGATACTGCCCACTACCCAGTTCACAGTACTTTATCGCAGACATAGTGGCTTGTGCTGTTCTTCAGTTGGCTGTTGCTGCTGCTGCTGACACAGCTGCTTCTGTACTGTCCCATAACCTCTTCGGGCTACTTGAAGTCATGGCAACATCTGGAAGGGATCTAGCTCTCCAAGAAGTATGCACATGCCATTGTTTACCTTGACAGCTGTTGCTCCTCCCTTCTCAGAAAAGTGGTGGTCTTCAATCTCCCTCAGTGTTCTGAGTCTTTCCTTCCTGCTTCCCTTCCTACAAACAACTCACTGAGGCGGCATGTGACAGAACACAGATGCTTGTCCAACACTGTCCAAAAAGAGGAATCCCCCCCCATTCCCTTCCTCTTTAAATTGATGTGTGCAGCTAAGCAGTCCATCTAGCATTATGTTCTGGAGATCGGGGGTGGGGAAGGGAGGGTGAACTGTTAAAACCAAATCTAAAAATCCTCAGAATGGTCTGGGAGCATTGAAAAGGCTGGCTTAATTTCCTTTGCAGGCATCAGTTGCCTCAGCCATGGGCTTAAATTATTCTAATGACCAAGTCTCTCAGTACTGTCTGTAAAGTGTGTGAAATTACTTTTACAGTTAATCTAGATTTGAGTTTGTGTGCATGTGCGCATACTGGTCAGGCTACTCAGTTTAATGGTATGACATTTTTTACCGCGGGAGGGAGAGAGAGAGAGAGAGAGAGAGATCCTTTCAGCTATGCATGCAGTTTGTTTCTTTGCAGACTGTATAGATTTTTCAAGGCAGAAAGCTCTCTCTGCTCTGGGTGAAAGATTTTGAGATGTAACATGACTATTCCTTTGTGTCAGCTTCAGGAAACTCCTGCAGCAGCTGACGTGCCGCCACTAGATTAACTGGTGATGGATCTTTTACGTCTAGGTGCTTGGGCCTCTGCCAAGGGGAGAACTATGCTTTGTTTGTCTGCATTGAACCTCTTCCCCTATGCCATTGAAAATGCCCCGGTGCCTGCCCTGTATTGAAGCAGCCTTTGTGCTGAAGTATGAATCCTTCTGCCTCTGCTCTTGTTCAGAATTTGTTGGCTGTATTTACGGATTACAGGGAAGGAATCCCCGAAAAGAAGATGCGTAACAACAGTTGGTGCTGCAGGGTAAAGGAGAGGTGACAGTTCTGATTTTGTGTCCATACCAAGCATTTCCCTCCCTGCTCCCATATTAAAGTAAAAAAACAAAAGCAGTCCCGGTTTTGATCCCGTAGCCCTGCCAGAACTGAATTGGCAACATGACCTGTTTCTTATCCAGGCTCAATAGCGGGGAAGGGAGGCACTTTTTCAGGATGCGGCCCATCTTCCACTTAGACCAGTCACCTTTACCTATCTGTGGTTCTTCCTTTGAGGGCTTCACAGGCCTGCTGGACAAGTGATAGTATCTTGTAATTAATAATAGGGATTATTAATAGGAATCAAAATCAGACAGTTGTTTTGCAAGTAAACATATCTGACCATACCATGCCAGCGTAAGTGAAGAATGTGCACTCTGTGTCCTCCTTTTTTGTTACTACCAGCTTCAGAATAATATGTCTCGAGACATTTCCCTCATCTCGTTCTTTTAAAAGCCTGATTTATATATGTGGAGTAATGATAAGGCTTCGATACTCATAACTACTAATGTGGATTAGAATCGATCCTCCCAGATAATAATGCATTCTGTGTGTGAGGGAAATCTACCATTTTCTGCAGAGTAGTGGTTAAGGCGTGAGAAGCATTAACTAATCTTCAGTGAGTGTTCTTAAGCGTGTGCTGAGAGGGACATATTTAGATTGTATTATGTGTAGATTTTAGACATATTTAGACTGACACTTGAGAGAGTTCCATTAAAATGACTTCTGAAGCCAAGCAGCAGAAGGTAGCAATCCTGAGGGAAAACAAAAACAAAATCAGCAGGACTTACTTTTGAGTTATGTATACTTTTGTTAGAAATACTCCCTTCCCCCACCCCACCCCCCAAAAAATCCACTTAAACTGTATAGCAGCATTAGGTACAAAAGGCATTATTTACATTTATAGTCCTTACCTTTAACAGATGTCCTGTGTAGTAGGCCACTTATATTCCTGCTTGTGAGGAGCCTGGAAGACAAATTAGCAGTGGCCAAGGTGACCATATCGGGCCACAGCTGGCAGGGATTCAAATCCACATATTGGAAGCCAAGGTCCAGGGGTCAATAAGGTCTGTAACCTGCAGGCGTTAAAATAGTAATCTCTAGTGACAGAGTTATTGCATGTGATTGACACATATATTGCATATGATATGCTTGTGAACAACAGCAGGGAAGATTTGGCAGGATTTATTCCCCTCACCCTCTTGCAGAGTTCAGAAAAAGAGCAGTCCTGGAGCTTACTTCGCTGTTCTTTGGCAAAGCAGTGAGCAAAATAAGGGCCACCAATGTTTTGGCTGTGGACATTTCAGACGTCTTTGTTTGTGTTTGGAAGTTTGCTTTTGTAGCCTTAGCAGTAGATGTTGTTTTTGAAAGAGAAATTAAAGTTCCCAGAAATGCATAGTGCTTGGCCACCCTCTGTGCTGTAGAAAGCTGTTTGCTTCTCAGCACAGAGAAGATAAATGGATGCATGTCAGTTTTTAGTGTGTGTGTGTGTGTGTGTGTGTGTTTTGTCGGGCCTTTTGGGCAGAATCTTCTGCACTGATACATATTTCTATGCAGTATGCTCTTACATTAATGAGCAAGCTCATTTTGCTTTATTGAAAGGTGGCCTATTGGTTTATCTCCAAGGAAAAAAAAAAGTGGTGAGGCTCAAGCCTGCGTGAAAACTATGTCTCGGATGCTTTCCTCCCTATTCCTAGGAGAGTGTGCTCGTTCGCATTCCTTGGGAGAAGTGAATGTTCTGAACCTCAGCAGAGACACGTTTTTCAGTGTTATTGCTTCCCATGTTTCAGGACTGAGCCTTGGCATTCTCTGACAGTAAGCCTTGTGGTATAAGCGGTGGTGCTGTTCATTACGGCCCATGGCAAACGGTTTCTACGAAGATGGGCTGATTTCTCTTTAGCTTCAGTAATCCATGCCCTGCAGAAGACATCTTTGGAGTTTAGCACAGAAGTGCCGCTGGTCAAAAGGGGCGGGCGCTGTCTCAGCAAAAATGGATATTTGGATCGCATTGTTGCTGCCTCTGCTTTTTGTCTGAGGGGGATGCAGAGCCATACATAACAGAAAGGGAGGGACTGCTGCAGCAAGTGGAAAGTAAAGAAGCTGTAGAAGAAGGACCTCCTGCTTATTTTATTTTTGGTGTGCTACTTTTTTTTATAGAAGTGCTGGTAGTTCTTTTTTTTAATGATGTTTTAACTTGATACTTCCTTTCTTGGCTTAGCCACTTATAGAAATATAGCAGTGACATTGACACTTCCTGCTTCTTTCATGATTTTTTCTGGTTATTAACCTCCATCTATACACTCTCTCTCTCTCTCTCTCTCTCTCTCTCTCTCTCTCTCTCTCTCTCTGTGCGCATGCTAGCTTTCTCATCACCAAGGATCAACATGTGGCATTTTAAATGTTTCCGTGATGAACATGAGTTGATAGTTTTCATTTGTATTTCTTTCCCCAGGTATGAAGAACAATGATGTAGACCACACACTTGAATGATGCTGGACATGTATAACTGGAATCATTAAGGAATAAAAAGAAGATATTTTGAAGGGGGTCAATAATGGTGGCTTCTGATTGCAGAATGAAAAGGTTTTGGCTACTTCTGATAGTCAGCTGCCTACAGTGTACAGAAGGTAAGGGGTGTGTGTGTGTGTGTGTGTGTGTGTGTGTGTGTGTGTGTGTGTGTGTGTGTGTGTGTGTGAAATTAAGTTTCTTTTTAGATGCTGTTGAAATGAAAAGCGTATATTCATGTAACCTAAAAGCGTGAACTACAAAAATCCAAATCGATAATGTAAATAATGAAGATAACTGCTTATCCAAAAGAACAACATTAAATAACTGTCTGTATTTGAGCTTCAGGCATACACTCATGTGCTCTGATAGGATGCTATTGAAGCACATGTTTTGGAATATCCTGGGGTGTCAGCCAACATTTAGATTTTATTTGTTTGGACTGTATTGTCATATTAAACAATATTACTCCCTTTTGGTGGCTGTATCGAATACATGTTTTTCAAATACTCGCTCATGTTGTGTTGTTGGGGGTTTATATTTTGTAGGTTTTCTATTCCTCTTGCTTCTCCCCCCCTTTCAATGTTCAGTTATTGAAGGTACCTGAAGATGTTATTGCCACCTATGACACTTTCGGGCTTTGCTTTATATATGTAGTGTTCATTGTAAAAAACCAAGTGACCTGGGGGATGTTAAATTGATGCATGACAATAGAATATAGTGCCTAGCAAATGGAGTTCCAGGGTGACTGCCCTTGTGTGGCAGGTACTTTATTTTTTGGACTCTTCTTGTTTAGAGGTCTTACACAAATGCTGTCCTTGAACACCAGCAAAGTTCATGTTAGGTTACATAAACCTAAGACATTGCTTTAAATATATATGATTCATTGGGGGGAAGAATGCAGTTGGGGTGCGCGCGCACACCCGCACGCACCTGCATTACATATTTGCAGAACTGAAAAGGTGTAATTGAAACTGGGTCACCATCAACTTAAATCTCACGGCTGTTGGAAAATTTATTTACCTACTATTACATGCAGCACCTTAGGCTAGACTTAAATTAGAAAGAAATAAGATTTTTTTTTTCTCCTTTAGAACAAAATTGCCTGTTCAGATTCACAGCATCTTTGACATCACAGACGTTGTCATTTGTGTTGGCATATTTCTCTGAAATATCAGCATACATTTCATATACCATTGTTGCAGTATTTTACTTGCATGGCAGCTGAAATGCACAGGCTATAACCTAAGGTTGCCGTTCAGCCTCTGTTCCTTCCATCATTGCTTAGTTTCCATTATAAGCACTGTTGAAATGAAATAAAATGGTGGGTTGAGGCTGCATTCCTATACATACCTACTTGAGTTTAATGTGGGGCAGCCCAATCCTATTCAAATTCCCCACTGCCTGTGCAGTGGGTCTAGTGTGGCTTGTGCTGTGTGTCCTGCAGGGGAATTTTGAGTCTGGAGGTCTCCTTTAAGTCTGGAGGCTTCCACATTTGTCCCCTTGAGGCTTTGTCTGGAGGCTTCCACATTTGTCCCCTTGTCCTGGGGAAAGTCCCAGCTGCAATAATGGGTCTACTTGGACCTGAGCCTGATGTGAGTCTGAGTGGATCTATCATAAAATATGGCCCAAGAAGGGGGATAGGATATGGGATGTGTGAGCGCTGCAGATCCCACCCCCTCCCGGAACCCGATCCACCTACCCCTGTCCCTTCCCCTCCCTTCTTCTGGTCTTCCGCTGTTCAGTGTGGAACTTACCAGCTCTGTCTCATGCTGGGCCCTGCACTGGTGTTGGCGGGTCTGCACAGACCTTCCTGCCAGTGCTTCTAACTTCTACACTGTTGCAATGTACTTTATGGTACACTTGTGACAGCCTGCACTGGCTGAGTGCTCACTCTGCCAGTAGAAATGGAGCATAGGATTGTGCTGTAAATATCATTGAACTCAGTGAAGCATACTTCTGAGCAGCACACATAAGATTGCTCTGAGAGTTCCATAAATAGCCACAATGTGATTATTTCATCTGATACTCAGATGCATGAAAATTGGATAAACACAAATGTTGGTAGAAACATATGACTAACTTTAGCCCAACGTTTATTTTACGACACCTCTTTCCCATATACATGCCCCCATTCATAACTGGAAAACAACGTGATCAGAGTGGCTGTGTGGTGCAAGCGCAAGCATTTTGGACTCCAGGGAAACCTGGGTATGGATCCTTGCTTTGTCATACATCTTACAAGTTGACTAGGCACTCCTTCTTTTGTTGTTGTTGTTGTTCAGTCGCTAAGTCGTGTCCGACTCTTCGCGACCCCATGGACCACAGCACGCCAGGCCTCCCTGTCCTCCACTAGCTTCCTGAGTTCGCCCAATTTCATATTCATTGCTTCGGTGACACTATCTAACCATCTCATCCTCTGTCGCCCCCTTCTCCTTTTGCCCTCAATCTTTCCCAGCATGAGGGTCTTTTCTAAAGAGTCCTCTCTTCTCATCAGGTGGCCAAAGTATTGGAGCTTCAGCTTCAGCATTTGTCCTTCCAGGGAGCAATCAGGCTTGACTTCCTGGAGAATTGACCGATTGGATCTCTTTGCAGTCCAGGGGACTCTCAAGAGTCTTCTCCAACACCATAATTCAAAAGCATCGATTCTTCGACGCTCTGCCTTTCTTATGGTCCAGCTCTCACAGCCATACATGGCTACTGGGAAAACCATCGCTTTAACTATGCGAACCTTTGTTGGCAGGGTGATGTCTCGGCTTTTGATTAAGCTATCTAGGTTCACCATAGCTTTCTTCCCAAGAAGTAAACGTCTTTTAATTTCATGGCTGCAGTCACCATCTGCGGTGATCTTGGAGCCCAGGAAAATAAAGTCTGTCACTGCTTCCATTTCTTCCCCTCCTATTTGCCAGGAAGTGATGGGAGTGGTTGCCATGATCTTAGTCTTTTTAATGTTGAGCTTCAAACCAATTTTGGCACTTTCCTCTTTCACCCTCATCAAAAGTTTCTTTAGGTCTTCCTCACTTTCTGCCAGTAGAGTGGTATCGTCTGCATATCTGAGGTTGTTGATGTTTCTCCCAGCAATCTCACAGATTACTGTGAGGATAAATTGCAGTAGCCCCCATGTATGCTGCCCAAATTCCTTAGAGGAAATCCCAAGTAATTAGATAAATACGTCTCAAACAGCCTGATCCAAAGCATTTTTAACAGGTTTATTCCCAAGTTAATGTACAGCCTAAACCATCAATAGTAATTCAGTTTTCTGCTAATGCACAAAAAAAAAGCTTCAAGTTTGTAAATCATATTTGTATTTTCGGAGTCTCTTTCATCTAGCAACTGTTCTGAGGGCCTTCTGGTAGAACTCTGTGCAGGCTGTGCTCCCACAATTTAACTTGTGAAATTCCCTGTCATTCCCCTTGTCAGCATGGTAATTACGCTAGCTGTGTTCTCATGGTAATATGTTTACGGAGAGAAGAGGTTAGATGCGTAAGGGTTACTGTGTGTGTAGTTCAGTAGATAAAGGTGTCAACTATTACCAGTAAGTTAAAAACACGGATTGCAAAACCCACCTGCTTTCAACCCCCTTCTCCCCAACACCAGTGTTTACTTCCATGAGTATCTTGACAAAAGCGTTTACATTTTATATCTATTTAGTTTAATGTTGGTTCTGTTCTAAGACACGGCTCATGGGCTTGAATTGAGGAGGAAGAAAGTGTAGTAGGAACTCCAATTTAGATTTCACGGCGTGTAGATCAGCAATCTCTCTCAGGGGATATTGCCCTTTGAAAGCCTGGTTTGCCTGACCAACTTTTAAGACCTTTTTTTCCCCCCCTGCTGAGTTGTTGGTGGAGTGTTGAAGCCCAGTTCTGACCAAAAGCACACACTTTTCATTTGTGATTTCATTAGATGGTGATTCGTGATTTGTCAGAGATTATATGTACAAGTGTTCCTGGTGGCCTTTATGTCTTTGGAGTGAATAGAATCTTATTTTCTTGTTGAAGCGCAGTTTACAAATGAGAGGTGATGTACTGTGAGGCTACCTTTGCAAAATAAAGGTATTAAAAGCTAATTAGAAGCTTAGGTGCCTACATGTAGCCACTGGTTGTCCTTGGTAATTATTGTGTGTCCTTTTTAAAAGTGTTCCCTTTATAGTTGCAACAGTTAGGAAATGGCTTATAAATCCTACAGCAGCATTCCAGTTGCTTGCATCTATAGGGCTCCTTTTTCATATCAATGGAGCAATAGACTTCACAAAGGATGTACTTGAGGATCATCTCCCATTGAAAGGAATGGTGAAGATGCACTGTGATTGGGAATTTGGATTCCGACAAACGGAACAAACTTCTGTATACGGTTGATATACGGTTAACTTCTGATTTCACAGCTGAAGAAAAACAAATTCCTGTTTTATCCCAGAGTTACTTTGATAAATATTTGAGCTTAGCGACAAGAATTGTGGATAAAATCTGAAGGAAGAAAGAGAAAAATGATGTCAGAGTAGTAGTGTTTTAACAAGTGGTATATCTCATCGGCTATAGCTACAGCTTAGGGATGAAAAAAGTGAAATGATAAATTTCCATCATTTTCAATCTAATTTTTATTTCCATTTGTAGCGTTTCAAATTCATGTTGTTCTTATCGCTTATTTTTTTTCTTGCTTTAGTAGGCAGCAGTTGCCAGAGGCAATATTTGATGCTTTAGCACTGAACTGAATTCTTTTTTTTTTTTAAGAAAAACCTACTTTTCTTAGTTGAAAGAAAACTGAGAAAGAAATTGGGAAGAGTAGACAGAAAGGAGCCACATTAATTACAAATTCTTAAAATAAATCAAATATTGTGGTTCTCTGTTCTGGAAGGGAATACTAATGTGGAGGTAGCTTCAAGCCAAAGCAGCAAAATGAGTCTTGTTTTATTGGATATTCTTTTCAAGATGTCTTGCTTTCTGTGCAAAATGCATGTACGAGCTTCGGCTGTGCCTGTTCTGTACTTGGCAAAAGTATATGTGAAAAAGCAAAAGGACCAAAGGAGGAAGGTGGAGTGAAGCTGTGTTGGATAGAGAAGGAAATGCTGAAATAGATGTTTAATCCACATTCTATTACTAAACCCCAAACTGTGGCTAACAAGCCAGGATTTGAGACCAGTTATGGTGGTGCAAAGCAAAAGTAGAATGGTGGTGCTTTTCTTACATACAAAAGCCATCCACAGCATACAAAAGAATGCCTGCCCCCCCTGTTCAGTCAAATGTGAGAAACCCTGGCCCACAATTTTTTAATAGGATTTGGGAGTACTACCTAGCCTGCTATGGTTCTGGTGGCACAAGAAGGCTTCTTTTGTTGGAGTGGCCTGCTGCCCTTTTGCTTTCTGTGCAAAATGCTACAGTGAAGTGGTGGTGCCTGGCATCCTTCAGGTTATCAGTTCAAGACCAGTTGAGGCTTTAATCTTTACACTTATGCTTGCTTTGACCCGTAATGATGAAACAAACACACAAAAAACCCTAACAAATAGACCCTGCTGCTGTCAAGAAGCTGCTTGTTCAGAAAAAAAAAAAAGTTGTGGTTTGTAGCATTACCCGTCAAGCCAAAAATTCCTTATACAATTGGACTCCTTTCTAAATGCCCTTGTTTTGGGAAAAGTAAAGTAGCTTTCCAGGGTTGTGGTATTTTAGTCACTTATGCAATGGAGAAGAGCTAGCTTGGCCTTGTCAAGCAGGATAGGTGGGAATTTTCACAGTGTTGGAGAACCAGGACCACACAACCTTGGGTAGGGCATTTAACCTTCTCAGAAGGACAGTGATGAAGAGAAACATGTTACTTAGTGATTTCACTGGTGCCATTCTGTGTATTCTCCACTCATTACAGCAGTGCTCACAGTTGTTGGTTGGAGATGAGTGTGTGTGTGGGTTGACACTTTTTTCCTACCTTGCAGTTGGAATGCAGAGAGATGTGATATCCCAGGTATGGATTTGCCAGCTGGCTAGAAGGGATCCCAGTAAAATGCACATTGTTTGTTTGGAAAGCTGCATGGACAAGACACTTTCATTTGTATCAGACCAGTAATGGTGATATGGATGTATTTCCTGAAGTGTCAAGTAAAGCAACTGGAAATAATAACATTGGAAGATAGAAGGCAAAGCTTCAGAGAACTGAGTCAAACGTCTGGTACATTGATAAATGCTGGCAGAATATTATTTTAAATAACAGGAGGTTGCTTGATAATGTGTTGCATTCTGCCTCATTTGTAAATGAGTAGTGGTTTCTGAAGAGATCTAAGGAAGAAAGCAGAAGAAATTTAAAACAAGGATGTCAAAGTTCTACATTTTTCATGTACCTTACAGTGGCAAGGTGTGTGTGTGTGTGTAGTTGTTAATAAACTTGTATAATTGTTTTTGGAAACCAGATAGTGTTATATAAAATAGTAAGTATCTATTTTGGGAGAGAAACAAAATACCCAATTGTTGAATGATCCATGCTGTTAAAAATCAGTGCTATTCTGCTCTGCTTTTCACGGCAGTGGTGCTCAGGTACAAATTAAGTGTATTACCATTGTCCTCCTTCTAGGAACTGTCTAGAAGATGGAGAATATGATAACTCTGACAATGTAAATTTGTGAGCTGTCACTTTCTATGCTTCCCTGAAGCAAATGTTATTGAGGGACTTTCACAGGAAATCTTTGCATTTGGCCTTCAAAGTGTATACTAATTCAACTTTGCTTTGAGTGATATTATTTTAGATTGTGAATTGGGGAGCCTACATAATTAAGTTGTTTCTTGTAATATCATTTGGTGTTTGTCAGATTACAGAAAGAATTGGTTAGGCTAGGATAGTGTTTAGAATTCAACACCGTGTGGGTTTGTTTTATCTTGTAAGATTTTGTTTCAGATCCGAGTCTTAAGAGGGAATCAAAATGCATCACATAAAAGTGAGTTATTCTCTCTTCGCTCTCTTACGTAGCATTGGTCTATCCCCCAGTTAAAAATATGGCAGAGTCATTGACTGGCAAGGAGTTTCTGGTTTAACCTTTCAAACACTAGCTGAAACACTATATAATGAACTTGTCTGTCCCTCTTTTGCTTGTCATCTGAGTTTGGTTTTAGAACCATTCTTAAGCAAGAGGCAAATTTTGTCAGATCCTCTTGTACACAAATCAGCTGTTTTCCATCCACTCGCACAGCAAAACAAAAAACCTTGCTAACAAATGTGCTGAACTATGCCAGATTTTGAAAGGATCTCAAAAAGGATTTTTTTCTCTGTATCAAAAAGGAGCCTGAGCTTCTTTGGTAACTCTGAAAATGGCATTGTACTAAACCTTTTTTTGTAATTTCCTTATCTCTAGCTACAGACTTTTTCTTTCAAATAGAGTAGTAGTACTGTTGGCTCACTTGGTGGATCCCAGTTTCAATATATGCAGATAATTCATCCATGCTCAAGTGATACAGCAGGCATTGTTTTTGTTTTTGTTTTTAAAGGAAGGAAGTGTCTTCTCATTTCATGTAAGCTTAATGGCCCAATCCTGTTCAAGGCTGGCATAGCAGGGCTACCAGGCCATGCTGTATCCAGTGTTGGGTTTGAGCTGGTAGGTCTCAGGGTAAGGCAACATTTGAGTCCCCCAGCCTGCTCAATGGAGCAAGTACTACTTAGCTGGCACAGAACTGAGTAGCCCCATGTAGGTGATTGCAAAACTATCAGGGAGACTGGTATAAACAAATGACCTCTATTGACTATGCACATTTTGCCATTTAAACTGAAGTGTGGAAGTGTAGCTTCAAGTAATGGGGAGGGGGGGAGCTAGCTTCAGGTTTTCTGTGTTCTTAACCACAGACAAAACTGGCTATAGGGTTTCTCTGAAATAAATAAGCATGATCAATTATGGATCTTATCAAATGAATATGAAGTGTTCTGTTCTGAAAATGTGGAGATTCAACTGGGGAGATTTCGGCTTTCAATTTCCTTCCATTGTAAACATTAACTGGCCTTTGATCCACTAACCTAGTTCAGCTTCTCTTGAATGCAATGTGATCTTTCTCTCTAGTGTATCTGACTATTTTTTTACCCTGTTTTCTCCTCTGAGACCAGGGAGTTGACTACTCTTGTGCTTGTGCCATAGATGTGCCTTTGATTTTTTATATATAAATTTTTACTGTGTCATCAAATGAGCTTCTTATTGAAACAAGATGTTTCTAAAATGAATTTTAATCATATAGTCGAGATTCAAATGTATATTCAGCATCATAATTCTGTTTGGGAAAATTAGGTTTTGTGGCCATTTAGAACTGATTATGCATTTCAGTGGGTTTGAGATAAATCTGCTTTTAGTACACAGAAAAGTACAGTTTGTTGCTTATACTTTTTATTGTTTAATTTGCAACAGATGAAGTTGGTATACATACAGATTGAAGCACAAAAATTAGTAGGGGGCAAACTGAAGATTTAATGTAGCCTATTGTTGGAGTTCTATAAAGCATGTTGAAAAGGGTATTATGACAGATTCAGCTCTGAAATATTTCTTTGCTGGGCATAAGGTTTTTCTTTTTCTTTTAAAGAATGTGTAATTAAAGTGAATTGAATAATTTGAAGTGAGAGTACATAGGTTCTGACTCTCCAACTGTCTCCTGAAGTCAGGAAGTTTAACAATATTATATTGAGGGTTATCATATTTTAAAAAGTGGTCTTGTAGAATATGTTCCAAAGTTAGAACAATTTTCAGAAATATGATGCATTTTTAAAGGAATTTGGAGGCAGTTTTGGAGGTTAGTTTCCTAGAATATACAGTAGACCTATTGTACTGATGGCACCAATCCTAAGCCTATACTGGGCCAATGCAGCCCTTCCTGTGCTGGCTCCAAGTGTCGCAAACATGCTGTAAGGCTAGGCTGATCTTGATCCTGCGTTGGGGGGGTGGGAGTGGGTAGTGAAAGAACATTCCTAGATGGGGAGGGTGGAATGGAGGAGGATTGGGCCCAGGAGGGGGCTGGGATTGGCAGTGGCACATCCTAACCTCCCTCTTCCAAGGCAGGTAGCCCTACATGGGATTCCTGCATTTGCACCAGCTATATAGCTGGCACAGATCCAAGAAGCCCTGTAGGAGTGGCTGGGGCTTTACCCAGAGTAAAGGGAAAAATATTCCCTTATCCAGTGGTGTCATCTACTCTCTCGCAAGCCGGAACGCTGGGCGGGACTTGAGTGATTGACAGCCCGTCGACTCACTTCCGGTTTCTTCGCGCGCCCCGCGCGGCTTTCCCTCGCCTCGGAGGGAGCGCCTGCTCGCCAGGGGGGATGGGTGGGGGGCACGCCGGGTGCCTGGGCGAGCAGGCGCCCCCTCCGAGGCGAGGGAAAGCCGCGCGGGGCGCGCGAAGAAACCGGAAGTGAGTCGACGGGCTGTCAATCACTCAAGTCCCGCCCAGCGTTCCGGCTTGCGAGAGAGTAGATGACACCACTGCCCTTACCCCAGGGAGACCTGCAGCCCCTTCCTAAGCTGCATAGGATAAGGCACAGGCCATGTGGCTTGGCTGCAGCAGCACAGTTTAGGATTGGGTTGCCTGATATATAAAGAGCCGTTCATTCAGGAAATGCATCAAGATGGCTATACACACAGACACGCAAATGATATGTTTATAGACTCTATTAATTACTAGCTGCATTTAACATATGGAATAGCTTTACGTTTAGCCCTGAGAACAGTACACACAGCATTCTGATTATTGTTAACTGTTCATACTGTTTCATACAGAGAGCATTGGAATTATAGCAGGCATTATTTTCCTGTGTCTGTCAAGATGTGCATTTTCATGTAGCATTTGCTTTGTATTAGCAAGCTGATAACAAGAAACCTGTTTAATCCTTTGCTTTATTCTAGCAAATCTTGGAATTGGGAGGTTTTCAAAAAGCATCTCCCCATCCCCCTTTTGTTGCTTTAATAGCATTGATAGTATATTCAAGGATACCTGCTTTTATTTACCATGGAGCTAGTGTATTCCATTCTCTCTGGAGAGTTGGTAATTGGCTTATAGCAAAGATGTACAATAACTTGAGAACCTTCAATGAGAATTAACTACAGCAGGGTGTGGCATCAGTGAACCAGCTTGACCCCCATTTCTGATCAGAGTAAATCACTATGATGCTGAGCAGTTGGGGGGAAGGGGGAGTGGGGTTAACACATTCAGAGATGTTAAGCAACAGTAAAACCTCCGTAACCGTTTAAATGACAGTAGCTGACTGTTTGAATTAACTTTCTATTTGGCTTAATTTGGGGTCCTAATTATTTCTAACTTACGTGAGTAGATTTCAATTATAGTATACTATAGGGATTTGTAGCTAAGGCAACTGAAGGAATCATTTTACCCAAAGTACTTTTATTCAGCTGATTAAGGTAGGTTAAAATGGAAAGATAGAACATTGAAATTTTCTTTTTTGAATCCCAATGAATTGTTTCACATGGGACCAAGAAGACAATAGCGAGAATGAAATTGCTCTTGCCTCACATCTATTTTAGTGATCCTGAATCCTTTGTAAATGTTGTGTGTGTGTGTGTGTGTGTGTGTGTGTGTGTGTGTGTGTGTCCAAAAGATTATATCTTTTTGTGTGGTGCTGCTGGTAGCAAACGTGAAACCAAACAACTATAGTTTGGCAAATAAAACTACAACCCTAGACACACTCAACAGTAAGTAAACATCATTGAACTGAATGGGAACTCATGGAAAAGAAGGCAAAAGTATGCTGTTGTGTCAGCAATAGGAGATTTTAGTCAGTTCCGATGCTGTAGCATGTTAAAATACGTCATGTACACATTTGCTAACACACGTTGCTGCTTTCTTGCATTTTTAGATGTACAGTACATGTGAAATATTTTATGTGTACTTACCTAGTGAAGTGGCACTTTCTTCCAAATAAGTTTTTCTTACTATTTTAAATGAAAAATGCTCATCTGTTTATATGAAGGTGCGTACAAATAGTTGCATTAAAATTGATGGAGATGTCTGGAAATGTACCTAATTTGGATCAGGGTAACTAAATTGCATTCCTATCAACACTTACCTAGGACTAAGCACCATTGACTATATGGGATTTACATCTAAGTACACGTACATAGGATTGGGCTCACAGATTACAATCCGAAACATTTACCAGTACAGGGAGTAAGGGCCCAATCCTATGAGTTTATTGCGGGTGTAATGTTACGATTGTAAATGTGCTGTG
Organism: Lerista edwardsae; assembly: GCA_029204185.1. Taxonomy (NCBI): domain Eukaryota; kingdom Metazoa; phylum Chordata; class Lepidosauria; order Squamata; family Scincidae; genus Lerista; species Lerista edwardsae. Next base: position 2,087,478 of record JAJKFI010000096.1, read on the forward strand.
AAGCACATTGGTGCCACCTGGAGCCCATGCTGGGGCCGCTGCCAGTTAGTGCAGTGCCCCAGCAGGCATGGCACCCTATTACAGACAATACGGATGGACTGGGCAAAAAAATTGACTTGTTAGAAGGTAGATGTTGATTGGGCCACTATAATTTGTCAGCTGGGGAGGGATGGAGCGAGGGGTGCGACTGGCTGTGGCCTTCACTCTGGATCCTATCCTCTCTGTCAGGCTGTGTGGCCCAACATGGAGGCTCTCGAGTTTGCTCCGGCAAAACAACCAGCGCTGACCTGAGGAGGCCCATTACGGGGCAAATGTCCTCTTCTCCTGAGATGCCTCCTATGGCTGCCACGGTAGCCGTTTTTGGCACTGCTGCTCCTACAGGTGCCCGGTTACAAAAAAAATGACTTGTTAGAAGGTAGATGTTGATTGGGCCACTATAATTTGTCAGGTGAGTTCAGTATTGCCTTGTACTTATGATGTGCAACCATAATTGCATTATGAAATTGCTTACAATTAGTCCTTAGAATTGTGCAACAGTGGCCCATTACTGCTATGGAAATTACTTCCTTTGTTTGGTTTTAGAATTCCCAGATCCAGCTGTATCTCTTGGACAGACTATATGTTTTGTCTGCAAATGTAAAATTGGGGTTACAGTGCAAAATGTAGCTTCCCTTCGATATGCCAGAATGTGCCCCGAGCTTTTAACTATTAAAATGATTTTATTTAACTTCAGTTCCATTCTGTGTATGTACAGAGCTCAACATCTGGACTGCATTAGTCTTAAATTCCCTATTGGTTTTCCAGACTGGGTACTGGTACCTAAATTTGTTAAAAACCCAGCTTAATAGAAAAAAAAAACTGCTTTGAAATTCTATTCCTTTCTCATATTTTGAACTCTCTCTTTCCCTCTCCCCATTAGTGGTATCTTAGATGTATCCAGCAAATACTAATAGTTTGTAGTACTGTATATAGTGCTAATGAGGACAGTAGTGAACAGTCAGATTTGGTAATTATTCATTGTCATTTTAAGGTGCTACTACATGACATGTTAACAAAGCAGGCCACTGTTGCCCATTCTACCTAGATGATGGTTCTCCCCTTATGTTACCCATTCAATGTAACTCCAAGATGATGGTTCGCCCCTTACACAGATGATGGTGTCTATCCTGTTGAAATATTCCTTTTAGAAGAGTCGCACCCCAACTGCTTTGCTTTGGGTAGCAAATGATGCATGTATTGCGATAATCATAATATTCAGGATAAGATCTCTCCAGACAAAACCATTTCAGAGCTGACCTCCATCTCTAACCTTTCCAGCCTGTACATGCCTAGAATTTTCCTAGCTCTGTGTTTATGATAAACAGTGGTTTGCCCCAGAAGTTGCCTCATTTATTCTCATCAGTGTATTCCTCCTCCCCTTTTTTTTGCACGAAAATGGAATTTGGACATTGATCAAAAGATCTTCTTGATGGTTTTCCTTCAGAAGTCTGATTTTCCCCCCAATTTACAATAGAAAAAAAAAATCCCTCGCCCTGAAAGCAAAGAAAATGGTTGCAGCTGGTGGTGCCTGCTTTGTGCACGGAATCTCCATGTCAGCAAATGGACACGGTATTCTTTCGGGATATCTGTGTTATCACTGAATATGAAACTGTTTCCCGATGACAGGCAGATGGAATGTTGTGCTGAATGTGTAAATTGGAATTATCGCATCTAGCATTTCTCTTTGCCAGGTGCCAGCTTGCTGCTGTGGCCCAATGCTAATGTTGAAGGGGTGCCAGGAGCAGTTTTATTTGCTAATTATCTCTTAGCATCTCCAGCAAACAGCTTGCCCAGGTGTTTTCAAAAGCACCTAGCAGGGCAGTGGACGGCTGCAGGTGCTCGTGTAGTGATAGGACAGCATACCGAATGCTGCCGGTATCTGCATCCATCTGTGTAATTGTTTTATTAAACCTGGAGTTTGTTGAGCCTAATGCGCTTGAGTGCAGGGCTGACAGTGGTATTAGTGGGCCCCAATCCTTGACTTCTGTTAGCTTTCTCTGAAGCAGTCCCTTAAAGAGGTGTCACTGAGCAAGCCCTCTCTTTTTGGATGAAAATTTCCAACTAAAATGTTTATGGGACTATGAGTAAAAAAAAGATGATCTTTCCTCATGTTTTACTAAAAAAGAAAAATGTTAATATATGAAATAATTTTAGAATTAAAATGATGACAATAACTAGCATTTATATAGAGCCTTTTTTGAGAGTTTGAGTATAGGCGTGCCCTGGTATCCACTGATTTGGTTTCATTTATCCATGGGCTACCATGGATACTGGGATACCTATTAAAAAGATAGGGGAACATCAAAACCACTGATGTTTCCCTGTCTTCCAAAAGGCGTCCCCAGTGTTCACGGTTTCAGGTATCCACGGTGGTCCGGAACAGAACCCCAGCAGATACCAGGGCATGCCTGTACTTTTTCTCTTGAACATTAGGTCATCCATTAGGTCAGATAAGTTCATCCAATATTATTACTCCCATCTGAATTATAAATGTTTTTGGGTCTGTGTGCCTGTGTGATGCTGAAAGATTTAGTGGCTTTCTAAAGCTGCTTGTTGGTTTATGAATGAAGTGAGTGGTACACTGGTAACTTCCAGCTTACCTTCTTACAGTACAGTCTTGTCAGTCAGAAATAGTCAGAACCACACTAATGGACCAATCCTTTGGGTGCATTATGCCAGTGGACCCTGTGATTCCATTGGTGTTACATGCTGTACAGTTACTTAAAATGCAACACTGTTGGCATGCATGGCCTGCCCACTGCTGCAAGTGATGGGTGGCCAGGTCTACACAAGGGCGGACCACGCCTTCCTGCCAGAGCAGGTAAGGTAGTGCAGGAGTCAGGAGAGAGGTGGGAAGGGTGTAGAATGGAATGGGGATGGGCAGAACAGGTAGGAGATGGGGAAAGGGGTAGGTGGATTGGGGGTGAGTTTAGCAGCGGTGCCCACCAAATCCTAACACTCTTCCTGGGCCTGAGCTGAACATGTAGATGGCTGAACATGAACTTGCTATCCAGCTGGTGCAGATTGAAGTTGCCCATGCCAGCTGCAGATGCTTAGTTTTCCCTTACCCAGAAGAAGCCTCAACATGCAGTGCGGGGATTTAGTTACGTTTGGGCTATAAGTCTCAATAAAGATGGCCTTTAAAAAAGCACAATGTGTTGGCTTGATACACGCACAGGAATCTGAATTTCCTTTCCCTGGCCTTCTTTCGGTATCCAAAGGGAATTACATAATTTTAGTAATGCTGCTTTGATCTGCCTTTGACTCAAAGAAGCCTGTTTTCTGAGCCTTATGCCACTGCTGTTCTTTGTGGGATAGAGTTAATCACTAGGAGAATACAGCTCTGATAAAAAATTTTTAGTTGTTTCCAAAATTGCTACTATAGCTCTCTTCTAAACAGCACTGTTAAAAAGAGGGAGTTTTGAGCACTTGAGTATTTCTATTGTTGTTCACAGTCTAAACATTCAGAATGCTAAATTGTTCATCCTCTGTGCCTGTTAATTAATACAACTCAGGGTAAGACATTTCATAAGTGCTAAGTGCTTAACAGTCTGTTTGCTCTCTGATAGCCATCTTCTTTGGTGCACGTCTTGTCTTTGTTGTGAGTGGCTGGAAACTATGTTCTTTTGTACTTCTGGTTTTTTTTTTTTTTTTGAATGCTTGCTTGAGGGTCAAGGTTTTTCATTGCCATGAAAAGCCTGAGGAAATAATCCTTTGTGGTGGTTCTTTGAAATACGACTCATGACATTCAAGGCCATGGTTTGTGCTAATCAAAGTTGGGAATCCAAACCGTGGTTTGAGTTTTGAAATGAAAAACAAGCAAACCAAGATGTAGCTTGCTAAGCAGTATCCTGTCCGCATGCCACATTGTTCTTCAGCTCATTCACGTTATACCAGATGATATCCCAAACTGGTCTTCTTTTTCTGATTCATGCCAAAGTGCCATTGCATGTCTGCTGTATTGTAATTGGCCAGCTATAGGTGGTGATGATGGAATAAATGAGGATTTGTCTGCTTAGAAACATTAGAAAGTTATAATTTGTAGATTGAACATCATATTACCAGCTTTTCAGTTGCCAGTTTGTGAACTTATATTCATCTATGCAATATCTTCCATAGTTCCTGTAAATGTCAGCTTACTGGTTTAAAAAAGATCATAAAGTAACATTGTTTTGTAGCATGGCTTCTCCTTGCTTTCCAATCCCATATAATACCAGAGTACAAATGCACCCATTCAGTTAGATGGAGTAGCCCATAATGTGTTCATAGAAAAAAAATCATGTCACTGTTCCTAAAACTCAGGTGGATGATTCCCTATTGTTGCATTCTCTGCTGTTGACTCCAGTACTTTGGAATTCCAGCCCCTTCTTATATGGGTTCCCAAATTTCATCACATCTGCCTGACAGGTAAGAAACCATCTGGGAACGCTGGTGCAAAATGGGGGAAAGAAACCCAAGGGCAGGTGCTGCATTCATAGTTGGGACAGAGGCTAGCAGCTTCCTATGGTGTTGAAGAACCTGAATATAACCCACTCGGAGAATGGGATATTACATGTGATAACAAAGTAGAGATAGAGGAGTTAAGTTACATTGATGCCATTTTGCCTTATTTTGAACAATAGGTTTTAAAGAGCCGTAAAGTTTCTTTTATCTGTATCTTCCTTTCAAAAACAGCACGCGATTCTCTTGGGGTGACACAGAGCACAATCCTAACCTGGAGTTAGGCTGGCACAGGACAGCAAAATTTGGCCAGCACACCGTAAAGTATGTTTGGACCACTCTCGGGGTCAGAGAGGCCAGCACACAGACGTGCTATCTCCTGTGTCCGAGAGTCGTCCAAATGTGCTTTACAGTGGCCCTGGTGCCAGCCAAACTTTGCTGGCCCAACTTTGCCAGCCTAACTCAGGTTAGGATTGAGCCTACAAAGTGCTGCAGATTTTACTTGTTCGAACATGTTTTTGTTGAACTGTATAGAAAGCCATATTCCTGGCATTTTGGTAGAAGCAGTTGCGAATAGGGCATTTGTATTGCGGATTTTATGGATGCACTTTTTTGTGTCTTCCTAGACATTAGAATAATATGGTGTCTTGTTGTTGTTTTCTCATCTGCCATGTTGGAGATATTGAGTTCATTTTTTGAATCTAGAATGGGTGAAAGGGATTAGAGGACTCCTATGATTTGAAATAGGTTTACAAACTCTGCGCAAACTGTGATTTATTATTTTGTTTTTCTGGCTGATGACAAGCTGTGGTTTGTCAACTAAGATGTGTGCTTATCCTTGGTTCAGCTTCTCAAACAATAGTTTGGTGGGGCATTTAAAATGAGCCAGTGCCATAGCAAGTTTTCCTTAATAAAGAAACAATGGCTTGACTCCTTCTCACACCTGTGTGGTTATAGCACACTTCCTGGTTGGTCGATCTTTCTCTGTAGGAGGAAGGGGAAGGCACTCATCACAACATGGGTTGCCCCTCCCATGTATGAGGCAGGGCTGGACTTCACCATTGTCTCCACCTCCAGGGAGGGCATCCCCAATCTGGCTCTGCCTCGCACAGAGCTAGGTCGCACTTCAGGTGAGCTCCCAGAGCTCATCTCCACATCCTTTTCCTCCTTCCTGAATTTTTCCTACTTTTCCCTCTGCTCTCCTCTTGACCTCCCCTCTTTCTTGACCCACCTCAGAGAGAAAGGGGAGGCTTGCAGGTTGGTTTCACCAGCGTGGCCTGGCTGCTGCGGGAGAAGGAGAGGGAGCGCCTCGCCCAATCAAACAGCCATGCACACACCGACGGGCGGGCAGAGAATCGGGGTCTGGAGCAGCTGCTAGCCCCGGCCCCACAGATACAGAGGTGACCTTGCCGCTACAGGCAGCAGCGCACTCCGAGGCTCACCACGAGCCCATGCCAAAAAAAAAAAAAAAGGAGGCCTTGCCGCGCTTACAGCAATGGAGGCATCGGACCTAGTGGAACACGCAGATGGGCTCGAGAATGGCATGGAATCTGCCCAGTCAGGTAATGGGTCCGTGGGGTCCCAGGCAGAGGGGGTGAGTGAAGGGCTCCTACCCAACCCCATTCCTTGCCAATCCACACTTCCGTGGCATCCCACCCACCCACCCCAGCTCAGCTCGACGCAGTCATCAAGCAGGCTGTGGAGGGACTTTTTAAGAAGCAGCTGCCTCTTTATCAGGGCCTGCAAAACTCCAAATCCTCCCCCTCCCCGAAAAGCCAAACGCAAGAGGGCTCCAAGCCCATCTCTGGAGTCCTCAGATTGTTCGGGGGGGGGGAGGGCCTCTAGGTCCACTTCTAAAAGGGCAAAGAGAGACAAGCTTCTCTCCCACAAGGCCTCGCTCCACAGCAGGCAGGCCTCTGCTGCTTATGTGCATGGCTCCACCCCATCTTCCTCAGACAAGGAGGAGGGGGAGCTTTCTGGAGAAGATGAACTAGAGGATCAGGCCAAACAAAATCTGGACAGACTTTTTCCAATTGAGTATGTCCCGTGTCGTGACAAGTACCTCCCCCCCTTCCTCCTACAGAGAAAACGGAATTCTTATCTGAGAATATCCTGTTCTTGGAGGAGGAAAGGGGAGGCACTCGACCCACCGCATTGGAGCTTGGCGATTAGTGGGGGTGACAGAGGGTAGGGGCCCGGGTGGGGAGTTTACCTTGCCCCGCTGAAATTGGTTTGTCTGGTGTTAGTTCTTTTACTTTCTGTGTTTCTCTGCTGCCCGTTGGCACCTTTTTACTATGTTTCTTCATGCCTGCACATGCATGGCGGGCCGTACGCCGCCCTCAGGGCAGTGGTGGAGGGTCTCCTATTTTCCAGCTCTTCTTAGCCAGACTGGGGATGGGCTGCCCTCCCAAGAGGTAAGTCCGGCCCTGCCTCATGTGTGGGAGGGGCAATCCATGTCGTGATGAGTGCCTCCCCCTTCCTCCTCCCAAAACAGGATATTCTCAGGTAAGAATTCCGTTTTCTAAGTCATCTTTGCATGACTGGCTAAAAGCAGCTTTTGCTTCAGTTGGTTTATAATGTGAGAATAAAACCAACACTGGTCAGAATGCTTGGAATTCACATTGCAAATGCGTCTCTTCCACTTTCTCTTCCATGTTAACAACAATTAGGTCGTCACATAAATAACGCATAAATAAGGAGCAAGAAGGGCTCAAATGTCTCAGGTTTACAGACATTTTACAGACTCGCTTAATAGTTATTTCCTATCTCCACGGAACTCTGAGAACTGTACTTCTTTGAGAAGGCTAGGAATTTCATTATGTTGATTATTACATGCTGCTTCCTATTATTTTTGTGCATGGCACATTTTAGTTTCCAAGGGACATAGACATGTAATCAGAAATACCCTGGATGTGCCTTCAATTCAAAGATGTTTGACCCAATAGGAACTACTGGGTGCATCTCTGGTGATGTGAACAGAGAACTACTTGAGTCCAAATTATCCTATTCTTATGCTTTATGCTACCAGGAGGACATTATGAAAGCAAACACTGTACATTTCCCTTGTTAATTTTGTAAATGAGATGGGAATTCCTTTGGTGGTTTCTTCATAGTTTTCGTTTTTTCAAGTCTAGGGTAGTGGTTCTCAAACTTTTTAACATTAGGGTCCACCTAAAAAAAAAATTCACTTTACCAGTCACTCCCATGGCTATAATGGTGATTAGGCAGCAGTACCCCCAAGTAGCAAGTTGTTTGACCCTTAATGCACATAGCCTAATCAATCAATCAAAAAGTATTTATTTTCCCTGTAGTTTCATAAAACTGTATCTAACTAATCTACCCTGTAGTTTCAGTTGGGTTGTGACCTACAGGGTGGGCTGCAGACCCACAGTTTGAGAACTATTGCTCTAGGACATTTGGGAAAGGTAACATGTGCCTGCATTGCGAACATGTTTTTTTCCAGTAGTTTTTTTATCTTTTTCTGTAATAATGTCTGTTTGGAATCAGCCATTTGCATGTAAAATTATAAATACCGAACACCTTTAAAGTAAGAAGCAGCTTAATTAGCACTGAGCACATGCTAGCAATTTGCTTATAATTTATGTAGTTTTATTTGTATAAAACATTCAATAAGGATAGGTAACAATTTTTTTTTAAAAAAACACCTAGATATGCAAAAACGTTTGATTTAATCCTTATAAAGGAAACCTTTATTTAACATTAAGTTATAGTCTTTAGTCAGACATTAGAGGTTTAAATGCCTAGTGTTTTTAAAATGACAGATAATTGACTTTGCAATACCAATTATAAGTGCATGGGGATATGTTGGTAAGAAGTTACCTAGTTATGTGATGAATATATGGGAATACTGCAGGTTGAGTATCCCTTGAGTTAAGTATCTGAAATGCTCCAAAACTTTTTCTCAATTGTTTAACAGATGATACAGGTATTCTGGTGATGCTACTGCACTGCTTACTTGCATACTAAATGGTATTGTTAGGTGCATTGCTTGTGTGAATAAGGCTTTGACCCAAAATTCAAAAAAATCTGAAACACTTAGTCCCAAGCATTTTGGATAAAGAATACTCAACCTGTAATTTAAAGCACAATTTTGTGCTTGTTCTGGTATGCAGTGAGGGGTAACTCACAAACTACCTACTGGAAAAGTCACATCTTGGTACATAGGATAAAATTCAATATCCTGAGAATTTCAGCATTTGTTTTTAAAAGGCAGCATTCTTACAGGTGTGAAATTAGGCTTGACCAATGAGTACACAATATCTGGTGAAATTTAAAAATTACAATGGACCTGAGCAGGATGTCTGTTGGTTTGGGGAAGAGCATCTTTACATGTTCTCTGCCCTTTCGCAAGGTTAGCACAAGCAGAGTCAATCATGAACCTAAGTATGCATATGCCATTCCCCCCCCCCGCCCCCGGCCCCCCCAAAAACCTTATTTGGATTTGCACAAAAAGTATTACTGGACAGTAGATTCCGTCTAAAAAATAAATCATTTTCAACAAAGATTTCTAATGAACATCATGACCATGTATGCCGTCCTTTTTACCCTCCAGGCTTTTAGATATGCAAAATGGAAAAAAACCACATGCGTTTTATGTTAAATGATAATTATGCTGCTTTTACATACTCAGGTGATTTGTGGTTTTTCTCTGAGTTTATCTGAGCAATTAAGCATAAGAGGAAATTACATAAAACCAAGATATACTGTATATCATCAACATTAGGCTTAACTAACTGGCATACTGAAATAAAAGACACACAGTATAGTTTTTTTTTTTTAAAAAAATAGACATCATGCTGTCTTGTTTTTTTAATCATTGCCTTTTTCATTTTTTTCTTTTTCATTTTTTTCTTTTTGTACTCTGACATAATCATTTACACATTTCCAACTTTACAGTGAAAAAGACACATTCTGAAATAAAATACTCCATTTCTGTAGGCTGTTGAAAAGTGAGCTCTCAAATTATTCTGGCTGCAGCCGTATGAGTTACACATCGAAGTCGTGTCTTTAGTATAAGATGGCCATGGCACTAGCAGCCTCTTTTATCTTTCCCCCCTCCTCCCCCCTGCACTCCCACACTTACACCTACATTTTCAAAAGGTCATGCCTGTTGAGGATGGTCTTGTAAACCAACCCCAGTAATAATGTAATAAAATGCAACTGATTCTATTTGGTATGAACAGAAATCGCCAAAGCCTTCACTTTGCTTATAGTTTTATTAAAAAAGTAGTTAATGATCCCTCCCAATAACAGTTTCCCTCAGAAGAAATCCCTTTCTTCAGCAATGTTATTTGAAGAGAAAATAAGAGATTTCAAAATGTGTGTGTGAGATGCATTTGAATGATAGGGAGGGAATGGAAGTGGCTCAGCATCTTGTACATAGTATTGCTGAAATGCTAGTAATAAGTGTTGTGTATTAAATACTACATTATCTGTATTAAAAATCTTGATTTCTCCAATCCCTAGTGAATGCCCAACCCCTGGTGAAAAGGTAATCAAAGTTAATAGCTTTGTTGCGGGCACCAGTGTGATGACTATTCAGCAATGAGTGGTGATTGATAGTCCAAGCCTATGCATGTCTACTCAGAAGTAAATCCCATTATACTCAATTGGGATTACTCCCAAGTAAGTGTGGATATGATTGCATCCTTAGTTAAGAGACACTTTTAATCAATTTTTTTTTCAAATTTTGCTTGTGTTTAGAAACTGAAATGTTTTAATTAATGGATTTAAAGATTAAAAAGACTTGTAGTCTACCGGGCAGTAGCCACATAAAACTCAGAATGCCTTGGGACTATCATCTCGCACTCTCTAAAGATGGGTAGAGCTTTCACCTTCCTTTGTCTTCCAGTGCATCAGAGGCTTTGAGACATAAGAGGTGAGGGTATAGCTTGGCTTTAGGCTGTATTGGTTTTCCTGTTTATACCCCACTCACTATTAACTGGTGACTCAAGGATACTCAAGGGGAAGGAATTCTTTTACAAAAATGTCACCACTGGGAATACTCTCTTTCGCACTCCTGAAGATTCTCTTTTCTGGATAATGGTGAAGCTGGACTTTTTCTGTAGATCTTAATTGGCAGGAAGGTTTGTATTGGAAGAGATTTGCTAAGGTGTGCTGGGCCCAGACAATGTAATAATGTAAGGCATTCAAAATAATAAGCAATTGGATTGTGTGAAGAATCTAACTGGCAGCCAGTGGAATACTCTGACAATAGGAGTTAATTGCTTTCTTCATATACTCATGGGTGGTTATATAATCGGTTGAGGTGGCAATAATTAAGAGCTAGTATGGTGTTAATGGCCGCTAGACCATTAGACTTATTTGTTTGTTAAGGATATTTATATCTTCCCACTCTAGTCCAAAGTTGAACCATGCAGAGGCTAACATAAACACAGATTTAAAACCACAAGAAGAAGTTAAAATTCAAGCAAACAAGAGGCAGATAGCAGTCATAACAGACAACCAAAGATTTATATTCGAGAGGTAAAAAAAACTAGTGAGATCTCTTTTAAAACTGCAATTAGCCAGGAAGATCAGCAGGCAACCTTGGACAAGTCCCTGTCACTGAGCCTGACCCATTTTGCATGGTGGTTGATAGGAAAAATGTGAGAAACCCGTGTAAGCTGCCCTGAGTTCACTGGAGCTAGGGTAGAATGCAAATGTGACAGGTCAATGGATCAGTTATTCATCAAGGCATTAATTTGTCTCTGTGGGCACAGTACCGATAATAATCAGTACTCATTATGGGGGAAAAAAAACTCTTGCTATAATCATTATATACACCTGAATTGTTATATGATAGTTGAAGTTATTGTAGAAGAAACCTGACTGTATGGACAGTCAAAGACTGTTCATTCTTTAATGCTGTCTTGGACTAGTGAAACCTAGAGAATACATACCCTTGTTTTCTCACTTAGACTGACACCCAAGTCACTTTCTGTTTTTTGCACTTTGCTGTCCAAATCAAGGTCTTGTGAAAGCATGATCGTTGATTGTGTTTCATATGTATGTATTAGGTGTCCCTGGCACTCTTGGGCATGGGTCAATTATCAGGGTTGCACATACAAATTTGTGTATAATATGTTCATATGTTTGGTGGCGTTGAGAGGGAAATGGTGATAGTTGAATGTTTGATGAAGCCATCCGTGCACCTTGGTTCCATATAGATATCCATAGTTTTGTCATGGTAAATAGTCATCCTACAATTCAAGATGCAGCCTGAGAGTAGTGCTCTTTATGTTTTTGGTCTTCAGGATAGAGAAGACCATAAATCTAAAGCGGTAACTTTGCATTGTGACCATTTAATGCTGGAATTGTTCTGCCCAGTGGTAAGGAGAATTTTCAGTATTTAGGTGTAGTTATTAAATAAAATAGCTGTGTGTATCCACACAGAGGCTATTTGTCTTTCTGAAATGAACATTTAGTGTATGTTAACTATTGTTTTTTTTAAAGTTCCCTTACAATTTTTAATTGCAATAAATGGATGATTTGAGGTTCTTACTGTACTGATTATATTTTATGAGTAGGGCGCCTGTTTGTTTTTTCATTCTTGTGGAATAAAAGATTCTAACTTCAATATGTGCCTAGCAGCAGGTAATGCTATTCTTCTTGTACACTGGCAATTCCCAATAGCATTTTGATTCCTTTTATTGTAGCACCACAAAGCAGCTGGCACAACGTGCAGATTAAAATGAAACTTTTACAAGAATGATAAAGTGTCATGCTGGTTTTATCCTGACATTTCTGGGCAGCCGAGTTTTAATTATTTGACTAAAGGTGTTAATTCTGTTCTGTGAAAAAAGGAGAAAAGTAGTATCAGGATGATAGATGTAGATGTCAGAATGCCAGAGAGGGTTCCACATCTTGTGATTAAAGGTGTTACTCTGGTGTTAAACCCAGATTACGAGAGCATCTTAAATTCTATTGATTCTGTCAGCTTTGTTTTAATGTGCTGTTCAAACTCTGGTTGGAAGAATCATGGACACACACATCCATAGGAAATAAAAAAAGGAGGAAAACAGCTCAGAGTGACATTGACCTCCCCGTCAGAATTGCCAGTCTCTCTAGCTTCCAAGAGACTGTCCTTGTGTCTATCACTCAAGAAAGGACTCTGTGAAACGGGGATTTAACAACTTGACTTGGCTGTCTAGCTGTAAGTCCCATCATTTTGTTATACATGCTTCACCCATCTCAGGCCATTGTATCTGAGCATGTGCTTGAGGGACGCACCGCTGTCAAGCATTATTCCAGATAAACAGAGCTGCAGCATAGTGGAAGAACTGTTCAGAAAATCAGATCATGCTTATTTTTTTTTTCCATAGCTGGTTTACCTTTCCTTTAGCTATCAGGACACAAAAAGAGTTTGGGACTGGAAGTAGCATACTTCGCCTTTTTCTTTTTTTTAATAAAAAAGGCTAATTCATGTTTTAAAAAAAAATGTCTGCCTGTTTCTTTTTGTTCAAAGCCTGTTTGTTATGACCCAGGGCAGACTACCTTTTATGTGTGTGTTTCTTTTTAATCCCCTTAGGGTGCAATCCTAAACTGAGTTAGGTTGGCATAAACTAAGCAGCAAAGTTTGGCCGGCACAAGGGACACTGTAAAGTATGTTTGGACCACTCTCAGAGTCAGAGAGGCCAGTGCACAGACGTGAGCCATCCTCACTGACTCCGAGAGTAGTATAGTCCAAAAACGCTTTATGGTGGCCCTTGTGCTGGCCAGACTTTGCTGGCTTAGTTTATGCTGGCCTAACTCCAGTTTAGGATTGTGGTCTTGGAGTTCTGCTGTTTTCAGTGCTATAACAAAGAACAATTGAAGGATCCATATGACAACGAATGCCTATAAGATGTTTATTTTTTGTTCTCCTTTTTGAAGTGAATAGGGAGGGGGAAAGAGAGAAGGTCTTAAGCAGGGCAGCAGTATCAAGATTTTGGTGCTAACAAAAATCTATATCAGTACCCTTCAACAAATTAACTCTTTTGGCCAGAGGTTCTCAAACTCCTAGGGCAGTGATGGCGAACCTATGACACGCAGGTCAAAGATGACACACCACAACATTTGGGGTGACACACCAGCATTCACCAATACACGGCAAAAACTTTTTTATTTTACTCACTTTTCATTTTTGTAATTATTTGATGTTTCTTTATGTAATACATTTGTTGTTGTTCAGTCGCTAACTCGTGTCCGGCTCTTTGCAACCCCATGGACCAGAACCCCCTATTTTTTGTTTAAATAAATGAATACAAAGAATTGTTTCTCCTTTTGGGGGGAAGGGGGTTGACACGATTGCAGAGCCAAGTTAAGCATTTTACTACGTTTTGACACACCAAGCCCAAAAGGTTCGCCATCACTGTCCTAGGGAGTTTGAAAACCAAGTAAGTGCTTGCAGGGGTGGGGGAAAGGCAGCAACGCTATTGGAAGGATTGCACTGCTGCCAGTGGTGAAGACTTTTTTTTTCTTACCCACATAGCGCCGGTCTCTGGGGGAGGGTCCGGGGAGCCTGCAGATCCCTCTGCAGGGCTTTCTACTCCTCCAACCGGCTAAAAAAAGTAAAGAAAAAATGGCCACTCTGGTTTCATGATGAAAACTTTTTTTTTAGCTGTTTGAAGGCATGGGGATCCCTGCAGGAGGGGCCTGCAGGCTCCCCAAACCTTCCCAGGAGGCCAGTGCTGTGTGGGGAAGTCCAATTAAAAAAAATCCTTCACCACTGGCAGCAACACAATCATCTCCATCATGTTGCTGCCTTTGCCCTTCTCCAGCCCCATCAGATATAGTCAGACCAAGCTGTGGTCCATTTCTAGTCATAATGGCATAAAGCCCTTCCGCGCAAACCTGGGTGGTTCAGACCAGTTTACTGCGGCAGCCTTGGTGTAATGCACAGTAGACTATTACAGCGAGATGGGCACAGATTCACCATAGTTTTATATTGGTTTAACAGGACTGATAAGCTAGGATGGTGCATTGGTTTGGGAGTTGGACTAAGACCAGGAAGATCCAGGTTCCTATCCCTGCTCTGCTGTCAAGCTTCCAGGGTGACCTTGAACCAGTCAACATCCCTGAATCTCACCCTAACTCACAGGGTTATTCTGATGACAACAGAAGAGGAGGAACAATGTACACAACCCTGTGCTCTTTGGAGGAAGGGCGGTATAAACACGTGAAAAATAAATTAAAGAGCAAGCTATCTGCTGGAGATGGTTCATGGACACTTGGACCAGATTGTGCGCTTTATTATGAGGCAGAGCATAGGATTGAACTCAGTCTATATTAAGATGATCATTTTGAAAGGTTTTTTTTAGCAGCAATTACAGCTCAAAATTACAGAGATCATTTTGTTTCACTACAGGAAATGGTTTTCTTGTCTGACTGTCTTACACTGACATTCCTGTCCACTGTAAACATATTTCCATTCAGCTCTCAGGCAGAAAAAGTATTGTAGCTAGTTCATATTCAAGTTCAGAAATAAAGCACGTTACACCAATTATTCAGACTTTGGTTTCTAGCATTCCAAGCATTCTATATTATAGCATTTGGGAATACTTTGGAAGCTCTGTGTATAGGTGCACCCCCATATCCACAGATCCCGTACTTACGGTTTCAGTTATCCAAGGATTAGTCAGCCCCCTTACCTTCCTTTATTCTTACTTTGGGTTGCTAAAAACCTTCTTGCTGTGGGGGGGGATACTCTATACCTAACCTAGGGTTCCCTCTTACTGTATCTGTGGTTTCAGGTATCCATGGGAAGGCCAGGAACCTATCCCCTGTGGATACCTGAGCACACTTGAATTCTCATACACCTCCAGATCTTTAGGTTGGACTGATCCTCTCAACCTGGTATAGAAGTGAAAGAATTAGAAAGCAGCCATGATAAAAATAAACTTTATGTAAGCATTGTTGGCTGCGAATATCAAAACAAAAAAAGAATTTGCCCTTTTTTAAAAATGCATTTCAAAACTGAGCATTGATAAGCATAAAACCCAGGACTTTAATATTCTCTTTTTATTTTCAAGAGGTAACATGATTATACAGAAATAAAATATTTGCGAAAAACCACCCTTAATGTGTCATAGAATTTAAAGTCTGTAACATAGAGGGACATATTTTTGTAACCAACTTGTGTCTGATTTCCATTATATATTTGAACGGAAATGTGGAAAAAAAAGTGGAAGGCAGTATATACTGTGATTTTACATTATCCATTGTTCTGAAAGAGTACACCTGGAAAAGGAAGGATGAATTGAGAATAAAGTCAGAAAAAAAAATCCCTCCCCACCTCCGTTTTTAAGTAGCTGCTGGGAAAGAGGGAATAGTTTCAAAACATCTTGTAATCATGAATTAGAATGAATTATGTCACATAGCTGTGGAGGCCATTTAGTATTTCAAAAACTCAGCAGGGGACCTTTTTTAAAGACATAATTAAAACAACAGAAGATATAGGCGGTTATGGATCTTAAGTTCCAGGCTTCCAGAATAATTTAAGTCCCTCTGAAGTACCCCTTGCTGTTGTCATCTATTAGCATCTGTGTGATATTTCCCTTCAGTTAGTGCTCTCATGTTAGGAAATGGGGCACAAAGTCAATAGGTCATGACTAGATTGGCCAGTATTCTGAACGTTTTGGTTAAGTGCTGTTTGGTTAATTTTAGATTAAAAGCTACTTTCAAGGGAATATTTGAATAACACATGGTATCTACTACTGAGAAATAATTTATCTTTAACAAGGAAAAGACATTATCAATTTAGTTGATATACGTATATTGGTGTAAATAATGGATCTGTCTGAAAAGGCTAAGGGTGTGAGTTCTTTACCCAAGGGAACTTTCAGGCCGAGCCTATTTCATATTGTGTTGGATATTTAAACTTGTACTTAACTATTTTAGTTATTCTGCTTAATGAATTAATGCTATTCTGTGGCACTTCCAACAGTCTCACCGCAACTATAATTGAGTGTGCTCCCTTCTTTGTTCCTACATGCTTGAATAACAGCACACCAATGTAGCACATGGGTATGGCATCTCCACATACTTCACTGGAGATGAAAGATACGGAAATGCAGAGAGATGTGCTTGTGGCCATGGCTTCTCAATCACAGTGAACCAAATTCCCATATGATAATCATGATGATTCAGACTACTAGATTAAGATTGGCAGAAGGAAACCCATGAAAACAGTGCTCTGAAGACACCTAAAATAGGTCTACCTTGTTTAGACCTACCTTGTTTAGACCTACTACCTTGTTTCGTAGAAAGAAAATATCACTACTACATCTGACAGCTTGTTACCAGACCCTGACGGTTAAGAGGTTTGACAGATATAAGAAGATTTATGCCAGAATACGGGTGTAAAATGCACATCCTCACCAATAAATGCCTGCACTTGAATTACTGGAACATTTAATTACATATGAAAATATCAGTGTTAAATTATTGACACCGAGACAACCGTTTATACTAGACCATCTCTCCTACCCCAGTGTTTAGTGATGGACCTATGGGCCATCTCCATTCTATTGTTCATCTACCACTAATAAAGTCATTGCTGATAATCACGTGAACATTTTAACCTTAAGTTAATATTTTGGCTGCAACTTTCTTCTTCATTTTTGCTTGTGATGACAAGTTATCTACTGTCCTCTAAAATCCAGTGACATATTCCCTACTATAGTTAGGGGTCAGCAGTGCAGTGACACTAGCCATTGGCATCTTTAAGCAGGATATTGTCTAATACAGTTTATAGCTTCATTCCCTGTGCCATTACATAAATAAAGCATTCAGTGTGTGCATCAGTGCCATCAAGCATGAATACCCTGGTGGACTGGGAATTAAATGCCAAGTGAGGGTCAGAAGCAACAAAGGCTGAATAACACTCAGCAAATGTATACATATTAGGTAAGGAACACTGCTTCTGATGCAGAAGAAATTGAATAAGCACCTTGCAATGTCTAGATGGAGCATAAAGGCTTCTTTTGTTTGCCGGAACAACTGCCGCCAAGCCATGCAGAATATTCCATCCCAGAATGAGTAGGACAATGGTTTATTAAAGTAAAAAGGAAACTTTTATATTCCACAGTCCTTGATTGTACAACTGTATTTAATTATGCTTATTTATTTCATTGACTAGATCATCATGGATAGGGGACTCCACAAACTAATATAACCTTTCACATTTTACCAATAAAGAGTGATAAGCTACTTTTAACAATAGTGACAGTTCCGTAACCTCTTTGTTCAAAAATGATTTTCTCCTAAGGCGATTTGCAGCACGTTATCATGCATTGTTATAACATTTTGTTACTTTTTTGTTGTTGAATAAATGTTCTAATCCAGTTTTCGTCAGTAAAAACTACTTTTAAATCATATCCCCTTGAAATCTAATCTTCCCAAATTTCAAGTATATTTTTTAATTGGGACCTCGCTGTAAATGTTCAGTTGGGTGGTTTTCAGTTACAAATGGGAAGCTCATTAACTGCCAGTTTTCTTCACCATAAAAAAGTTTCTAATAACCCAATCAAGAAATACATGAAGACACTTTGTGAATTCAATCAAAGTAAGCCATTATAAATTCAAATAGGACTTGGGTTGGGTACTAAAACTATCAGAGGACAATGAATAAGGGAATAAGAATTGACAAACAGGTCCTGAATGTACTGTCATCAAAATTACAATTTTATTTCTAAATTACTTCGTCTATTTAAATTTTCATTCTCTGGTTTATTCTCCCTGTTCCTAATGCAGGTAACATTTGCACTCATGCACGCACACCTTTCCATTTCCCCCCAAATCAGCACAAATTCACCAGGATCTTGACACAGAAGCCATTCTAGTTGTGCAGCAGGGATAACATTTTGTCTGGAAACAGAGCTGAAAGTGCTTCTGTATGTTCTCCCACTTTCATCTTGAATAAATTTAATCTTTGAGACTTCATATTTAAAGTCACTAATGTAAATGTAATGTATAACCTCTTTAGTGATGGCTCTGTGTGTTCAGAGAATATATCCATTTATCTTTCTCTAAATAATATTTTCTGTTTTCATAACAGTTGTATAATTCAGAAAGAAACCAAGAGTACTTTGTGGTAGCTTCTTGTCTTGGGTCTGCCCTCTCTACTGCTTTGCTAAAGAAAATAAAGCAATGACAACCCCACTACTAGCAACCAATTTACTTTTAAAGCTCTGGACAGGTCTTCGAATCAGAGGTCCTACTATCATTATTTCAAGTCATGATATTG
Source organism: Lerista edwardsae (assembly GCA_029204185.1). Taxonomy (NCBI): domain Eukaryota; kingdom Metazoa; phylum Chordata; class Lepidosauria; order Squamata; family Scincidae; genus Lerista; species Lerista edwardsae. The sequence goes on from JAJKFI010000096.1 coordinate 2,106,205, forward strand.
AAGAAAATTGTCCTGGGGGAACACTCATAGTTATCAGTAATTGAACATTCCTAGCAATTATTCATCCAAAGGAATAATTATCCCTTGATTAGCTTTTCTGCAGTAAGTCACCTATTAAATTTCACTCCTGTGTGTTAACAAAGTCTTCTTAAAGATTTTTTGTCTTTATTTTGGTTGCTCATAAAAGAATCTTCAGAAGTAGAAAAAATGATCTTAAAGCCGTAGCTAGAATAATTTGTTTTTACACACAGTTTTTTGCACTTCATCCTTTGAAGGACATAACTTTTTTAGGAGAAATCACATTGTTTTATATTGAAAAAGAATATTTTTATTTAGTCAGTGTCACTTCAGTTTTATTGTTCAGCATGTGTTCAGATTACAATGCTTACCTTGGCTTTTTATCTAGGCACACTTCCTTTTTTGTTGTTGCAAAGCCAGGTTAATCTGTACATATACAATCTAGTGCAGCGGTTCCCAACGTCCTACAATGTTCAACAGCATGACTTGGGATCGCTGTTAGTGCTGGTGAGGACTGGGTAGGGTGCCTGACAGCGCCACAGTGATTGCGATGCTTCCTCTTTTCACATGCAAACAGGAAGTACTTTGCGCAAACAAAATGGAACTTTTTACATCAAGGAGACTCTCAGAGAGGGCTGAGGACCTCCCAGAACTTGTGTGACCCCCTTAAGGGGGAATGGCCCAAGAACGTTTCCCAATGGGGTTGTGACCCCCTGGTTGGGAAACACTGATCTAATGAGGGAAAGTGGCAACCTACAGAGAAAACTATCTTGAACCTATCCTGGATACTGAAATCTCGTGGCATGTAAGTAGTAGCTGGGGAAGATGCAACTAGCCAGTGGTATGATAGTAAAAAAAGTAAAGGTTTCCCCATGACCAAATGGTCTAGTTGTGACCGACTGTAGGGGGCGGTGCTCATCTCCATTTCTAAGCCAAAGAGCTGGCGTTTGTCCAAGGACAAGCTTCTGTGGTCAGGTGGCCAGCATGACTATACGCCAAGATGCACGGAATGCTGTTACCTTCTCACCGAAGTGGTACTTATTTATCTATTCACATTTTTAAGTGCTTGCAAACTCTAGGTTGGCAGGCGCTGGAACAAGCCACGGGTGCTCACTCGGTCGAGTGGTCTTGAACTGCCAACCTTCCGGTTAGCAAGCTCAGCAGCAGCAATTTAACCCACAGTACTACCACACCCCTCATGACAGTGTACATTGACTAATTTATTATGAGGTTACACTTCTAAAACACAGTCAATAAGTCGTTAGCACAACTGAAAAGAGAGAGTCTGAGTAAGCATGCATATGTTTGCACTGTTATGTATATATGGGCAAACCTTGAGTCTCTAGCCGTAACAATTGATTCCATCTCTTTGCGAGTTCCACAGTCAGTGTGGCCCTTTGTTGGCAACCCTACATCCAAAATGCATTTAGTTATGACTTCACTATTTCTGTATCGGATTCTGAGGCCGTATGACATTATTCAGACCACTTTCATTTTGCTTTTGACTATTTGTGGTTTATTAGTTCAATGAAACATTAAATTTTGGATAGCCTGAAGCTCACTTAAAAAGTTCTAACAGAGTTTATTGTAATGCTGTAATGGACGTGCTCAATTTGTGCTTTTACAGCACAATTCCTACTTAGACATCCTGTAATCTCTGCTTCATTATCCAGACAAGATTTCAGCTTCCCTTGCAAGCATATTTTTGTGATTAATTGGGCTATTAAGTAGAAGATACATCACACAGCCAAGAGGGCAATCTAGCCCTGAAGTTTTAGGATGTGCGATTCTAACCTGGGGCCCAAAAAAGTACTCCGAGAGTCCTGCCTGATAGAAGTTTATATTTCCCTTCTGTGACTTAATGAACAATTGGTAAGGGTGATCTGGTAATGCATCATTAAAAGTGGCAAAAACTGCTTTAGTCCCTAGAAAGTAAATTGGCATCTGCAGTTACAAATCAATTACACATGGTTACTTAAGAACCAGCTCTATAGACTAGATTAGATAGTTGAATTTGTCCTGTCTGTTCTTCACTGCTACTACCATGTGGGAAAGTAAGTTCTTCCATAAAGGATAGGTGTACTGTTATAGTTTAGCTGTTTTACGTCTTGGCCCTTTGGATGTACTGTAACTGGAAAGAATGTGGGTACTTTTGTTTTAACTTTGATGCTGAAGCTGGAGATCCTAGTTTGCTTACCTTACTCAGTGATGCTAGCAATGACTTGGTTACCAATTTACTGTATATCATGGTCTTGTCCCTTTCCAGAGTTTAGTCTCCTTAATGTTAACTTCTTTTTAACCTGCAAATCAGAAATGAAAACACATTACTTTATCTAGGACAGTGTTTCCTCAAACTGTGGGTCACGACATGATGTCAGGTGGGTCATGGAAAGCTGGGAGCAGCCATCTTGGAACCTGCAGACCTTACTCTTGCTATATTTCTTTTGTGAGTGTTAGCAGTTTGAAATTTCAAGTGAGGTTTTTTAAAATTTTAAATTGTTTTTAGTTCAGTGCTTTTACATCATATTTTGTCCCAGTCCTGCCTTCCGTCAGGGATGTTTCATGGTTGTGCAGTTGCTGCAGTCCAAGAATGCCAGTTTGCATTCCAGGAGATTCATTTTATTATTTTACAATGACAGCAACTTCCTGCTTCATGATGTCACTTTTGGCCATGACATCACTTCCGAATTAATAATATCACTTCCGGTGGTCCCGACATGAGTGCCATTCTGAAAGGTGGGTCCCAGTCTAAAATGTTTGGGAACCACTGATCTAGGAGATAATAAAGTATACCATGGACAGCCTAATCCTAAACTGCGCTGATGCAGCTGGGCCAAGTGGCCTGTGCCATATCTGACACAGCTTAGGAGCAAGGTGGAGGTCTCCTGGAGGTAAGGGGATATTTTCCCCTTTACCCTGTGTCAAGCCCCAGCGTACTCAATGGGGCAACTCGGATCTGTGTCATCTATTTAGCTGGCACAAGTCTGAGAAGCTCTAGTTAGCTCTTCCAGGCCAGGAGGGAAGATAAGATAAGATGGAGGCCTCTTCCGCTGATCACGTCTCCTCCCAGGCCTGTCCCACCTGTGTTCTACTCTCCCCTGCTGAGAAACTCACCCTCCTTGCCTCTGTTCCACCTTCTCATGCACCACTTGGCACACCATTCATTTCTGCCAGCAGCTGCAGGTCATGATACAGACTCAGTGGGATTGCACAGGCCTTCCTGTCGGTGCTGCTTACCTGTGAGTTGTTGCAAATGTGCTTTGTGGCACGTTTACAATGGTTAGCACTGGAGCTAGCAAAGACCAAGATTGTGCTGGGAGTGTATTTTTCTGTTCATTCTTACGGCAAAAAAAAGTATTTTCGTCTTATCTTTTAGATCTTGAAAAGTTGAAGCATTTGCACATTTGGGCTCAAAAAAATGCTGGTATCTTAGAACTTACATATTTTCTATTGTTTCTACAGGATTTCCCTCCTAAATTTTGTTCTAGCGTCTAAAAAATAAAATCTAACAATTCTTAGCTGTGGACCTTGTGTGTCTATGCAAGTCATCACATGATCAACATCTACTTTTAGTAGTGCTTACCTAATTTTATTTTATTGGGCTTGCATTACACATTGCAGACTATACTGTTTCATAAAGCTGAATGCCCAAGAATCCAAGGCCTCAATGGTCAGCTAATGTTACCGTATGCTTTCTCACCTTTTTTACTACTGACTCTGAGGAAATGCAATATGGCATTCTATAAACTGATCTGATTTTGGTTTTTCCAGAGTGAAAGGCAATAAAGTGTAAATACTAACCGAAACTGAAATTAGAGACAAGAAAGGAATAGTTTTGTGGGGCATACAATCTGTAGTGCCACATTAATTCATTTGGTCCATTTGCCTTTCCCTTCACCTTTGAGTATTTGGCTCCCCTGTTTTTCGCTGATGGTTGTGGTGTATGGGACACGACTCATCTAATGGGCTGAGAAGGTGACTGTAGAAAAGCCAGTATGTTTAGATTTTCAGAGGTTTGATCCTCAAATTGACTTCTCCAGGATCAGTTTAGGGTGTTCTTACCAGAGATCATGGCCCACACTAGGGGAAAAACAGAACCGTGCCAATGCACTCAGCAGTTAATTTCTCATTACATCTCCCCCCACATTTGATTGCACATCTTTCTTTTCCTCCACACAAGTAAATGAAGTGAATATTCTACCTATTAGATAATTTTAAGAAAGACAAATAGTTTCTGATGAGACAAATCATTGCTGGGTACACTTACCTGCATCTATTCTGCAGGTCCACTGGCAGCACCTGTGACCAACTAAAGATCAGTTTATGAACATCTGTTTTAGGGGAAGAGAGCCAGAACATTTGCCAGGTATATTGTGTACCAGTGGGACATACTCTACCACAAATGCTTAGAGTCAAAGTGCAAGTCACTACCATATACTGTATGTCTAAACTCAGGATGATTCAATCAAATTACACTAGCAGTCCCTTTCCCTCCACCTGGTATAATTATGAACCAAAATCTGTGTTATTTTATATAGCCTGCTTCCCTCATCCTGTCCTAAATCTATTATATGGATTATGGTTTACAAGATCTCTGTTAGTTGGCAGGAAAGTGAATGAAAAAATTGGAAAGAAGTGTAACAGCAGGATCTGCAGCATTCATGACAGCAGAAAGGAAATGGGCTGATGGGCTGATTAAGCTGATGAGCATTTTGCTGAATGGTCCAGCTAAACAATGAATTCAGGCAAAGAACTGTCTCTTATCCTAAGCCCTCCCCCCACATAATATTGGGATCATACTTGCCTATAATTATTATGTAAATAATGTATGCAAAGTGCTTTGAGTACATAGGAAAAGGGTTATATGTGAAGAGCCTGTATATGAAGGGCTATATATAAAGAGATTTTTGGCTCAATGGGATTTTTTATGTTAAATTTTTTTTTCTTTGCACAGCAGATCCCATTTTCCAAACTCAGTGAAAAACACAGCTCTAAACCCTTTGGGGTACGCAGAACTAGTCACATATTTCTTACTATGATAACAATTTAAAATTAATCTAATGGTGCTGCTCCCCAATGTCCATGGAGGGTATAGATAACCTTTGAGCTGGAAACTGTAGCATAGTGAATCTATTGAATAGCTCTTTGTGAGCCACAGTAGGGTAACATTAAAGGTACTAAGTTAGCACATTTGCAGTGTACTTTGTACAGTGTGTACAAGAGTGGTGGGAGAATGAGAATGGGCTTTGTAGGTATCCATGAGGGATTCTTGCCCAGTTTTGGCAGTACTTTTTCTTCTTTTTAACGTGCTATTGCAAGACGTGCAGTTTGCGGCATCTCTGTAGGTCTTTGAATGGTCACGTCAGAAATTAACAGGAAGGCCAGAAGGGCCATGGAGGGCCATGGTGGCATGGATGCCTATACACTCCATGCTATCACTGCTATAAAAAGGTAAAGGTTTCTCCACAGCCAAATGGTCTAGTTGTGACCGACTGTAGGGGGCAGTGCTCATCTCTGTTTCGAAGCCTGTAGAGCCGGCGTCTGTCCAAGGACATAAACAAGCTTCCGTGGTCAGGTGGCCGGCATGACTATACGCCAAGATGCATGGAACAGCATTACCTTCCCACCAAAGTGGTACCTATTTATCTACTTGCTTTTTTACGTGATTTCGAAGTGCTAGGTTGGCAGGAGCTGGGACAAGCAACGGGAGCTCACTCCGGTCTTGAACTCCCAACCTTCTGGTCAGAAAGCTCAGCAGAACAGCGGTTTAACACACAGCGCCACCACATCCCTCTGCTATAGCCCCTGTGTTATCACTGTCAGAATCGTTGAAAGTGTTCTTAGAGGAAGCACAAAGAAAAGAATGGCTGGGGTGGTAAGGGATAGAGGGTGATATAGGGAACAAGTGGCCGCTAAGAAAGAAACAAATGCATGTGCAGCTAGATCAGAGAAGAAGCAAAACTGCCTTCCCACTGCCAGAGCTGGCAATTGTAATGAACTGGCAGGTACCAACTCGGCCAGCCTCGAGCAACTAACCTTTGACCAACTAACTAAATTTTGAGCAACTAACTAAACTACCTTTTGAAATGGACATCAGCAAAATAAGAAAATAATACCATTGGTACCACCCACCCGCAGATGGTAGATGGGGGCTTGGTGTTCTAACTTTCAGTGTTCTCCTCTTGATAGGATACATCAGGGGGATATGTATGATTGAAACAGACCCTATATTTCAGGCTAACCCATGTAGAGAAGTGTTCTAAAGTTAGACTGACATACTATACATACTAAACAGATCAATGTACGAAAATATGTGTGTGTGTGTGTGTGTGTGTGTGTGTGAATCTTTAGACTCCTTTTCCAAAAGATAAACACATACAAAAGATGGATCTGAGTAACAATCAAAAACCACAATTAGAACAAGATTTATAAAATATTAAAATAGCATGTTAAACCAATAAACAAAGCAGGAAACGATGGTTTCTTATCCACTACTAAGGCTTTTGCATATTTCAATCAATCAATCAACAGGTACTTATATACCGCTTTTCAACACAAAGGTTGTAATATTTAAGGTTGTAATCCTTGGTTACTTACCTGGGAATAAGTCTTATTAAACTAAATGATACTATTGAATACAGTGGAACTTAAGCATTTTTCAGAATGATTTAGTTACTTGTTTTGTTTGTAAACATGCCAGTGGTCTTGCTTGATGCTAACTGAATATTCTTGTGAGCAAGAAAATGTCCTTGATTGTCATTTACCTTTTTTTTTTCCAAAGTAGTTGAACTTGACTGTCAAGGATCATTCAAGGGTTTTTTTCTTTGGGAGGCTGGCTGTCAGTTGCAGTAATAGTAGAGGATATGTGTCCTTGTAACTGTACAGTGCTTTTAGTCTAGCCCAGCCAATAATGCTTAACTGGGCAGAGAGCTTGCTAAAAAGTTGTTTCTGGCATTAAATAACTAATCAGGAGCTAAGCTCAATTTAATGATCTTATTGCTGTTTTTTTAAGAAGCGTTGGTGTAGTTATTTTCTTTTTTAAGGATTTTCTTTAGAACTTTGTAGGTAGTCATCATTTTACAATGAGTGCACACATTAAGTAAATACTTGGTTTTTAATGTTGAACCCAGTCCCTTGTTTTGTACCAGAGAGTCATAATCTTAATAAGCAGTCCTAAGATATCCATCCGAAGTGCAAGTAAATGAAGAAACTGGCACCTTGCTGCTTGCCATTTAAGAAGCATAGTCTACCAATTGATCAGACCTTAAATGGATTTAATCTACCTCTCCGTTTGCTAACGTGCAAGATTATGTTGGCTAAATTTATGGTACAGAGCCAGCTCTGGGATTGTAGATTAAAATGAGAACAAAGAACTGCATTTATTCATGTTCTATTGCAACTTTCATAACAACTCAAAAGTTAAGGCCTGGGGTGTTTGTAATTTGTGATGTTTAACTGAAATACGTGGACATTTTAAACTACCACCTTTTTCAAAAGATGTATCAATGGCCCACCCACGGTCAGTGCACAGTAAGGAACTTAGAAAGATGTAGATGAATTTTCATTAGGTTATTGCCTTTGAATACAAATAAGTGTGGCTGACACTTGAATATAGTATTAGAATATATTCCCTGGATTATTGAAATGTGTGGGTAATTGTAATAGATTACCATTAGATTCTTAAGTAATAGATTATCATTAGGTTCCCATTTATGATGTTGGTATTTGTTGACTATGTAATACTCAAACACATTGAAAGTGTTATTTAGAATTTTACACTGTTTTAAGTAAGTCCAACCAATGATTGTTGCGTGTGCCAATTTGACGATAAAGAAGTTTTCACTGAAATTTTTTTCAAAAAGTTTGTTGTACATTTTAGTTAAAACAAGGATGACTTTTATGGTATATAAATTGTTAGCTTTAAAGATGGATTTGGAAAACTACGGAGGCAGATAACATAAAATAGGTTATATTGTACGGCATGTTATACAGTATATATGTTTCCAGGTTTTCTAAAGAGCTATATAATGAAGCTGGTCTTATGCCTTTTTTTGCTTTTTTTTTGTACAGATGCTGCAGTTTCTTCCCTTTGTTTTTCATTGTTTTCAAAGTGTAGTTCTTTATATTCCTACTTTTATTTCCCTATTGATTTGACAACCAGTTGGCTTCATTTCCTGTGTTTAAGATCTGAAAGAGCTGAAACATTTTTTCAGTTTGATGCGATGCAGAATAATCAGAGATAGCCCTTTGGAATTAGACAGGTAGCAGCTAAAGGAGACCTTTTAAGAGTGATTTTCATTCATTGTTTTGAATGACCCCGATGGAAAAAGTTGAAAGACAGCTTAAAGTAGACCCTTCCATTTCTTCTCATTTGTGTGAATTTTGAAAATGCTCCACTTAGATTCATTCAGGCAACTGTCACAGGGTGTCTCCTACTATCATATCAGTCATTGCTTTGAAAATCTGCCATTCAGTCTTAGCTTTGTTCCTGGTTTCAAAAGCAACAATCGGAACAAAGGGATGCAGTACCCTAATGTCCACTTTTTTTTTGGTTGTCGAGATCATAGGTCAAACTGAGGGGGAAGGAAGGGGTCCTAATAGTATGTTTATAACTTTGGTAAAAATGATTTTATAGCATCAGTACATTTTCAATGGCTTTTGCTGCATATAAAATTTTGTAATATCAAAATTACGTATCTTCTAAACCCTATAAAACAGTGGTTCCCAAACTGTGGGTCCAAGACCCATCAGTCGGTCTTGACCCAATTGTTGGTGGTTCATGAAACTGACAGGGCAGATTAGGCTATGTGCAAATAGGGTTAAACAAGCTGTTACTTTGGGGGGGGAGCACTGCTGCCCAAACTCCATTATGGCCACACCTCTTGGCATTTATAAACCAGGCAGCAACTTCTAGGACCTCTAAAAAGTTTGGGAACCACTGCCATAAAACATCTTCAACACAAAAGAACCATCTAGTGTAATAATACTTTGCTTATGAGATTCTTCTATTTACTGGAGGTCTATTTTTCTCTGATTAAAATTGGCTTAGTGCAAATAAAATTAAATTAAATTCAGCAGAAAGACTTCAGCCCTTTTTGGTTGTATCTCAGCACGCTGTTTGTTATAGTTTCTATTAGATGGAGTCACATTGTCTCACATTGTATAGTGGCAGCCAAATGAATAATATAATATTAATCTGGCTTTGTTAATCCTGTTTTCTAATTAAATCCATCTTTTATATAACTTCCATACAGATTTGAACTGAAAGGGGATTTATGGAAACATGACTTGCTTTTTATAAGATAGCGTTAGGATTATGAAATCAATACTAGAGGAAGAAAAAAAGGTTGACTTGCTCACAGAAGCAAAAGGTTTTCTTTGTTGTTTTTGCTTTGGTGGTACAATGGGGGGGGAAATAAGAGCATTCAAACTGGGTTGCCTGTGGTTTAACTCTAATTCTATAGGCTACACACTCTTTCTCCCCAAAATCCCCTCAGCAAGTGACCTTGTCAAACAAAAGTGGGGAATAATAGGAGGCAGCCGAGGGACAGTGGTTCATTTACAAGCAGCTGTTTGCTACTGTCAGAACAAAGGCAAATCAGAGTTGCATTAACTGAGTATGACAGGCAGAGTGAGAAGCTCCCCAACAGTTATTGAGGTTACAGGCTGTGGTGTCTCTGGTAGAAGTGTGGGCTAGGGGCTAGCTCAGTTGTTTACACTGGAGGCACACCAGTGTTTTTACTAAGTATGGCTGAGTCCTGTTGAAATATGCATAGGTGCAAAGCCATATACATTATTTGTGATTAGGTTGGTGTGTTACTGCCAATAATTAGAATAATTGCAATGCAGCTGTTGGATGTTGCAGCTGCATTACAATACCATCCAGTTGGCAACTTGGATTTCTTCTGTATGTGTTTTCCAAAATTCTGAACCAAAACACAGTTCAGTCTCACTTCTATTTCTGCATTATATCATTAAAAATGCTTAAAACGATGTAGTCTGTGCCCTGAGTTTCCTTACTTTACTTTGGTTGCCCTTCTTCCATTCAGTCTACATTTATTTTACAATACATTACTTTGGAGTGTTCGTATAAAGATTTGGACATGTGTGATTCTTCTCATTACTCAGGGTTAGGATTTCATCCCTCCCTCCTTGTAAGGCTCTGGAGTATGTATTTTCCCACTTCTCAAACCGGATTTTCCTGCAGCTGGTCTTCAGTGTCTGGTGTCCAGTAAGCCACCACAACGTCATATAGAGAGAGTGCCCTCTAGAGGCAATGCTGGACTGTATGTAGCAGACTGACCCAGCCTGAATGCCTGCGCCTTGTAAAACACACACCTCCAAGTCAGCCTGGCAATCTGAGCAACTTGTCACAGTAGCAACTATCTAGTCTTATCTTGCTTTGTCTTGCCTTACCCTAGCCTGCCTCACCCTTCCAGTAGTCTGCCATTGGACCGATTCCTTGGCATTTAACTTCAGTCTGTCCCTGAGTACACCTTCTGCCTCTGATCCTCAGGCTGACTGTCATACCCAGTGAGATCCCAGCCTGGCCATAGTGTTCCTCCCACCTCTTACCCTGTGCTCTATGACTATCCCCTTGCGGTCTGCCCTTGTCATAGCCAAGGCACCATGCTGTTGCACCATTATTTGAAAACTTGGGACATGGTCCCCCAATATTGCTTTGCTGGATCTTACTGCATATGAAAGCAGTGGCATTCCTGGGGGAGGCAAAATGCTAGGTTTTGCAGAAGCCTGAACTCCTGGGTAAAGGCCCCTCCCCATCACCTTCAAAGCCATTTGTGGCTTGGAGAGCAAAGCTCTCAGAGCAGGAAATGGCTTTAGAGGGGGCCACATTACAAAAAGAGCTCAGGCTCCTGCATCATCATCGTTGTCATTATCATCACATTTCCTCTCCTTGGAATGCTCCTGAATGAAAAGCATCCAGAAAACAAGTGCAGCATGCTGTGTGTGCATATTGGGATAAACAGTGTTTTCAGAGCCAGAACCCTCTACTTTTTCATTAACATCTTGCTCCTTTACTTCACTTAACTTTGGAGAAGCAAAGCTAGCTTTCATGGAATGTGTCCTGCCACTCCTAACTCTGAATGGCAAGTATATAGTTGGTAATTGACACAGTATGTTTCTTATGGAAAATGGAGGTGTTCAGGAAAGCTGATTTCAAGATTCAGAATTATCTGATCTGGAACAAGTCCAGTATGTTGCCTAAAGAGCCACCTAATTTAATAGGAATTATCTTACTGTAGCTTTACGCATGGGGTATATCTCTATATATTTTTCTCTTCATTTGCCTGTACCACTGAGATACAGGCAGCAGTTTAAATTATGCGTTTGTTCGAGACTTCTGAAGTCTATTGGTGACCTTCGGGATGTGTTTTAAATAGCAAGTTTAAAAAAAAATCAAGTGAAAGAGTAAGAACAATTTGCTTGGGAGGAAACAGCATGTAAGAAGACACATAGCAAGCATCACATATCCCAGCATTTATTGCGTTTCACGCAGCGTTACAAGGCTGAATGAAGGCAGAGTGACTTTATCAGTCCCAGAAGGGCTATATTCCCTGAGAAATACATGGTGGAAAGTGCCTTATTGCTGTTATGAAATATAGTTTTAAAAGGAGCAAGGGGGAAAGCAGCAAGATCCATGCACTTATTAGACACCTGGATGTGTGTATCATTTCATTAATGGTTAATCAGCAAGATGCAATGGTGTCTAAAAACTCCGACATCATTTCATGAATAAAAGAAACCGAGTTTATTGGACTTGTGGGGAAGATTCAGTCACCATTGCCAGTGGCACTGCTCCATTGTCTTCAATGGGACTGCACCTGCATAAGGCTGTGTAACACCTTCTTTGTTTTATCAGGACTGGAAGAGATTCAGCCACGTTGCCAGAAGTATATATTTCATATAATTAATTAACATTAAAATTAATGTTTTCTTGTGTTACAAGAATCTTTCAAACTATAATTTGAAATGACTGATTTTGTTTTCCCTCCCCTCCCTGGAGACAGAATTCTAATTTAGCAAATCTATAATGCAGATTATTAATCTGATTAAAGTTCATCTATGACTTCTTACGTAATAGCAATTGGGAATACAGGATTCTGCTGGCATATGTATTTTTGTCAATAGTGATATTTGCTTTCTTCTTCCCATTTGTGGGACCCTATAATTCTGGATCAAATGGGTTAATTTGCAGCTGAGAGTAGTGTGTGACTTTGCTGTGTGTTAATTACTACTATGCAGTTACAAGTATATAGAGTAGCACAGCATGCAAAGTGCATTACAGTTGTTATCCTATTTGCCCAAGTTAACCCAGTGAACTGCATGGCTGAGCAAGAATTGGAACTTGAAACTCCCAACAGCTTCATTGTGAAGGGCCTTTCTTTAAAGGAGGGTACTTGCAAGATTAAAACTGAGGCCCTGCCCTTTTGGTTTTGAGATTCCAGCATATTCATCTGTGTGATGGACAAAAGTAGAATCAATCAGTTGGACAAAAATATGTATTTATACCAGTTGATGTATTATATCATTTCATATTGTTATGGATATGTACGATGAATCTGTGGTTGGGGCAACAGCTCCTCCTTCTATCTGTGTATGTATTCATTATATGGTCACAAAGAACGCTGAGTTTAAGATGGTGTATTGAGGAAGACTTTTCGTTCTCACAGCACAAGTGCAATCCTGTACATGTCTACTCAACAATAAGGTCCGTTGTATTCCATGGGGCTTACCACTGGCGTTCCTACAGGGAGATTAAAACGCTTTTGCAGGAGCCTAAACTCCTGTATAATGCAGCCCTCCCCCTTGCCTCCAGAGCCATTCGCAGTTTGGAGAGCAAAGTCTCCAAGCTGCGAATGGCTCTGAAGGCGAGAAGGAGGGGCCGCTTTACACAGTTGCTCAGGCTCCTGCAAAACTTGGCATTTCTTTCCCTCCATAGGAACGCCGCTGGAGCTTACTGTCGGGAAAGTGTGTCTAGGATTTTGGTTTCAGGGTGGATAAGAACCTTCCACGTGTACAGTTGTATACAAGTAGTGTTTTCAAAAAGTGCAGTGAACAAGCATATGCCGAGGTAGAGTGTATAGATGCAGTTTTGCCTGCCCATGCTATTTTGTCACAGGGGCAATAAACATGCCAGTGGGTGAAGGACTTATATTTATTAAAGGAAAATATGAATCTTCATGTTATCAAAGCAAGCTATCAATCGAGTACAGACAAGAAGAGCAATGCCCGCGCCACTGAGGCAGCCCTGAGGCAGGCAGCCTTCTGCGCACTTCCCGGCTCTTCTCTGGCAATTGTTGCACTTCAATAGCCAATCAGTTGTGTAATGCCTATCCTCTGTCTTAGGTTTACACTGAGGTTTCCACCTGATAAGGGTCCTGGACAGTATAAATACCTTAAGACAGTGTTATTCAAACTGTGCCGGGACCCATTTGGTGAATCACGACCTGATGTCAGGTGGGTCACAGAAAGCTGGGAACAGCCATCTTGGAAACTGCAGACTTCACTCGTTGTATTCCTTTTGTGAGTGTCACCAGTTTGAATTTTCAGTTTTCAGTTTTTTTACGTTGTGTTTTTAGGTCAGTGCTTTTACATCATATTTTGTTCTAGTCTTGCTTTCTGTCAGGGATGTTTCGTGGTTTTACAATTGCTGCAGTCCAAGAATGCCAGTTTGCATTTCAGGATTGTCATTTTTTAATGTTGCAATTACAGCACTTCTTGCTTGATGATGTCACTTCCTGCCACAACATCACTTTCAGGTTAATGACATCACTTCTGGTGGGTCCTGAAATGAGTGCCATTATAAAAAATGGGTCCTGGTCTTAAAAGTTTGAATACCACTGCCGTAAGACTATGTGCTTATTGTTAATTATGTGGCTCCAATTAATGATTATTATAATTTATAAAGGCATACTCATTTAGCTCTCGAACCATATCATGCCTCCTACCCAGTGGCGTCATCCTGGCAGAACAGCCCGGTAAGCCGTTCCGCCAGTTCTGCGGATGGGCCCGGGCCGCGCCGCCTCTCCCGAGGACGGGCGAGCTGCTTCTGGGCCTGCCCACCCTCCCTCGCGTCCCAAATTGCTCTGAAATGGAGTGATTCGGGCGCTGTGAGGCACAGGGAGGCGTGGCTGCCCTCCGTCATAGGGGCAGAGGGCTGTCAATCATCTGGGCGTTCCGGTTCCTGGCGCGCCCAGATGACGTCTCTGCTCCCACCCCTGTGTCTGGCTTTGAAATAGTGCCCACTGCTTTCTAAGGTAAGATAAGCGCAGGCAAACACTTCCAGTTGCCCAGTCCTTGCCAGTGAACACTCACATGGCTCAGAATAGTGTTTCTCAAAGTGTGCTCCTCAGAACCCTGGACCAGAACCAGAACCCAACCCCAAGACCCCTTCAATGGCTCTGCGAGCACAATGCTAATATGTGGTATATCACTAACTCCTCAAGATACAGTGGTCTTCTTTAATGTGCCCATTCTACATATGCCCATTCATGGTATGCACAAATAATGTAAGGAAATGGGTATAGTTATAGAGCCCAATCCTATTCTCTCCACCACCACCACCCTGTTGATGGAGCAACATCAAAATGGTTACTGCTGCATTCCGTGGTGGTGATGGACAGCCCATGTGTTCTCCTCTGCATAAGGGGACAATAATTCCTTACTTGGGGGTAAACCGCTGTGGTGTTGCTCTACTTGGACTGGAGCTAGCTAAGTAGTTAGCACAAACCCATGTGGACCTATGCCATAGGATCAGGTCCGGGAAGGGAGTTAGGATTCAGTGGTTGCTAATTCTGCCAAATTCTGCCACCTGCTTCCGGACACAATCTGACCATGGTCATCCTGTTCTGACCTCCCTTCCTCCATCAACACCTCGTTTTGCCCATCCCCTTTCTTTTGCCACTCCCTCCCGCCTTCCCCACTATCTTACCTAAATGAGTGGGTGGCTCTGGATCTGATGGCACACAGGAATCTCCAGTCTTCTTTCCAGCATCCCCGATCCAGTAGGCTTAGTAGCTTGCTGATGGAGTACCTCTTATGACTGGCGCTTATAGCTTTATGTCAGTGGAAGAGGCATGAAGGCAATGGCCAGCAAGTATAGGATTGGGCCAAGAGGTTGTGATAGAAGCTCCTATGTGATAGTAGTTTTCTCCACCTTTTAACCTATCACTCACGTCATACTAAAAGTCTGTGAAAATCAAAGAAGTCACATGGTATTCAGTCTATAAGAAAATAACTTGGTTTTGAGGGACAAAAACAGTGTGTGTTCTCAGCTAATAGTTATTTGCACAAGGCTGAGCAGTTCAAATGATGGACAAAAGCTTTGGGGGGATTTGAATTACCCTTTTCTAACTTTGGTTCAACTACAGGGTCAAATTACTCTGCTATGCATAATGGCCAGCAAAAAGTCATTTCTATTTAATCTTCTTTACCACTAGTGGATGTAACAATAATCAAAGAGACTTAATTTTGTGGCAGATCAATCTGTTAACCTCATGTGTTTCACGAATTCTTTTCAGTTAATGGGCCTTCTCTTCCTGAAAATGGAGGACATTTTGTTCATTATTGTGCTTGGATAATACTCATACTCTAACAGATGGTCACTTTCCAACTGGTTTATCTTGAAAAAGGAAATTAAATTATTATAGTGCCAGGGAGAGATGTTGAATGGTGTCCCTTTCAAATTAACAGGTCAGGGTTTTTTTTTCTTTTTAACTGTTTTATGATTATAAAATAGCTCAAGGTCATATAAAAGGTTAAAACGTAGAAGATACGGGAGTTACATCTTTGGAAACTTCTAAATAAATAGGATCTTGTATGGTTTGTTGCTCTATACTTGAACACATAAGAAATATAGTTTTTCTCTTCAAGAACACATTTTATTATGGGATGTCATGTATACCATGATAACAATAGCTTCTAGTTGAAGTACTTTTAATTCAGAAGTTAATATTTTTTTTCTAAACTGTACCTTGCAAAAGCCATTTGTTCACCTTTACATGCATTGCAGAAAATACAGAGGAAAGGACAATGCAAACATTTTAAGATATAATGGAAATGCCACCTAAATTCATTGGATTCTTCTCTTCCTAACAGGATGGTTGTTTTGGATGGAAGCAAGACGTGTAAAGCAAGACATGTAATTTACTGTATCTGAAATGTAAAAAAAGAAAATAAGAAGTTTAAATATTGGATTGGAGCCTTTGAAGTCAGGAGATACAATAAAACTTAAGCCGTTCAGTTTAAAAATAAATAAATGCTTGAACTACATTAGGTTTCGAATTGACTTTTACTCAAAGCTTGGACAAAAATTTATTATTCATCAGTATACAGATTTATTGATTCAGATTTACTGATTAACATAAACAGAATGCAGGGCCTTGCTCCAAAGTTAACTATTCTCCCTGCTAAATAAACATAATGGTTGTAGGTTCGTGTGTTTAAACATGAATCTGCTTCAGTCATGTAAAAATAGTGGCCATCCCTTTTCTTAAAGCAGAAGCTATGAGGAATTCAGAGCCCGCCCGCCCCCCAGTTCAGCAGCTGTCTTTCTCCACCACTTGGTGCTTTTTTCCTCTGCTTGAACCTGGACGTATTCTTAACTGGGTCAACAGTGCTTGGAAAGGGACTCTTACGTTGATTTAATTAACCTTACCTGATCCAATGGCCCATCTGCTGCCTACCGCTGTCAGTACAGGGCTGACTATGTGCTGCAGCACTGTAGATTATTAGCCTGCTGTTGGAATGGCTTGTGCGATGGCAGCCTCCATGATGCAATGATGGATTGTGAGATCTGCCATCATATCATGAGAGTAGGATTGGGCTATTAGTTTCTGTAGGAGATCAGACTAAGTGGGAACTAGTCATTCTATATCTTTGAAGAGCATTAATAATAGCCCTTCCTGAAAATAGGCTGGCATTATACAGCTTTTAGATATAGACAGCTTTGAAAATACTCTTTGGAAACTGTGAGCTATTACTTGCTTCTAGGGAAAAGTAACTGTGGGTAACTGAGGCAGTGGTAGAGCATGTGCTGTGAAGGGACAGAAGGCTTTAAATTCCCTAGTAGGGCAAGGAAAGACCTGTGCTTGAAACCCCAAAGAAACACTGCAAGTCACCATAGACAGTAGTTGGCTAGATGGACCAGGGGTTGTCCTTGATATAAGGTTCTCGATTCATAGGTTCTTCCATATAATACTCTTGTGAATGCCAGCTTTCCGTTTAAACAAAATCCCATAAAAGAGGGGAAAATGTTCTTCAAGTATGAAAAGAAAAATGTCCAGGAGTCGAAGCAGAAGTGTCAGAGAAACCATCCTTCCTCAAACTGCTACAATTTATGCCTCTGCCAATTACCTTACACCTCCTATTCTACATTTGAAATGGAAAAGAAATACTGTGGCAGGAATTTGGGGATAGAGGTGATGGTACTTGTACATATAAATTAACAGTTCATTTTAGTTGTCTGTACATTACGTATCTGTGTATTAGAGAGTGGTAGTGGCAGTGTGTGTGTTTTATATGAAACAGGAGATGGAGATAGCTTTTTTGAATTTCCATATGTGTATTATCTCAGGGGCAGGCCTGCCTGCTTTTGATTTCATTCTATCCAGGGAGAGAGGTTCAACTTGCCCAATATGCCAACACTTCACTAAAACTCAGTGAATATTAGTGAATGGTTCGATACAACTCAAGCTATAGTGTTAAAAAATGGGCGGAAGTTTGAACGCTTCTGTTCAAGATTGCAGGAGGGAATGAGAGAAAACTGAGGGCCTGGAGTCAATGATTGATGGACTATGCTGTTCTAACAGATGATACACTAAAGATTTTAAAGCACTGACAAATCAAATTGACCACTTGGAAAACAGTTCAGATTGAGAAATATCAGGTTGGCAGGGCTTCCTACCAACAGGAGAGGCAGACTTACTTTTTTCACAGTGGATTATGGAAGTGCAGGGTAGAGTTTATTTTGAACTCTTTCTGCGGCATGTTGTGTGCCTGGGAAAACTAATCAGATGATACCCAGTTTGATGCTTGTGGAATGTGAACGTCGAGGAAGAGAAAGAATAGATTAATGTAGAAAGCTGAATAGTCTCCAGGGTTTATGGTTTCTGACGTGAGCCAGAAGGTACAAAAAGAATGTTGGTTGTCATTGCAAATTTCCAAAGAGATCTTTTTAGAACAACACACTTGTGGGTGTATTTTGCATTAAGTGTGCAGCCAGGTAATTTTAGCCACAGGAGACGACAATCACCAGAATGTTAGTGGCATACTTGTAACTCAATACTACAATGTGCTGTTTTTTATCGCCTTTGATCATCACGCTGTTTGTAGAAGCTACTAACAATGATAATATGCAGGTGAAAGTGATGACAGAAGTACTAGCACTCATCCTTGTAATTATCCATAATTATACAATCATAGTTGTGCATGTTTAATCAGAAGGCTATTTTTCAGTATTTTAGTTCATCCATTTCCATTGTAAGGATGCTGTTACAGCAGTACTTGGTAAGATATTTAGATTGACCTGTGTTTTTGTGAAGACATAGTGAGGCGGCATCGGGCTGTCTGCATAAGTCAAATAAGTCCACCCCTTTTTTTATTCCATCGCATATTGTCAGTGTGAAATTGAGTCCCGTGGTATCAGTGGTGCTCCCATTACCCTCTACAACAGATGGAACTCCTTGAGCACATGTGACAATTTATCACCGTAGCTGTAGGAAAGCTCGATGTACAGATGCTGAACCGCATTGTTGGTTTGTAGCACTATTTATATGTCATAGTTTGCTAGAAATGTCTCCGGTCAATTATTCAGCTTAATGTACGTGCCTGTTTAGGTGTCAAAATCCTCCCTCAGTATATTTCATTTTCCTACAACATGCTGTGTTTCCATGGTGCCCCACAATGCACCAACTTCATAGCCAGACACAGTGCAGTTTATTTGCTCAAACTGTGGAATTCATGCACCATTCTTAATGCAATATCCAAAATACCAAAGCTGCCAACTTTGCGTTTTAATCCAAGAAATACCACCAGGCATTTTCCAGCCTGCCCAACAGTATTGCATGGATGCAGCGGCGTCATGCTACTGGTACGCTGGGCGGGAGGAACGGGTGAGCGGCAGCCCACCCGTTGCGTCACGCTCCGTTTCGCCATCTTCCCCGCCCCGGCAAAACGGAGCGTGACGCAACAGGCGGGCTGCTGCTCACCCGTTCCTCCCGCCCAGCGTACCGGTAGCATGACGCCGCTGCATGGATGCCAACCATTTTTTTGTGTCCAATGGGTCCTTCATCAGGTCAAGAACATTGTTTTAGTTTCAACAACAGTAATAGAATAGTGCTTGTGCCCTGTCTCGAGGGACTGAGGGATAGTTATGATGGACTGTTGGCCTCTCTGTGCTTTTTTTGTCCTTGACTTGAGAACAAGCAGATCAAAAGAAAATTCAGGGAATGGGTCAGGAGCGTACTTTAAACTCTTTTATTTGAAGAATGTTCCATTCGTAGAACTCAGAAACTCAAAAATTGCCATGAAAAATACAAAGTTCTCCTGTTGATTTCCTTCCCCTATACCTTTGACAGTTAACAGTAGAATGGGACATATATCCTTTTGTATGGCACGGCTTGGAAGAAGCTGGCACTGTGCCTATAGGTTCATACTGGAGAGAACAATTTGTGGTAACTGTTTTTTTGGTGTATGTAGTAATGGTGGCTTCCAAGATTGTACATGTGCCTGGGACTGTTAAGCGTACATTTTGGTTTAGGAATGTCTGTTCAGTGATCTTCATTTCTGATTATCACTGACAGGGATGAAGAAACATGAGATTACTCTGTGATCATTGCTACTTTTGCCTAACATTGAGCTACAGCCACTGTTGGAATCCTGTCAGAGATGGATGATCGTTCCAGCCCAGCATGGTTTACCTTTGTGCAACTCCATCTCAAGGGGTCTCTTTAGCCGCAACTGTTCAAGCCGAGGCTTCCATCACTTCAGCTGTAGAAGAATCCTGTGATAGACAGTAGCATTTGCTGTTGGACAGATGCTTGCCTTTACCCAAACTCTGTAGTTGCTATAGGAGTTTGGGGTCACTCTGACACCTCTTTGGATCTCATACAAAGGATTGTTGGCAGTTCTACCCCAGTAGCCTCTCGCTGTGCAGCTGTTTCATGTGAGGGAAAAGCACTGGCATATCAAGTGACAGCTGTTGCTGGATGAGTACCGGAGCAAAAGCTGGGTCACAGCACTAGTTCAAGAGGACCACTTATGCCTATGCACTGGTGCTGAAGTCCTATGACATGATTCTTTAAACTTGCAGCTTGTGCTGCAACTCATAAAATCAGGCTATTAATGTCTTTCATTAGAGGAAAACGCAGATCTGGAATGGATATTTTTGAGCCTACAGAGAATACAATTCTGATGGGAAAGTTGTGGTATTGCAACATTTGCCTAATATTAGCTTACCCTGATGTTCGTATTCATATATACATATTAAGTTGCCAGCCGAAATGCTTGTTTTTACCATTTTAGTAGCATTGATTTGTAAACAGTGCTGCAGCCCTTGTTGCTAATCTTCCATTTCCAACTCTTCTTAATTTAAGGTTTCTGCAATCAAAATAAAAGTTTTCTCCCGCCTCCCGTTTGAAATATTGGAAACAAAGCCATCCAGAGATTAGTGTGACTAGCAACAGGGGAGAATACTCACAATAATTTCCCCCTTCCCAACAACAATAAAAGAGGAAGCTTTTCCAGTAAATGTTACAGCCGAGCTCCTTCCAAAGCATCATCAAGCAGTCTGGTGCCATTTTTGATCTTAGGCTTGATAGGAATATCATGGAGTTTACTAGTTAATTGCTGTTTTGGGGTAGACAGAAGAGATAGTGTTGAATGTAACATTTGTGTAGTAGCATTGTTCAGTCAAGCTTGATGCATGTTACATGACTGCCTGAGAGGAAGAGAAAAGCAACTTTCTCATTCTCTGACCAGAATGCTTGATAAGGCTTGGTGTCAAAAAGGGCAAGATGGGACTCACAGCAATTATGGCAAAGGCATGCCGGTTTCCTTGACAACCAGATTGCAGATTCTTTGTGATTTATTATTTACCACTTCAAACCCTCATTCTGTGATTTAATTAGGGAGAGGGATTTCCATAAGTCTGCCCATTCCCAAACTGGAATGTCCCAGCACTATTGTTATGACAGCATCAAAACTGACCGAAAATGATAGTGCTCTAAAATGGATACAAATTAGCTCCTTGTTTAAACCCAGTGGAATTTTGGGCAGATCACTTAAGACCACAGTTAGCTGGCATTCAATGGGTAGAATGATGACTCGTTAATGTACCAGGGATAATAGAAATCTGTGTTCCTTTGTCATTGTATTCTCTTTCCCCACACACATCAGTATTTTTCATAGGCAACAGGTTGCAGCAAGCGTTGCTTCTCAATTTCCTCTTTTGTGTTTTGGTGTTGCTGATGGCTTTGTCTTTAGCTAAAATCCTCAAGACACCATGAATACATAGAATATTAGGCTTTCACCAACTGAATCTCTTGAGGGGATTGGTTTCTGTCTGACTCAGATTTAGCAACCGTTATTGATGCTTTTGTAACCCTGAGGATCAATTATGGCAATATACTGTATATGTGAAGTCTGTGAAGAGTGTTTGGAGATTTCAGCGCATGCAGAATGTGCAACTTATTTCTTAAAAGGACAGGCCACTGGTAAGGTTTCCAATTGAACTTTCAGGTACCATTGAAGAATCTCATTATTACAATCCTAAATACAGTAGTCTGGAACCAACATATTTTACGTACAATCCTTCCTTCTCAGTTTTGTCACATACTCCTTTATATTGTTGTACAAAAATTAAAATACTGTTCAGCACAAGCCTTGCCCACAGATTTTGAGTGCCTTATCTCTTAGCAAATATGTTATATCATGTGGCCTCATTCTCAGAGTTAAGGTGTAAACATTTGTCTATACTGTACTGCTTCACATAGAATAATAATAGAATAATAATAATAATAATATTATTCTAGAATAATAGTAGAATAATTCATTAACAAAGGAAAAAATGCACATAGAAAATTGGATATCAGAGAAGGATTCTAGCTTAGCTGCTTAGTCTCCTAAATCTTCTAGTTTTGTCTGTAGCCCCCAGCTGTGTCCTGTAAACACAAGCTGTGTCCTGTGTCCTTGCAATCAGAATTCAGACACCAGTTTTCCACCTCATCTGCTGTGAAAACTATGTCCATGGTACTCTAGGCACTGTTTTAACACAATTATCTTTGCACAAAGTGGGAAGGTTCCAGTAATAGTTTCATATGGAATAATTTCCCATTAGAGATCCTTTGGTACTCTAGGATAGTTTTATTTTATTTTAGATTGACCTTTCATTCCGAGGTACAGAAACAGTTTGATTTGGGCTTTAGTCCTATACATGCTTACCTTGGAGTAAGTCCCATTAAACTCAGTGGAGCTTACTTCACTACATCAACATCATAGGATGGCACGGTTTTTTGTAACTATTGTAAAATTGTAGTAAAGGTAAAGGTTTCCCCATGACCGAATGGTCTAGTTGTGATCGACTCTAGGGGGTGGTGCTCATCTCCGTTTCTAAGCCGAAGTGCCCGCGTTTGTCCAAGGACAGCTTCCGTGGTCATGTGGCCAGCATGACTATACGCCAAGGCGCACGGAACACCGTTACCTTCCCACTGAAGTGTTACCTATTTATCTACTTGCATTTTTACATGCTTGTGAACTACTAGGTTGGCAGGAGCTGGGACAAGCGACTGGAACTCACTCCGTCGAGTGGTCTTTAACTGCCAACCTTCTGGTCAGCAGCTTAACCCACAGCACCCAACATTGTAGTAGTTGAAGACTATTATTCATTTTCCCTGTATTCTAATATCCAATAATTATATTTCAAATGAAAGTTTTATGTATACTTCTCTACTCTGAGCTCTTTGATTTCAGGTATGTGAATCAGTTACAGGGCTTTCCCCATTTCATTTTTTCCCCAAATTCTGGAAAATGGAAAGCATTTGAAATCTTCTTATTATTTATTAATATTAATAAATATTAATATTATATAATATATAATATTATAATAATAATTTATTATAATAATATAATATATAATACTATTAATATATAATAATAAAAATAAAATAATAATATATAATATTATTATTATAATTTATTATTTAATAATTATTAATAGTAGAATTATTATTCTCTTATTTACATGATTTCTATCCCACCTTTCCTTCTGAATAGGGCGCTCAAGGCAGAGTACAGAAAAAAGAAATAAAATGGCAAAGTAGGAACAAAATATTAAGTGCAATAATCAAAAATAATTAAGCAGTACAATTAAACACACACACACACACACACACACACACACACACACACACACACACA